>JAHWFO010055737.1:45647-73697 GCA_023313115.1 Rhysida immarginata | reverse complement strand
TCCAACACGTCCCACAGATGTTCGAGGGATTCAGATCGGGGCTCTGGGCAGGCCAGTTAAGTTCTCGAATCCCCTTTTCATAAAACCATGTGCCCACAGCCCTTGCTTTATGGCAAGGTGCGTTACCGTGCTGAAACAGAAAAGGGCCATTGCCAAAGTGCTGCCAGAGAAATGGGAGTGCTGCGTTGTCCAGAATGTCTTGGTAACGCTCTGCGTTTAAATGTCCGTCCACAGAAACGATTGCACCCAACCCATACCATGAAAAGCACCACCACACCATCGCCGACCCTCCACCGAACTTCACCGTGGGCACAACACAGCTTGGCAGATAACGTTCGCCATACACAAACCCGTCCATCCGTCCACCATTGCTAGATGGTGTAGCGGGACTCATCACTCCATTCAACCAGTCGCCAATGATCCAGAGTCTAATGTCGTCGCTCTTTGCACCATTGCAATCTTCTCGCTGCCTTGCTGGTGCTGGTGCTGATGTGAGGTTTGTGGGCTGCCACTCTGCCAATAAAACCCATTGAAGCAGTTCCCTGCGAACAGTCAAGGTGCTCAGCATTATAGAAAGAAAAATAACTCCGAAAACACTACTCCACATACTAAATTTTAAAATTTATTATGTGGAATAGTGTTTTCGGAGTTATTTTTCTTTCTATAATTGTGTCCACAGTTTTTGGCTTGATTCCATTGTGCTCAGCATTAAACTCGACGACTCTATGAACGATCTTGTCAGTTCATCAAGCAATGTGTGACGGTTTGCAGTGATCACTTTACGAAGAGCCCTTTGGTTTCTGGCCGACATGATCTTGGGTCTTCCAGTCCTAGGCGGAACACTTTTGGGTGCCTATCTCTTTCCATGCCCGGATGACGTTGCGAACGGTCGATTTCGGGATGTTTAGGAGGGTTGACGAGACGTTTTGCCTGCGAGACGGCACCCAACAATTGTACCTCTTTGGAAGTCTGAAAGCTCTTTTTTTTGATACATTCTTACAGCATTCACGCAAGCATCGTCTCATAATAGCATACTCTGCTTTCGATTGAAAAATGGAAGGAAAAATTCTGCGACCTGGATTTGAACCAGGATCCTCGACTATCATGGCCGACGCCTCTACCAATTAGGCTATCTCTGTTATGTAGTGCTGGGAAAAATGCCAACAGTGAAATTGCAAAGGAATGTCTAATTTTCATGCAAATCAGGGTTGCCCCATGACTTTTGATAGGATAGTGTATGTGTAGGCCTCATATTACATATTAACTGTACGTCAAATATTATGTACTTAAAATATTCGTTAGATATAACCGTAGTCTCCTTTTCATTTGGACACACCTTATTTACCGTGTGTTTCAAAAGTTCCCGAACGCAGGAGATGACTTTCCCTACATAACGTACTGTTGTGCATGTATGCTGAAGGGCTGGTAGACAGGAGCCAC
Source organism: Rhysida immarginata (assembly GCA_023313115.1). Classification (NCBI taxonomy): domain Eukaryota; kingdom Metazoa; phylum Arthropoda; class Chilopoda; order Scolopendromorpha; family Scolopendridae; genus Rhysida; species Rhysida immarginata. The sequence goes on along the minus strand of JAHWFO010055737.1, from coordinate 72,257 downwards.
TGACTTCAAGCTCTTTTTTTCAATTATGGTTGCTCCCAGTCGTTACGAATCCCGCTATTTATTTTACATAAATGCAAATACCCGAATATGAGAGTGAAATAAAAGGTTAAAGTAAAAAATACTAAAAGTTTTATTTATTTATAGTTTCCTTTGGAAATGAAAAAATAAAATAAACACATTTGAGTAACTTTGGCAGTATGTAAAACTGATTTTATGTAATGTATTTCAGCACATGGTTTATTTTAGTGGTTGGCCGAACATTACTCCTGCTGTTATAGGTTAGACTTTCCCGGTCAGTTCGGGAACTTTTGAAACACACGGTATGTTAACAGACAGTGTAGTATTTTTACTAAAAAATGAATCCAAATGGAAAGTACAGTTAGTTCATCAAAAAAATAAAATAAGTAATGGATTTTCATACTCCCCTACCGCCGTTTTTAACGAAATATTATCGAAGCGAAATTCAGGAAACAGCCAGCCAAAGTAGATGGCTTCTCTTTTAGATAAGTTTATGTTTGCTGTTATTTTACACAATCATGCTTTAAATCACATGTAAATCACTGATGTTAAGCGAGTTGAAGAATATGATACAGGAAAGAATCAAGCACACATAAAATATGAATGTATATTTATTATAGTGCCCGCTTTATTATCGTTAATTTTCTTCATGATCCTGAAAGTTTAAATATTGGTTGCTTGAAGTCGGTAGTGAAGATACCTTGAGAAATGGCAAATGGTAAATAAGTTTTCATAAAAAGTTACTCGTTTTTTTAATGCATATACTGTCGCAAAATGACAGTATAAGTTTATGCTGACAAATATTTAGTTGTAGCATTAGGGACATCTTTGTTGCGAAGTACAGCATTATTCCGTGAACCGGAGAAGTTCTTTGAGATTCGAAACTCTTCACTTCATAAATTTCAAACATTTCATAGAAATTAAATGAAGAATGGTTTCTGGCTAGTGCAGTATGTCCAGGGTTTCTGATGAAGTTCAGCTTTCCTCTGGTGCGAAAACTGGAACATTGAGAATGTTTATAAAGCAAACAGAATACACAGACATGTATGTGTTACGATAAAACGAAGGACTTTGTTTTCGTTATATTTAGTTATCAGAAAGGTTTATTTCGCCTACGAGGTAATATTTTTCCATGATAAGGCCTTAACTTGCAAATGTAATAGATGAAGATGCTCATTATGAACTCGACGACCTCTTTAGCTGAGAGAATGGAGACACCGACCCAGAGGCCAATGTTACCGCCGACAGAACCTATTACATCTCCTAGCTTAAAAAAATATAGAAAAAAAAAGAATGATATTATGAAAAATTTTTCAAGAATATTTTATTACTATATACACTACCTGCCAAAAAAATGCAAAACATAGAAGAAGTGCATTAATGAATTTTGAAATTTTATTAATGAAATTGCACAGGAGCATAATGTGTATGGCATACCATATATGATTTAAATTTCAACACGGCACAGGATCCTGGTACAGTGTCCCAATAGAAAAATTATACCCTCCACGAGCAGGAACTCAGGTCTCGATTATAGTATGCATAGGGTCGTACAGATGCGGATATCATCCTGGTATACATTGTTCCAATCGTCCAGAACCTGTTGACGCAATTCTGCAAATGTTACGACTGGAGTGCTGCGACCATGGATGTACCGTCCCATCATATCTCAAAATGTTCAATTGGGCTTAAGTCTGGAGATAATGCTGGAATGGCACATTACCCTCCTGTTGCAAGTCAGGCAGGAGAACAACAATCTCCTGGACTTACCTTGAGCTATTCAATGTTCCATTCCCAATCTGCTTTCATCACTGTAGACAACAGACTTCCATACACATCTCACTAATCAGCTCTTTCGCGACACCACTGCAACCGCACAGAACGGTGTTCTTGCAGAAGCGGTAGTCTAGCTAGAGGGACACGTGACGGCAGCTCCACTGGAAGCAACCGGTTCATCCCTTATCTCTGCTATGGATGCTGTGGAGGTGTTCAGTGCTTCCTTTACAATCGGACGGATTAGTAAGGCGTGGGCGTCCGGAAGCAGTTCTATGTGTGTGAGCCTTCTGTACCCTACTGCTGCCAACATCGAGCCACCACAGAAACATTAGGTCCAATGTGGGCTGTGATTTGCCAATAAGACTATCCAGCCTCTCGAAGTTACCAGAATTCGACCTCTGTCGAACTCCGTCATATGCCTCACAGGTATACGGTAAAACCTGCCAAAAATATTTATGGGCCTTTCAAAATGAGAAAAACTGGTAATAACGGATTCGGAGTATAAAGTGATCTTATTTCACTGTTCGTTAAGGCGTAAAAATTTCAAAACAACAATATATCCCATGCCCAACAATGCAAGGAAAAGTTTGTGCAACAACAGGCTGATCGTGTTTTCATCATTTACTTTAATATATTTATAGGCTATTTTAGTCTACACTGAACGACCGATTTATTAAAGATACCCCGCTAATAGCGTGTTGCGCCTCCTTTAGCGGCGAGAACTGCCTGAATACGTGCTGGCATGGATTCAACAAGGTGTTGAAACCGTTGCGGAGGAATAGCAAGCCAGGCTGACATCACAGCGTCCCGTAAATTGCTGCAGATTGGACGGTAGTGTGGGAGGCGTCGAATGGTTCTCTCCACTTTATCCCATAAACGCTGGATCGGGTTGAGATCGGGCAACCGTACTGACCACTGAAGCACTGACCAAGACCACTTGAGCATGGTGACAGGGAGCATTGTCCTGTTGAAACTATCCGTCACCACGAGGGAACACAGTCATCATGACCCTGTGCACCTGACCGGCAACAATGTTCTGGTAGTGTGTCACATTTAGAGATGTATCTGCGGATATCAGAGCCAGTGTGTCCCAAGGGAAGACACCCCAGACCAGCACTCCTCCTTCACCCGCCTGTACGGTTGTCTGCTAACAGGATGGGTCCATGGCCTCGTGCTATCTGCGCCAGATGCGTAGTTTGCCGTCCGCGTGAAGTAGGAACCGCGATTCGTCGGCTCAGGCGACCTTCTTCCACTCATCCAGTGTCCAGTGGCGATGCCTGTGTGCCCATAGCAGGCGCGCTTTCCTATTTTGCGGTGACAACGACGATACCCGTACTGGCCGCCTGTTGTTAAACCCAGCTCGGTGCATGGTGCGCCGCATCGTGTGCTCCGAAATGGATTGGGATGCTCCCTCATTGAACTGCGCTGCAATTTGTTGGGCTGTTCCCGTCCTGTTGCTATGGATGATTCGTTCCAGTCGCCGTTGACATCGATCAACTACGGCCCTGTTTCGTCCGAAGTTGTGTTTGTTGGAGGTTGTTTTTGGCATACCTGCCCTTGACAGTGTTGCACGGGAAAACCCGAGGAGGTTCGCGGTTTGCGAAATGCTCAACTGCGCGCGTCGAGCTCCAAGATCATGGTCAAAGTCGGTAAAATCCTTGGATTTATACATATTCAGTCCACTTCTGCTTCTGACTGCGACTTGTGATCCAATGCATCCCTTTTATATACCGCTTCGGCCTGTTCCGTTGTTTGGGTGTCGCTGGGAGGCCGATCCATTTTCCGTAAGAGGTGTCTCTAATACATTGGTCGTTCCGTGTATATACACGGTGGACCAAAAAAAAACTCGCTACTGAAAATTTCTAAATCCCAGGTCAATAGGTTTTGCAACAATAGGTATATTCAATAGTAGGTTTACTCAACAATAGGTGTGTTGTGAATGGGTGACAAATAACAACCTATTGTTGAATATATCTATTGTTGCAAAATCTATTGTTCTGGGACTTTACATAAGCTATCTACTTTTTTTGGTGCACCCTTTACATAAACTATTCAAGTCAAAGTTTGTGCCAAAATACGATGTTGGTTAACAAAGGAAAAACTTAATGATCGAAACCAACGAGAGACAGGCCGGGCAAAACCACCTATACCCTATCCAAAAAGAAAAACTGTGCGTGTCCAGTTAAATTTCCGATTTCAATTGTTAGCGATTGTTAATTTTACTTAGCAACAATTGAAATCGGAAATTTAATTAGACACGCCCAGTTTTTCTTTCGTTGGACAGAGTATAAAGATAAGGCCTGAGCATGGAAACGTCATACATTGTTACATTATCATTAAAAGTCATCTTTAATCGCATTTCTATCAATAATAAGCCCTAAATTAACTTCGTATCATGATAAAATAATGTATGACGTTTCCGCGCTCAGGCTTTCTCTTTAGGTGGTATTGGGCCAGGGCACTCAAAAGTCACCTGACCATCGGGGTCCGAGCAACAATCCATCCTTCATGTCTCCATCTTGGACTTTAACATATGTTTTGAACATTGTCTTTAGATCACGGTTTATAGATATTCAAGGTCATCGAGCTTCAATGTTAAAATGAAGCTAAAGTTTCTAGCTCCCAGTAGGGAGGGAACTCTATTGAAAAGTGGCGCTGCATGTACAATCTGCCCAACTGCGCCTGCAGCGCCACCCTATCGGCAGACAGAAACTTTACTTTCGTATTCAGTTTCAATGAAAACCGCTATCGCAGGTTGCAGTGCGATCTATGCGGCACCTGGCGCGATCTGTTTTCCTTAGCTTCTCGAAACAATGGAAAATGGCCGAAGCTCGATGACCATGAATATCTATAGACGGTGCTTTAGATCAATGACGTATATTAAAAATAGACTCCGAATCGTATTGTTAACAGCGCCACCAAAATGAAGAAAATTGAAGCCATGACAGTTCTAGGCAGGAGTGAGCCGTGGAGTAGTTAGCTGTCTGGCTGCTTTGTTTTTGAAGATTTTGTGCCCGAGGAATAAATAATTCCTCAAAACCATTCCTCAAATTTGTTCTGCATACAACTGTAAAAACAGACACGAAAAAGAACCAGGAATAATCTTCCACAAGCATAAATCAAAAATACGTAACTAAAATGAAAATACGTAACTGAAAGACGATCGAAACGATATTGAAATTGAAACCATGATCGAAACATTGTTTATAAAATATAATAAAATACTTTAAATCACGGTCTCTAGATATACATGGTCATCGAGCTCGGCCATTTTCCATTGTTTCGAGAAGCTAAAAAAAACAGATCGCGCCAGGTGCCGCATAGATCGCAATAAGGCCGACCGTAACCTGCGATAGAATTTTTCATTGAAACTGAAAATGAAAGTAAAGTTTCTATCTGCCTATAGACGATTTCGTTTTCGAGTGTTTACCTTCACCGCCGCTAGAAGGTCACTTCCGTCCGCCATTACCTCCTGTGGAAAATGCATTAGCGTCTGTGAGGCTATTAAGAAATTCAATATAATAGTGTGAGAATTTATCGGTAAACACAATGCAGAGTGGCCAAAAGAAGAGACAAAATCCTGGAGGTACGTCTTGTGTAGTGCTTGGGTGTACAAACAATTACGGAAAGCTGAAATTATGGAGAGAACGTGTGTGCATTACATATGCATCCCTAATCCATGAAGATTGCCCATGTGTTGTGACATATTCCATGCATTCGTTTCCATTTAATTTAATTTTATGTATCAATGGAATTTATCAAAGAAATAGGCATCAATTTCCTTCCACATCTTGTCGGAGTCCATGATTTTCATAAATAGCAAGAAGAGAGATTACGATCATCACCTTTAAGGAAAAGACGATGCTATATTCTAATAGCATTAGAAAATGTTTTGATGGCATTAGTGAATTAAAATCAACAAGATTTGGATAGGAAGACGAAGTAATTTTTGATAACAGAAATAATTTTTTTTATATTTTTAAAGGAATTTATTATTATAAACTCTGTAGGTGGCTTCTATTGCGGGAATCTTGGATAAAATTATTAATCAGCTACTCTCATGTTTAGCCATGTGTTTTGTATCATCTTCACTCACTTTCGGCTATGAGAGTTCTGGGCGGTGGAGTTTCCCAATTTGCAACCAGGCCTGGTTTCGGAGTCTATCATCTTCTATATATAAATACGGCAACACATTTTTTGTTATGCACTTTTACCTGTGTTAACGTGGACGAATACGCATGAAACTTGTATGGTTGGAAAGTTCCTGTGCTCTAGATGTGCACACTATATTTTGTTTGCGTATTTGTTCACGTTAACACAGGTAAAAAGCGGTTCAAAAAAAGTAGCATTAAGGAACAGGCTGTGTACCATATTTGTCAACGCATGTAGCATTGCATTTTTTTTATTGTTTTTTTTTTAAATAATAAATATCAAATTAACTCAAATCATTGTTGATGTTCATTTGAAAGCATTAGAAAATACTCTGCAGCTTTTGAAAGTCAATGAACTGATTTCAGAACCTGAAGGTCCCCAAGTATAATATAGTACCTTTAATGTACCTATACATTATTCCATAGAAACAACTGCTTAAAAATTGTTATTAACCAAGTATTCAAAATATTTCTATAATTAGAAGGTAAGCATTTTATGTATTTTTCGTCGTTTTCAAAGCTATTTGAAGGTTTTTTCATACACTTTGAAAGTAATATTTTCAGTTAAAAATAAAATAAATACCAATTTTGAAGTTTTTGATTTTTATTTATTTTTTAAAAATTTTGTTAACACTCTTTCTTTAGTAACAAAAAAGTTATCGATTTTCGGTCCGAAACAGACCGTAATTTTCCACAGTGGGACGAGGAGAGAGACACAGAGATAGGGAGGGACAATTTAGCTTAAATATAAATATTATATTTAGATAATATTTCGATAGCTATATTAAAAGATACCTTTAGATTGCTTTAAATATTATTCCGAGAAATTTTCAGTTATCATTGCGGTGAAATGAATCGGGAGTGTCAGTGTCACGGAAATCAAACGCCAACTCGATTTCCGATGACACTCGTGCTGGATTTCCGCCTCGAGTTTTCTACAACACCAGAAGGATGGAGGAGATCCAGGCGACGCGTCATCCGCATCAACACGCCTGCTCCAATAGGAAAGAGATCGTCGACGGCGTTGGAAATTCAAAAATCGGAACGAAAAAACGAGGAGAGAGGAGTTGGACTTGGGACAGTGCAGGAGTCAGAAGGAAGACGCCTTGGTCCCGAACCACGAATTATGTTCCATCGTAAAGACGACAAGCGTTCATAATCGGAGCGGGGAGTGCAAGGAACCCCGGGCGGTCGATGCGAATCGAAACACGGCAGAGAGCAAGCTGTGCCGTAAAGTATCCGAGGCGGAGGTTTCCTTATCGCTACGCAGCGTAAATGCCGACGGGAGCTACGAAACCAGCCTGCGTGACAACAAAGCGCATTTGCCGGTGGAACAAGCATTCAAGGTGATTCCTGCCAAGATCGTGAGTACTGTATTTTCTATAGGCGGAAACGCTTGCCTGTTCGGAAATTTCTTCGGAAGTTTCTTTCGTCGGGAGCTTCGCTCTAACTCCATTGTTAGCGACTCAAGGCCTGTTAGTTCCTCTGCTAATTTGCAGTTTGCTTTGGGAGCGTGTGGTTTTGGCTATTTGTGAAAAGAAGCCCGACATGACTGTGTGAAACTTTCCCTTTCTTCTTTCGTCACAAAAAGGTTATCTATACCAGCCAATTTGTGTAAGCTCGTAATACGAGTTTTGTATTTTTTTTCTGTTTCAGTGGAGAGCGTGTAGGGGAGCAATTATCCTTTTTATTGTGAGCTCTAATGTGATATGTGTTTTACGTTAATAAGACTTTACCCGGACATTGACTTTACTTACCTGTTTGTTCCTGCTCTCAATTTGTGACGTCGACGATTTGAAATTTGTTAATGTTTCAATTAGCACCTTTATTAAATTATTTTATGACCGCTTCCTTATTGAGGGTCATAGGACATTGAACTTTGAACCAGAGACAATTAATTATTACTGTGAATAGTTGATTGAGCTATATGTCAACTTGTAAGTCGTTGTGCAGAATAGCCAGCGTTATTATTAACCGAATGTATTCATTGCTTGTTATGGTGCGACAAGATATTTTTGATTTGCTAAGAGCATACCTTATGAATTAAATGTAGTTGTGGTTTTATAATAATTTAGTTCATATTGTTTCAAACATAAAATTCTATTATGGTTTTTACTTATACCTGGTTATACATTATAAGACTATGATAGAGGAATTTCTGGTTAACTCTAATTTGATATCCAGTCAGTTAAGTGTTGCTATTTGATATTTGCTTAGGCACATTTATCTGTTTGTATCTGTTTATTAAGCAAGCTGCTTACATGTATTCTGATTGTAAATAATTTGGAATGGAATTCTTACTTTAGTTTTTGAAATGCATGTGTTTTTATTAATGTGGATAAGGCATACTTTGCTTTATTAGTTAAGTGGCATTTAGCTTAAGTCAGCTAAAGGTTTAATTTAAGATAAGTATTGACATTGATTTATTTTTGTGTTTATTGATTATTCGTATTTTTGTGTTGCCATTTACATTATCATTAAAAGTTTATTCAACTTATCCATCCGTCCGCTGTCACGTACTTTACTATATTTCCACTGCGTTATTTTGCAATATACAGAATTTTTACCAGTCACAGTCAGAAATGTCATGCAAAGCATTTTGGATATTTAGTGTGTTATCTATTTTGCATTCTTCAAAGTTTATTAATAAGCAAGACTGAGGCTAGAACAATTACACATTTTTTTTTCTCAGAAATGTGATCGAATTTCGATCATTGGGGGATCCTAGTTTATATAAAATCAGCGACGGTGGACTTCGTCACAACAAAGAAAAAATCTAACAATGGGTTATCTCCCGATTATACAATCGGGTGGGTTCGCTTCTAGTCTTTAATATACGTTATTGCTTTTGATGCGAGGCCTACGAGATAACAAGGCCTGGAAGCGAAAAAGTCACCTGACCAACTGAGTGCTAGCAACAATCCAATCTTCATGGTCTCCATCTTGGATGTTAACAAATCAGTGTTTTTCCTTTTGTTGGAAACAATGAAGGTTGGATTGTTGCTAGCACGCAGTTGGTCAAGTGAGTTTTTCCAACACCTCCTAGAGATAAGACCTGCGGACAAAAGCTGTATACATTGTTACATCATCAAACGGCCAAATTTGGGGCTTATTATTGGTAAAAATACGATTAACAATAGCTGCTTGATGATGTGACAATGTATGAAGTTTCTGTGCGCAGGCCTTCTCTCTAGGAGGTGTTGGTTTTTCGCTTCCAGGCCTTGTAATCTCGTTGGTAGGGAGTCATAGCTATTCCCGCCATTTTCCATTGTTTAGAGAAGCTAGGGAATTCAGATCACGCGAGAAGCCGCAGAGGTCGTAATGGACATTCTGCGATTTATGCGGTACCTAGCGTGATCTGGATTTCCTAACTTAACAATTGTATAGTTATTTTATTTATTTAGCTCATGCCTAAAATTAATAGAGAGCTATATAATGCATTCGCTAGTTGGTTTATCAATTATTTATTTAAAATTTTGTTGAATACATTAATTTCGGCACTGTTATGTCAGTAATTCCAGCTGCATTGAAACTGAAAATGAAACTAAAATTTCTAGCTCACGATAGGGCGACGTTGCATGCGTTTTTAGTCCGATTGTACATGCAGCACTAATTTTCAAAGGAGTTCCCGCCCTATCGGGAGCAAGAAACTTTAGCTTCATTTTTAAGTGGAGTTTGATGACCATCTACTATCTAAAGACAATGGTTTTAAAACGAAATTTTCTATCAACTCACCAATTTTTAGAAATCGCCATATTTAATATTTCCAAGATACGCATATTATGTTACACACTATCCCATGTTAAGTAATTTCAAATATATTTTGAAATGCGGCAAGTTTCATTCAGTTAAAAATTCAGCTTTCAGCATATTAGACTTGTTTTGCCGAGGACTTTCTTTTGCATGTGGCATCTGGAAGGTCCCGAAGGAGGATACAGCATTTAGGGCTCCATTTTCCCTGGTACCACCTTTCCACAGTAGAAATATCCTAGTGGAACTTTTCTCCTCGTTCTTCACTAACGTCACCAAGGTTGGCAGAAAAAAAGTCCAGATGGGAATGCAGGAAATAAATCTTTAGTGACATATTGAATCCCAATTCATACAATGCTGGCAGAAGCTCATCAATAAATTCGACGTAAGAAATAAAGGATATAAACTGGAGCTAACTCCAAACATCAGGTAAATGATATTATTTGAAAATTCTGCTCCTGATTGACACTTAAGGTTCCTGATTCGAATCCAGGTCGCAGACATTTTCCATCCATTTTTTCAAATAAGTTCGACGTAGTTGACTTTATTGTTTTTCCCCAAGAACCCGTGCCCTACAACCTTCAGAGCTCTTTACAGGCTGTTAGTTCCACTGGGTTCAATGCAATTTCAAACTCGTTATCTGCCATTATATCCCTGATTTGAGTGCCGACAAAAATGCATTCCTTTATATTCTGTTTCAAATGCTGAATCCCGCGCCCTGCCAGTCCATTGCGTCTACAAAGCTTTTCATTAAACCCAGGTTGATATGAAGTGGATGAATGCAGCAGGATTATCTCAAATTCGACTAGATGTATATTTTCGACTTTCATTTGCACTGAGTCAAACATTGGCGACATATAAAGTCCTTATATAGTGAAAATACGCTATTATTAATAAACGAGATTGATAATTGACAAGGTTCGACAAATAATAAATGAGACTGACGCTACGTTGAACGTGTTCAAGCATGTGCGACCACGACGATGCGTGTTTTCGATCTATAAACTATTCGTTGCCGTGTGTACAAATTGCAATAATAAAGTTGCGCGCACCTACATATTCTCGTGCTTCAACCGCAAGCAGTGATTAGTTGTCGTTCCAATATAAAACATGGAACATTACTGGCCAATATCGAATCTCAATACACTTTATCTCAAAAGCTGTGCGTGCTAGAGATATTTCAAAATGATATTTGCAATCAGCAATAAAAAAAATACTACAAAAATTACCCAATCTCATAACGTGGACATGAAAAATATTAGATTTTGTTGGTCAGTGTTATTAATAATTGTTATTCGTGAAATATAGAAATAAATTAGAGTCAATTTAAATAATTATTTTGTATTTCATTAAGATAGTGTAATACATGAATTTAAGATTATTTAGGAAAATTTAAAGGACACCTGAGAAGCTCCTTTTTTCGACAGGCTTTAATCATACTTTTAACGCGATATCCCTTAATTTGCTTTGTTTTTCAGGGCTATGCATTGCATTTGCATCTGTCTGATAACTATTTGTCTTGCACAGAATTCCGAAAAGAAAGTATCATCATTATCTTGAAATCTTGTTGGAAATTGTGTTACATAGCCTCCTAAAAACTGGATAATGATGCGTTATATAACAAATCAATGTAATCAAAAATGAAATACTTCAAAGAATTGTTTATACACATGAAGAATGAGGGAAAATTGTGTTGTATTGTGTTTGATGAGATGAAACTAAAATCATTACCAAATTACACCTTTATATTATGATGGAGATGCTGATATAGTTAAAGGTTTCAGGATTTTAATATTACTTATAACATTTAAACCATTTAAGCGCGCCAGTTTTTAATCCCTGAGTGTGCTGAACTCTCTCTTGTATAAGGTAATCACAAAATGAAGGGTTAACGATGCATCGATATGTACTGGATAAGCAAAAATTCTGGAACCATAGGAGAATTGTCACCTAATTTGTTCAGTGTGCCACTTCCCCTGTTTTCAGACTTTTGAAGGTCTTCAGTCCAATACGTTCATTGTACATTCATAGGTTCTATTCTCAGTCTGTATGAACTCGTTGAAGGGCTCCCTTTAAAACATTGAATCTATAGAGTGTATCTAAACCCATGTCACAAACGTCTGGTGGTGATTACCCAAGGCGAGATGAAAACAAAAGTTCATATAAACATGGTTCGGATAACGAACCGTTTATGAGATTTCCGCAGTTGAGAACTACAGATTTACACCATCTATAATCTTTGTCGCATAAAACTACCCACAGAATTCTATTGTGATTACTTATTACGAGACTGAGCGCTCAGACCAGACCCTATTGTAAACCGTAGTAATAATTTTCCGGAATTACTAGTCTTTTAGACCAACACTATATTTAGGTTTCAATTTCTTAAACACATCCATAAATCATGTTTTCTTACTTCATATTTTGGCGTTTTTTCAGAGTCAGTATACACACTCGATTCCACTTCCACAACAATATTAGTGAAATCCAATCTATTCAATAGAAGAAAAAAATATTTTATTCAGGATGTAATGCATTATTTCTAAATGAATGCATTAAAATTATATTTCTAAAAATGTTTTAAATATTTAAGTAAAAATCTACTGTTTTGAAATAATGAATCCCATCAAAAAAATTTCATGTAAAGAATGTAGCCAAGTCTCGTGACTCTTTAGCTGTAAAAAGTTGTGAGATCTAATGTAGAATTAAGTCTAGTGATCTTATTAACTCTGACACTTTCATTTACAAACCACTCTAAATCATTACATCTTTAGTTAAAGAACATTTTGTGACTTGGCAATTACGCAGCACGAGAATGCGACGGCTGTTGCTTTAATATTCACGTTTATTAATAAAGTATTACACAAAATAATATTTATATGGGAACTGGACGTATATGTATTTATAACGCGGACTTAATTTTAATTCTTTTACATAGCATTGTAAAGATGTAAGATATGATAATTTCAAATTAATTATATTAGGCAAGTCTGGGCGGTTTTTCATCTAAGTCCATTATATTCAGTTATAGGTGACTCTTGAGCTTTATCACAAGAATCATCAATATTAATTAGATGCAGTCCACTCAGACTTGTTGCTCTTGATAGTGCTACTAATCTTCACCAAACTCTTATGGTTTGACACTACTGTAATCATCAATATTAATTTTTAACTTAACAGCTTCTGCTGCTTTCATTTTAATTTTCACATTTATTAACAAAAGACTGCATAAAACATTTATATGGGAACGGAACGTATATACAGAGTGATTCTGAAAAAGTGTGTATAACTGTAAGCAATGAGAGAGGGGACCAGAATGAATATTTTCTTTTAATACAATGTGAGTCCGAATTTAAACGCTAACTGAGATATGAGGGTCATTCTCACGAAAATGGTAGAAATCATGCCCGCTACTTTGAATTTTTTTCGGAAAATTTCAGAAATGCTACCAATTAAACATATTTTTTATTTATTCTTAATTTAATTCTGTATAATCAGGTATTTATTGTTTTGACTTAAGTGGTTTATAGAAGTCTTAATTTTTTTTATTTGAAGAACAAGTAGGACAAATCTTGATGTCCCAACTTCAAATCAATAAGAGTTAAAACATTATTTAAGAAATTGCTTAAATACTATAACTATGTAAATTATCAATAACATTGCATCTCTTACATAAAAATAGTTTTAACAATAAATTTCATTAAAAAAATATTTTCTTAATAATTAAAATTGTTGCTTAGTAAATGTCCCAACATTTTATGTATATTGGAATGTCCACTATGTTACAGCCATTTCAAAAATAAAATAATAAATTAAATTGAATCTGGCAACAATTTTGAGATAACTAAGTAGTACAACTTCCATGCTTAGTCAGCCATTTTGGTTTCCGCAGTCAACAAGCAAGAAAGAAGAATAAAAAAGACAAGTGTGGATAATTGTAATGGTAAACTAAAAAATAAAAAACTCTTTCACCACAACGATATAGTTGTGGTGAAAGAGTTTTTTATTTTTTAGTTTACCAAGCAAGAAAGACTCATTCTTTTTTTCTAATAATTAAATTGAGGTTTTTAATGTCCACTGTGTTACCTTTAAATTAATGATTAAAAAAGAAGTTTTTTTCCTGAAATTGCATATAAACTAGTAAATTTAATATTATTTTTTCATTTAATATTATTTTTCTTATTATTACTTTATTTTTATTAGTAAAATTTTTTTTAGACTTAATTGTCCACTCTGTTATTAGTCCACTCTGTTACATACTCTGGGACATATCTTGTTTTTGCATGAAAAATGTGAATTTTTGTTTGTTTCAGATGAAAGTTTATGCTTGCCTAATGAAACAAAATCTTAATACAAACAGAATATCAAGGAATAAAAAACGTAAAAGTTTCAGATATTTATTCCTCTGCTTCGTCAGATTAAACCAGTGGTGTATCTGATGATTGCCTATTAAAGAAGTGAGTACTAAAAGCGTGAAAGCCTGCATATACATGCTTCTTGAATTTAAAGCTGGTGGTGCTAGAAAGTTAACATACCTTGTATCTCAAAAGTCGCGTGCCATATGAAAAGTTTATGAATGTTGGCTTTAGGTTCACACGGTTTCGCAAGGTTATCGTTCATGTTCAAAATGTGCACCATGAACTCTAAGACAATGTCTCATAGATCCAAATTTTCTTCTGTCACGCGTAAAAGTGTAGCTGGTGGGCTTGGGAATATCAGGGTGCCGGCGATGAAATTCGTCTGCAGCTTCTCGAGATGTTCTGTGGTGATCTCCACAAAGAAGTATCAGCTCTACACGTTGTTCCGGTGTCAGCATTATTCCTCTACTTCACTATTTCACCTACAAAATCAAAGCAACATATTAATCCATTTGGCACGCTACTTTTCAGGCACACGATCTAAATATGTTGTCATGCTCAAAGTGACATTGAAGAAGATGACGAAGTTAAAGTGATGAGCTTACGGATAACAAATAACGAGCGAAAATTATTAAAAACGATTGACACATATCCCCTAAGTTCATTTGATCAAATTAAAAAAATCTGAATTGGTGGTGTTTATAATATGAATTTCCATATGCTGTTGATGTTTTCAAAAAAGCTTGATATACGTAAAAAGTAAATTTAATACAAAATTTATGAAAGCAGAATGTTGTTTGTCTGTTATTCTTTCATAAATTTACAGATAATCCTCTCAACAGCAGTTGTGTCTACTCTGTTACAATTATGTCCACTCTGTTACAGTAGTGTTTTTATTGTAATTTCAAATTAAAAAATCAAAAAAATTTTGAATTAAGAGTATTAACCTGTTTAGACAGATGGAATTGAACCCAAAATAGCGCAATTTCGTTCTTATTTAGATGTGTTTGATATGATAATCTAATTTTTGAACATACTTTTTTCAATTTTGCATTTTGAAGCATGAAAACTATCAAAAAAAATGTAAATTTACTCTTTAACATAAAATTTTCCAGCGTTTATATAAAATAAATGTTCCTGTGTTTGTGTTGCACAAAATGTTTTTGAAAAAAAAAAGCGAATTCACATAATTTAATCCAACAAATAGATGTGTAACAGAGTGGACAAAATCTCCCATAACCAATCAAAAAACTATGAAAATCACATATTAGTACTAAGTTGATCTAATTAATTTTTACAAAACAGATAAATTCACTCTATAAGCTATTGTTTAACATTAATTTAAGTTAGATTAGATAATTTTGAAAAAAAAAATTTGAAACATCAAATGTACCATTTTCGTGAGAATGACCCATGAACAGAAATAAAAATGCCGCCACCAAAATCAACAAGTTAATCCACAGAGTTTTATGTACCCTATTATTCCACCAAATTTCTTTATCCTAGGCGTTGCAAATCTGAATTATTATATTGTTGATCTTGGTAGCGGCAATTTTATTTCTGTACATATCTCAGTTAGCATTCAAATTCTGACCCACATTGTATTAAAAGAAAATATTCATTCCGGTCACCTGTGTCATTGCTTACAGTTATACACGCTTCTCCAGAATCACCCTATATATTAGCCTGAAACTTAAGCTTACATAAGATCGTCAGGTTGTAAGATGTATGAACTTCCCAATGCTGGATAATTGCCAAGTCACAAAATGTTCTTTAACTAAAGATGTAAAGATCTGGAGTGTTATATAAATGAAACTGTCAGAGTTAATAAGAGCACTAGATATGGCTCTACATTAGATTTCACTACTTTTACGGCTAAAGAGTCACGAGACTTTGCTACTTTTTTACATGAAATAGTTTTCATGAGATTTCACTTCTTTTTGCATGTGGTCCTACTTTTCTTGACATCGGGTTCTTTTTGGATATCAGACACCGGTTTTCGCATAGCCCACTCCCATCCTTATTTGCCCTTCTCGGTGATTTGGAATTATTTATTTTTGGCAAATCTGGGCGATACGTGCACCGCCAGAATCATTTACTAAATCGTCTAGGTTCCTTCTCAATATCACTCTTGCTCCTATTTTCTCACTATTTTCTCCTCTAATCCTGCTGTCATGGAAGCGTCATCTTCAATAGTTTTTTTATACACTCACGAGAGACTTGGGACAATCTATACTATATAAGGCTACAAGTTTTATTTCTGGCCGAGGAATCGCTTTTAACATGGCACTGTTTAATTGTTGGCACATAATTTCTTGTTGATAGTAAACCAACTGTATCTTCGGGAAGTTGAGAGAGATATTGTCATATTTCGAGCAATCTACCTTCATTTGACCGAGAATGTAAAGGAAACAATCTATCTTCGACATTAGCTACTTACTCGAAAGGAGATTTTATTCTTACAGGAAGCAGTTATGTGAGGTCTCCTAAGACTAAGATATGTTTTTTACATAATCACTCATTTTGTTCATTACTAGTATCGAATATCAGACGTAGATGGATGTATGTTAAAGTAACATTTAAAATCATCGAAACATCGTCTATAATGAACAACACAAAGGGAAAAACACAAACATCCACATTCTTAGCGGGATTCGAACCGACAGACTTGCAGATCTAAAGAACGACAAGACCTGCACCTTAGAGCTCTCAGCCACCGAGCCGGCATCAAATATACATTAATGAAATTTATTATAATAACTTTCTGTTAAAACTTCAAAGAAGGAAACTACATTGAACGACCAATTTATTAGAGACACCTCTTACGGAAAATGGATCGGCCTCCCAGTAACACTTAAACAATGGAACATGCTGAAGTGGTGTAAAGAAGAGATGCATTGGATCACAAGTTGCAGTCAGGAGCAGAAGTGGACTGAATATGGGGAAATCCAAGGATTTTACCGAATTTGAACGAGGCATGATCGCTGGAGCTCGACAGACGCAGTTGAGCATTTCGCAAACCGCGAACTCCTTCGAGTATTCCCGTGTAACAGTGTCAAGGGTATTCCGTGAACGGCAATTATGCCAAAAAACAACCTCCAACAAACGCAACTGGCACGAATCATCCACAGCAACAAGACGGGAACAGCCCAACAAATTGCAGCGCAGTTCAATGAGGGAGCGCACCTTGCACCGGCCAGTACGGGTACCGTTGCTGTCTCCGGAAAATAAGAAAGCGCTCCTGCTATGGGCACACAAGCATCGCCGCTGGGCACTGGGTGAGTGGAAGAAGGTCGCCTGGTCCGACGAATCGCAGTTCCTACTTCATCATGCGGACGGCAGACTGCGCATCTGGTGCAGACAGCACGAGGCCATGGACCCATCCTGTCAGCAAACAACCGTACAGGCGGGTGGAAGAGGAGTACTGGTCTGGGGTGTCTTCTCTTGGGACGCACTGATATCCGTAGACACATCCCTGAATGCGACACACTACCTGAACATTGTTGCCGATCAGGTGCACCCGTTCGTGATGACAGTGTTCCCTGGTGGTGACGGACAGTTTCAGCAGGACAATCCTCCCTGTCATCGTGCTCGAATGGTCTTGGACTGTTTCGAGGAACATGATGCGGACTTCCACCTGCTTCAGTGGCCAGCTCGATTGCCCGATCTCAACCCGATCAAGCATTTATGGGATGAAGTGGAGAGAGACATTCGAAGCCTTCCCACACTACCGTCCAACCTGCACCAATTACGGGACGCTGTGATGTCAACCTGGGCTGATATTCTTCCGCAACGGTTTCAACACCTTGTTGAATCCATGCCAGCGCGTATTCAGGTAGTTCTTGCCGCTAAAAGAGGCGCAACACGCTATTTGCGGGTGTCTCTAATAAATCGGTCGTTCAGTGTATAATTCCATGAGAGTTAAACATTTATTTTCATGCTAATTAAAGTGTTTACTATTATTGACGTGTTCAAAATTATTTTACTATGCTTTGCTCTATGGTTTTGCTTATGCTCTGTAAAGATAAAGTCCCCGAATATTATCGTGCATCTTTATCGGGCAATTCTTGGGACATATGCCCGGGTGGCAACGCGCTCACAGAAGGGTGGATCCAGTTTGTAGTTGCATTATTGGTAAACACTGAGAATAGAATAGAGTGAACTTCCGGTTCTACAGTTGTTTTGGCATACGCGATGAATGACGCGCATGCGCGAGTGACATCGTGAAAAGGGTCCATTGGCCAAACAATTTCATCAATTGTCAATAGTGGTAGATGCCAGGCTAAATTCGGATGACCACGTCTTCCGAAGTTGCTTCCGAAGATTAAGGACTATCCCAATCCTGGGGTTGCAGAAATTCTGGAGCATCCACTCACCTTTAGAAGTTTCCTCAGGCATCGCAAGCCTCGACACGTCCGGGATATCAATTTCGACGATATCCAAAAGGCCATCTTTCCCACATACTGAATCTCATAGCTCCTCGTGCCCCTCGTCAATCAACAATCAACTCTATCGTCCTTATACGAAAGGACTCCATCTTATCCTCTGGATGACTTAACTAGGTTTCATTTGGGTTCTCTCCTATGTCAGTGTACTTCCCCTGGTTATTTCCTGGACGAGTATGACAGTGAGAGCGTTGCTTTCGGACCACTCGTTTCGTTTTCTCTGCGTTGTTCGGTTGTCGATTGTATGCCTCAGACATGTTGAAAATGAGTGCGTAGCACTTGAAATACATATTCATGGTAAATAAAATCTTATTGTGGAAAAGCGGTTGGCTTTTTGTGTTTTGCTGATATCATATCCACAGGTAAATTGGTTATTATTATTTTTGAAGTGAAACTTCTTATGCGGCGACAATGAGTTGGGGAGTGAAATGCTTAGAATAAACGTCTTTCTCGTTGGCCTCGGTGTTACGGAAATGACGTAGTGCCAACAATCCAACCTTCACTGTTTCCAACAAACGGAAAACACTGATTGTTAACATCCGAGGTGAAGCGTGACCACCGAGAGAGAAGGTCTCCGCATTGAAATGTAATACAATGTTACTGCATCATCTTATTATTATTTTTATGATTGTAGTTATGTGAATCAAAAACAAGTGTAGAACGCATGAGAGCGTATAGAGCTCGTAGACGAAGTGAAGAAGCAATTCAAAATAAATAAATAAATAAATAAATAAATAAAACGGACGAGTACGAAATCTTCGAGCTCGTAAAGGACTACAGTTGGAATCAAATCTACCATATACATCTGCAAAAAGGCAAAATACAAAATATTTAATAAAATACAAAAATTACCATGAATCTACCACATAGCTCGCCGCAACAAATGTAATTTTAATAAAATAATACAAAGCAGTGATGAACAGTGTTATTTATTAATGTTAGAAACATCGTTATTGAATTTGCGCAATCGGTCGTTTGGTGTTACCAATTTTTTACGGATTTTTGAATTTGACTTCAGATTCGGTTAGATCATCGAAAATTAGAATAGGAATGTCTCTTAGATCGACCCTCCGTCTCTTTGCCTTCATCGATAAAATTGAGTTTAAAATTTAAAAGTTAAGTAATTTTCAAATTAATAAATAATTTGATTAAAACATTCGATTGTTGCGGAGCGAAGACTATCCATAAAATTCGAAGCTCAGTGGTTGTTGATACAATGAAGTCATTCCGCATGCTCACGTGTAATGTCATTTTTGTTAACATCGTTCTGGCAATGCAGTAACTCGCATTTTCAACTTTTTTTACCCCATTAATAATTTTTTGTTTAAATGTATTGCTGGAGACCTCGTTTCAATGCCAAAGTACACATTTTAGTTTATTGTATAGTAAAGAATATTATAAAACATTATTTATATTTTCCTAAAGTTTTTGTAACAGTTTTAACATTTAGAATCATTTTAACATTAATCTTGGAGTGTTTTATAATAAATTAAATTGGTATAATTTCTCCTTTAATCATGTAAAAATCGATAAATTAAAATATATCAAAACAAAAAAAAAGTCACCAATGTTAAGATAGTCTTGTGGATGAAAGTCTTGCAGAAGTCTTATTTAGAAACTGGATGAAAATTAGAAATCTATAGTCCTGCATAGATTACACTACCCAACAAGAAAAAATTTTTCTATGTGGGTGTTTTTGATATAAAATGATGATATCCGATAATGTCCACATTATTTTGCTAGAAGTAAAGATATAATGGAATGTTTATTGTATTAGTTTATTAGAAATTTTGGCGTCGACTACTAAGGTCAATTTGCGCCTTTTACACAAGTTATATCTGTACGCAGCCCGAGACAAACACAAACATCCATGCCCACGGCAGGATTCGAACCCAATACCAGGTGGACTCGAGGACTAGAAAGGCCACCTGGACGGCCGAATGTTTATGGTACATAACACTAATTTACTATATAGGGTGTCCAAAAAGAAACCCTATTTTTAATGGTATATTCAGATTGTACACAATATTCGAGAAATGGTTTATTCTTAGTATTTTTCAATTGATCCAACCGTTTAGAAGATAGAGGCCTGTAAGTGTGGAAGTTTTTAAAGTTTTGAATCCAATTTTATCGATGAACACAAAGAGATAGAAAGTGGGTCTTGCAGGCATTCCTATTCTACTTTTCGATGGTCTTTAAGAATCAGAAATCAGAATTTCAATTATCCAATATTTTTCAATACACACTCATAGACTCGCCTCCATAGGACTGCTGCTCCCCCCCCCCGGTTGTTATAAATGTTCCTATTGCCATCATCGCCTCCATGATCTTCACAAGAGTAATCAACATCATCTACCATGATCTACGCAGAACTACTTAATTTTCATCAAATTTCTAAATGACAAGACTTCTGCAAGACTTTCATCCACAAGACTATCGTAACATTGGTGGGTTTTATTTTGTTTTTATATATTTTAATTTATCGATTTTTACATGATTAAAGGAGCAATTATAATCGTTTTTTTCGCATAATCGGGCAATGTAAAAGTCGTAATTTAATATATCTAAGACAGACGTGAGTAAATTATTAATCCGGATCATATTAATGTGGACTGGGAGAAGAATCATGCACAGGACCACCATATAAGAATCTCTGCTACCCAAAGCGCACAATTGAAGCGATGAGAAATGTCAAGGTTATCATCGAAACCGTATATCGCCAATCCAGCGGAGCATTACCTCTTTTGAAGTATAAAACTGTAAATCGCATTATTAATCAAGAATGGCTAATGGAACGAGGTACAAGGCCAGTTTTTACAAATCATTGCCACGCCATATGGAGTGTTTTCACCAGAGGGGAAGGAAAGAGCGCGCGCATGTTCCAACATTGCTTCCGACCAGTGATGCTACAGGTATTAGGATCCTAACATTTCGGGCTTTTTTGTGTATGTGTTAAGAAGTTAGGTTTCATCATTTTTTGTTAGATTTTCCCTAGTTCTTGTTAGCTTTTGACAATTTTGTTAAGTTTTTCCAACGCTAGCTGTCGTGACTGTGAACGCCGCCGCCGCCGCAATTTTGTTCACTGCTTCGGGATCTAGTTCCGAGCACTCGACTAAAATGTACTTTATAGACTACATTGCCAATATTATTGCTTGATACAAGAAAAACAGTAGCTTAATATTTAAATATTGTAATAGAAGAAACCACTGGGGAGGTGATTATGAACATGAAAGCTACGTAACTCTATCTGGAGTTGTAAAGAGAAGGTTTCTGTTTTTACCTCATTCCTTCAATTTTGTTTCCTATCCAGTCCTCTCTCTTTCAGTTTTGAACTGATTGAAGAAATTTTAGCTCAAATAGAAAACGCTATCCATAAAATAGAAAGAAATAAGCTGAGTGAATGGTAATTCAACACTGATGACTGTCTTCTAAGCATTTTGGATCAACATTACTGTATACTTCAAATTTTATAAACTTTCAACTTAAATTTAGGCATAAATAGGAGAAGAAATCAGGTTAATTAGGACTCATCCTCATTCCTCATAGTTGAAGTTTCCGACACAACTGAAAATAGCACTAAGTAAAAGCCAAAGGTTTTTTATGTTGTAGGTATTTTTAATTTTGGTTCTAAGCTGCGTGCAAAGTTTGAAAGTTATTTTCAAATTTCAGTTTGACCCTAAATAAGAAATGGCCGCTTTGGACAGTTTTGTGTTACGGTATTATACGATCTGTGACATTTTCTGGTACTTAACTGCTTTTTGCAGAAGTAGTGGTCTCTTTTTTCTATTGAAATTGGATACTGATTTTGTGCGAAAAAGTATTTCTAGTATGCTAATAACATATTACATTTGCTAATAATATTTTCTAAAGATAAATACAGGGTGACCTAAACTTATCAAGCATAATTGTTTAGGAACATTGTATGGTTCAAATGGAACAAAAATGTCCTATAAACATTACATCTAGTTTCGATTGTGTGTGAGATATCGACGTTTGTCTATTTTCTTTTATTTTATGTACGAAGAAACCTCTGATTGCAATTAGACGGATGCCTTGCCCACTTAGGTAGAGAAGTGCGAGACTGGTTGAATGTCATTTATCCGGACAGATGGATAGGTAGAGGTGGTCCAATGGCTTGGCCTCCTAGGTCACTGGACCTCACCCCGTTATATTTTTTCTACAGGAGGAGCGTCTACAGCAATCTGCCCACCAGCAGAAATGAGCTCATTGCATCTATTCAAGCTTGTAGTTGAGCAATTACACCGGACCAGATTTTAGCAGCTACTAGCTCAGTTGTCCGAAGATGTAACCAGTGCATTGGAGCTGCGGGCAACCATTTTGAGGGGCTTCCTCGACACTGATTTGTTACTTTCTTCTTATTCTTATTCCTTGTATCATTTTAGTTTTCTTTTGTAGTTCAATGTGATGTTCTATGAGTATGCAGAAGAAAAGTGATCTGCACTTTCAAGTATTTTATTTATTTGCTTTAATATCTCTATAAGAAAATAGACAAACGTCGATTTCTCACACACGATCAAAACTAGATGTAATGTTTATAGGAACAAAATGGCCTGACATTTTTGTTCCATTTGAACCATACAATGTTTCTAAACAATTCTGCTAGATAAGTTTGGGTCACCCTGTATAATCCTACCAAATGTAAGATAGTTATTTTGCTTTGTTTGTTGCTTACCCATATTTTGTAACATTCAGGTTTATCGCAAGAACAAAAAGAAAAATTGCCCTTGGTAGATCGCCATTTGCGGCACCTGCTGAACATGGAATCAAATTTTTCATCTCAGCCCTAGTATACCGAAACTTTTCTGTCGGTATCGCAAACGCCTGACTTGCAAGACGGCAATCTCGGACAAACAAGATACTCTTCAACAAGCGTTAATAGAGGCAAAGATGGGGTTTCTCTGGATATCGAAAACCATACGCTTGCACAACGGCGGCACTTTGTCTGCTCGCTTTGATCTCATACATGGGGCACAAGTTCTCATCTCGACCAGTCGCATCGGTTCATCTCCGAAAACCAAGACGTTCTTCCGACTGCAAAGACGTATCTGATTCTTGAACCACAGCCTGTCGCAGACACTGCAAACGTAACCTAACGGATTGTTTAGAAACTGTTTCGTACACTGACTGTCCGCACCATGTTATACGGAGAACCTATCCAGCCGCGGCTGCTCAAACGTCGACATAGATGGTCCAATATTTTTGCTGAATCGTTCGTCCGGACACACTGTTGATGATGTTAGACGACTCGCTGACATTTATCACGAATGAATTTCTCGTTGCTTGTCTCGTATCACGCATACCGGAAGGACCATAATCGGAGACGCTATGTGCTTACGATTTACATGGCGCGCGCTTGTCCTGGACCCCCCTGGGCGTTGTTCTGGCCAGCCAAATCCCGTGCTTTCTTGTTTCTTCGATACTCCGTTGTTTCTTAGCATTAGTTAAGGGCGGGTTACGATCTTGAATCAGTTTTCAAGATTTATCTTAGCACTTTATGCGCATTATAATGTCAAATGTTAAATTCAACCAACTGCTGATACAGAATTTGTAGTCGGAAATTCTTGATCTATACACCAATGAATAGTACGTTTTATGCCCTTTTTTATGGTATTTAACTTATGTCCGCAGTACTTATAGTTTTTGAAATATTCTATTTAACACCATTCGGTCAAGAATTTTCGCTAATATATAGCTGAATTTAGGTGTAGAGCCACCGATGACGTAATCGCCGCGAGTGGAAATTTTCACTGTTATTACGTTCGGGCAACCTTAGTCGTTCATTCGACACATGCCTTAAATACGAGAGCATGATGAATACTCATACCGAGGGGCACGCGTTTTCACGGAACATGTTTTGGTAACGCTCAACTTTCATTGCATATCTCGCCACTAATTTTCGTGTAAGACATGAAATTTGATTCCATGTCAAAACAAGAACCAGTTAAAAAGAGAGTGTCCCTGGAACAGCAGTGTCAACTGAATATCCAACTGACATAACTTCTGCCACTACCCTCTATGAAGTTGTTCAACATGATTCTGAACATGAAAACATTGTGGAGGATTGTTCTGATAAATCCTCTGAAGTGGAAAGTGAATCGTCGTCTTCAACGCATGTGTCAAATCATCAGATTATCAATGTGAAATACCCTAAAGCGCAAGTCAACAAAGAAAGCTTCTTGAACCAAAAAGAAGAAATCTGAAGATACTCCAAAAGAGGGAAAAACAACCTCCAAGAAAGTATCCAGACGACTAAGACCAGAACGGTTAAAAGTGAAAGAATTCATGCATTGGTGAAAAAAATATTTTTGATGAGAAAAAATGTTTTTGTAAACCATGTCAACATCTAATAGTTCGTGGAGTTACACATCTCAGGCAACACTTGAATACAAACAAACACAGGAAAACCTTGAAGATCTTAAAGTGCTAGAGTTCGTAATATTTGAACAAAAAATTAGTATGAAGCAAAGAGACGAAGAGACAGAAGTTAAATTAGCTCTTTTCCGCACAAAGCAAAATTTACCATTTAAAATAAACCATTACGGAATGACATAACGAAGTACTGAAAGGCTAAACTAAACCATTCTGCGGTACAATATATTACAACAACCTTATATTAATATTGAAAGTTTTAATGGATCACAATGATACAATTAAACCACGTACCTTTGAACCAATTTGGATTATCATTAATTTTACGTTGTATTCATTCATTACACATCATTCCATGTTGTTTTATATATTACATGCCATATTTTAGTATTGAAAATTCAAGGAACCATAATGGTTCTACTAAGCCCGGTGCCTTTATACAAATTTCGACTATCATTACTTTTACGTTATATTCATTCATGATACATCTTCCAAGTTGTTTGATATATTACATGCCATATCTTAGCATAGAAAGTTCCAATGAACCATAATGGTTCCACTAAATCAGTTGCCTTGGAACCAATTTTGACTATCATTAATTTTACGTTATATTCATTTATGACACTTCATTCCAAGTTGTTTGATATATAACACGCCATATCGTATCATTGAAAATTTTTAAGGGTGTCATATGGGTACCAGTAGAGTAAGTGCTGTTGTGTCGGCAGTCAACAAGTGGGAATTGTTAAGCTGCAGACACAGAATCTTTCGTGACAGTGTCACCAGTCATTGTTCAGCTGGTATTGTTGAAGACGATGCTGTTGCGAAGCGACCCAGTAACGAGCAGTCGGCTGTATTCCATTTAATAACAAACACGCAGTCGTTTTCAGTCGTCTAGTCGTCAACTGTTAGATAGCCACAATTTCTAAGGTAAATGCTTTCCCTTCTTCCATTAAATTAAGTCGCGAATTAACAGTGGTGTCAGAAGTGGGATTCCGCCAAAAGAAATCGGAATCCTGGTGGGAAACCCACGCCAGCTAAAAGAAGAAGACGATCGTTCTGAAACAAAACGAACGCCAGCGTCAAGACAAGAATAGCCATAAAAGGGAGTGCGTTTATAAAGACATTGAAAACCACGTACCTTGAAAGACAATCTATAACAGATCCACCATGGCAGTTCCGCCAGAACTCATGCAAGAGCTGTCGAAGATGATAGCCGCAGCTCTTCACACAGCAACAGACATAGCGATCGCACAAATGGCGACTGCGCCGACGACTTCTGGAGCAGCGACGCAGGAGAATCCCCCCCCCCCCTCACAGTTCCTCCGTTCGTGATGCCAGCCTACCGGCCGGAAAAAAACCCCACCGTAGCGGAGTATTTCAAAAGATTCGAGTGGGCACTCCAACTGTCCAGTATACCAGAGAACCAGTATGCAGCATATGCCCGTGTCCACATGGGAGCTGAATGAAATGAGGTCCTGAAAATCCTCGTCAGCCCACAGGAGCCAGAATCCATCGCATACAAAGAAATCAAAAAAATTCTGACTCTGCATTTCGACAGGCCAAGGAACAAATATGTCGAAAGTGTAAAATTCCGTACAATTGTCCAATAGCCAAAGAAGTGGTAGCGACGAATATCTTTAGCCTGCCTTCCAGTGAACCAACAAATCGTTTGGGGTATGAAAAACCCTCCATAAAACAAGTGCCACGTGGTCGAGTCCA
>JAHWFO010055737.1:0-15647 GCA_023313115.1 Rhysida immarginata | reverse complement strand
CTAGTTCAACGACCACCTAATGTACAGATCATGGTGTAGGAACATAAAAGTTTATTCATAATGCATCAATTGTATTGTTGCTTCTACAAACAAGCGCTCATCAACTAACTCCCTTATTGTTGCTACATCCAAAACATTTCTCTCCGTGCAATTTCTCAGAAAGTGACCAAAATTCAAATTGATCTTGAAAGGACAGAATAAGTCAGACTAAAACGAAAGTTGGCAATTTTACAGAATATTAAATGTAGATTGTAATAAAAGTTATTCGAACTCTTTCTGACCAATCTCTCGGATGTGACAGGATTTGATATCTATGCAAATTAGGGTCCAATTATTTCGGAAACCACTGCAAAGTTTTGAAAACGACCTTTTTCATAGTAATCCTCATGCAAACCTACCCCAGATAACGTATTTACTTTGTTTACAGTGTCCAAAAAAATTCTTTTTGCTACAGTAATCCTACATTATACCCAACTTGCATAGAAATTCTTCAAATTATTCTAATCACTTATAGGAACAAGCTCCCTTGTAGTTTTCCCCAAAGTTTAGGCGTTTTCATGAAAATGGTACTTTATGGTTGAAAAAGTTCCCACTAGACCTTGGTTAAACCTAGGACAATTAATACATCGTCCTAGGTTAAACATATTATAGGGTTGGCACTGCCGTGCCTATCCTGATTTAGAAAGTTCATTAACTTTCAAATTTTAAACACAGTTTTATCGATGAAGGCAAAGAGATGGAGGGTCTGTCTTCGAGATTATCCTATTTTACTTTTTAATGCTCGAAAATAATGGTAACAGAACGAGTTTTCAACTTGTTTTTTCTCTTCATTGATTTCTTCCTCTTTTTGCTGAAGAGCTATGCTACGGTCCTCCGGAGCGGTTGTGCTCCTTCGACGGCTACCCCCACGCGCACATAAAGCGGATCCTTTGGTGGCAGCAGCAGTTTTCAAACGAGAAACAGCACTTTTCGCAACGCACAATGCTCGCGCAACTTCAGTCAAACTTTGCCCTGCCTGAAACCGTCCAACAGCTCGTCCATGATCGTAATCACTCAAATGACGTCTCTGCAGTATTCTGCAGACGATATGCGATAGAGGGACTGAAAATTTACATTAATGTTCGCAAAACAGCTGCACGTGTATTCGCCCTAACACTCCACGGCTACTGATTTTCATTGAACCACAGCTCAATGGACACGTGACTTTTATTGCAATTATGCAAATCGAACAAGAGAGTAGCAACCAATATTTTGACGCGTTCTGCATTATTTTCCAGCGTCACTAAATAGCGGAATGCGCATGTTCATTAGCAATTGTCAAGCTTGTAAAAATCTCATTTCTGCATGAAAATACAATATTGATTATACAGTAGCGCTCAAAAAATAGTACATTAATGTTTATCATTATAACTTGTAAAGTATCGAATTTTAATTAAAGAATTTCAACAATATATAGACTGCATAAACATTTAAATATTGAAATAAATTCAAACTCTTTAGAGTTAATTAGTATTTGAAGACCCATCCATTATTGATAGAGATGAGATCATAAAATAGTACACACTGAGTTTTATTTAGATTTTTCGCATACTCTCTATATTCACGTTGACATTTTGCTGTTTCTGACAATATTTAACACGTCACTTCGAGTTCATCTGCCTTCTCCAATAAAAAAGCACATTATAGATGCAATCAACAATGGCAACTCGTACACCTCAGTGTCGGAGCAAATTCAAATTCCAAAGTCACGCTGGCAAGAATTTTTCAGCGTTTTCGCACGCAAAGATATGTAACTCGTAAGCCAGAGTCCGGCCGATCAAAATCAACAACTCCACAAGAAGATAAAGTCTTGATACGGCTTCAAAGCTGACCCTGAGGAAACTGCAGTTGACCTTAATAACGAAATGGCAACACAGTACCATGAAAAGACGTCTGAGGGATGCAGATTTGTTTGGTACACGTCCCGTGAAAAAACCTTTGACCTCCAAGAAGAACCGGATAGCCCGCCTCAAATTTGCCAAAGATCATTTGAAGTGGACATCCAAAGAATGGAATAAAGTGCTTTTTAGCGATGAATCGAAGTTTTTACCATTCGGATCTGATGGTATCCAATACGTACACCGTCCAGGAATTCATAGATTTGATCCAAAATACCAATTACCAAGCGTTAAACATGGTGGAGGATCCACTATGGTATGGGGTGGTTTCAGTCACAAAGGGGATAAAGATCGATGGAATAATGGACAAAACAGTATATAAGAATATCTTAGACCAACATATGCTTCCTTTTACCAAAGCAAATATGCCTCATTGATGGATTTATCTGCAAGACAATAACCCCAAACAAACCGCTGATGTGATCAAAGACGGGTTCAATTCAAAGAAGATAAAACTACTGGATGGTCAAGTCAATCGCCAGACTTGAATCCTAATGAGCATGTGTGGGAAGAATTAGATCGCAGCTGCAAGCCACAGAATGCACGAAATTCACTCGAAAAAATTGAAATTTTACAAAAAGAATGGGAAAAAATTCCAATGGTTAAAATCACTAAGTTAATTGATTCAATGCCTGCCCGCGGCAAAGCTGTTATTGATGGAAAAGGTTTTGCAACAAAATATTGATCTGCTAACTGCTTTTTTCATTGTATTTAGTTCATTTTTGGAAAATAAAATAATATAGCCAGAAACTGTGGACGCCAATATACAATGTACTCAGTACTCATCAGTACTCACTGATGAAGGAATTATGAATTCCGAAATGTACATCTGAGTCATTAAAAAATTTTTTTGGGTGGATTTGTGTTTTCCTTTTATTCCGATATTGTTCATTTTTGGAATTTTTTTTTTCGTGTGTACTATTTTATGATTTTTGTATTTTGGCAGTTTAATGGTGTCCTCGCAAATAGAAATAACAATGACCTTATTTCTAGTTTTTCTTTTGTATATTTATGTAGATAATAAGTACACAAAGTTTAGTTGTATGTTCTTAATTTTTGAAAGTATTATAGCAATAAACATGAAAGTGTGGTATTTTTTGAGCGCTACTTTAAAATTAATAAAAACTTTTAGAAACTAGGACATGCGATCAAAATCACTGACTACTTGTTCTGCGTTTAAAGTAGCACAATCGCATGGAGTTGTTAATTGTTCATTAGATCACTCTATTTAGACCACTCATACCTGACCTGTCAAAATATCCGGACACCCCTATGTTCGTGAAGTTGGTGTGGTCTCAGCTTGTAGGATGCACGTGACAGTATGCATATTAAAGTCACGACTCATCAGGTGGTACAACAGTGACAACACCAGTCAACATGCCAAAGAACTGAGAATTATCCGACTTTGAGAGACGAATGATTGTGGGGTGCTGCATTAGTGGGAAGTCACTTCGCGAAATCAGCGCTTTGACTGGGCATCCTCGCTTTGCTGCCGTTGTTGCACCTCGCGAAAAACGAACAGACGGGTGCAACAACAACAGCAAAACGTTCTGGGCGACTTCCACTCGTGTCGCCGAGAGACAAACGTACTCTGTCTCGGGTGGTGGGGAGACATCGCAGAGACACCTTCTAGGACATCACTGCTGTCTTTGTACGGGACCCACACGCCTACTCACCAGCCGCAGCCTGTGGCTCATCAGTGCGCACAGTGCAACGTGACTGACCACGCCCGTGCACTCTCCATGAGATTTGTTTCTGTGGGAGAGCCGGAAAGAGCAAGCCATTTGTCTCAACGGTGAATGCTGTTCGTCGTCTCCGATGGTGCACGGAGCGTCATCAGTGGACTAGTGATATTGTGCAAAGGTCATGCGGAGCGAAGAAAGCCGCTTCTCCCTCCAGCAACAAGGCCAAAAGAGAAATACGACCCAGAGTATTTCGTACACACGGTGAAGGACTCTGGCGGTGGGATATGACGTGGACCGTAGCCCTAGGACCTATCACGGTGTCGACATGCCACTGAATCCCCCACGGTAACAGATGTTGGAAACTCACCTTCTAGGAGAGATGGTGGAGTTCTATGGCACCTCATTGGACTGCTTTTTTAACACATGCATGGTTCGCCCATGCGGGCATCCGGTTATTGCAGAGTCCAGATTTGAACCCAATCGAAGCATCGTGGAATGTGCTGGAGCGCCGTGTACGGATGCATATGCCCCCAGTCACGAATCGTCTTCAGTTGCTGGACCGTTTGACGACCGAATGTCACCGTATCACAACAGCGGTGTGTAAACTACATGTGGACAGCCTTCCTCGTCGTGTTACAGCGGTAAATGCAGCAAAGGATGGCCCAACGCGTTACTGACGACAGCATTTCCATAGAGGGCAAGCAGAGCGGGTTGCCTGGATACTTTTGATAGGCAGTATATTTCCAAATAGCTATTCTTATTTTGCCATTTAAATTCTGCTTGTAAATTAAAAAAATAAAATGAATAAAATTAGGACGAAAACGATAATGAAATTTATCCTAAACCTTCGAACTTGCAGTTGACCAAGGAAAGCAATGACATCGCAAACAAAGCAAATAACATATCCTTGTAAATAAATGCTGATCTTGAGTCGCCATTTCATTAACTTAAAAGTAAGTTTTCCATTAAAGAATCGCTTTTTCTCTTCTTTTTTAGGGCCTCTAATTTCTTGGTTTCAACAAATCTCAAGGGATGACTTGTTTTTCCATCACAGTATTTTTAAAATTGCGTTTATCTTTACGGGTTTGAGAGAATTCCTTTAACAGAGAAAGATCACGTCGAGAGAATTTCGATTAAAAACGATGTTAAATTTGGGGTCTGTTTTAGAGAGCGAGAGAGGAGGGAACGCAAGACTGTAGGGGAACCATAAAAGACGGGTAAACATTGATCGACTAACTCTTTTGAACCAGCCGCCCCTCTAGCGGACGCTTAACGAACTAATTAACATCGGGCAAACAATTAAGACTCGTAGAGAACTCTTTCAGCCTTGCTTGTGTTTCTCGTTTCGTTTGGACTAATTACACAAACGACTAAAAGTTACATGGAGATTTAAGACCGAAGAACGATAGCAAATTTAGAAGCGATGGAAATAAGAGAATTAAAAAGAAATCGGAAAGTGGAAAAAACCCACAAAGTGGAGGACGAACTTAATGAAATAAGAATATGAAAGGAGAGAAAATGGAAGAAAACGCCAAATCACCATGAGAACGTTTTAAAACTTATTGAACAACCCCTTATCCCCCTCCACGAAACTGTTGGCAATGGAAATCACACGGTGGTTGTTTGTCAGATTGCCAGATCAATTTCCGAGAAAATCGTCTGCAACCTCCCTTCAGCGAAGTTCTACCCGCAATCGCGATGGAAAAGGAAGACCGGCGCTTTCGTAACCGCCCTTTTCGCGAATCAATGAATAGAAGTGAAAATCTGATTCAAAAGCATCCAATTTTTTATTCAATTGAAAGCCCCTTAAAAAAGTCTTCCAACAATTACGCTCCAAGTTGTTTTTTTTATTATGACAAGTTTTATTTTCATTTCGGCGAACTTAGAATTCCATTCAAATTAAGTTTAGAAAAAATAGGCTTCTAATTTTTTTTTTCAGAATTACTTAAGTTACGCTAGTTACAAGTTTAATCCCGCAGTGACGAAAACGGTTTTTTGGGGGGTTGCTAAATCCATAAAGTTCGATGACGTCGTATTTTCAAAATAAATATATATTCCCATTTTAAAACAAATAAACAGGTTTTTCACACAAAAAAAATAAAAATGTACCCTTTACTCATCTTTCTGTACGTATAAATTTGAGATAATTTCTCTAATCACCAGCCAACAATAATTTCCCAACATTTGCTCATCCCAAAATCTGGCATCGCTGCTCAAGCTGCTTTAAGTCTTGATGAAAACTTTCACCTTGTCCATCATTATTTTCTTAGATTCTCAGGGAAGAAAATCAAGATGTGAATCCCGAAAGTGGATTTAAGGTTATATTAACACCCATTTTGTGGTAATTAACCAAATGTTTGGGAACAACTTGCCTATAGTTCTCACTTTTTAATATGTGAATGCTTCTCGGAAGTTAAAATTGAATAAACTTAATACAAATTTCTGCACATCCATTCTGACACAAAATCATACTCCGACAAAGTAATTTATTGTAAGTAAAGTAGTATTGCAGGTGTGACTAAAAATTATTATCTGAATATTTAAATGAACTATGAAAACATTTATAAAGATGAAATATAAAAACGTCTATATACATGTACTTAATTAAATATCCTTATCCTCCATCGACCTGGTTAAATATCTTCACCAATATAACATACGCATTAGAAAAACGTATTAGCATTATCTGCCCCCACCCTCCTCCGTTAGTTTTCAAAATTGTGTCAATTCAATATGGCATGGAAGAAACAAGGCTCTCTAAACGTTCTAACTACTTTTAACCAGACAAGTGCGAATATTCGCGGGAGGCTACTCTTTCTATTGATAATCAGGATTGTGAGGTTTAAATAGCATGCTCCTCCAAACACACTGTAATAATTTGACCCTTAAGGCATGGAGTGTTATCTGCTGGAAGGAGGCCTGTCAATCAGGGAGAATGATCCATCCACATGTTGAGATGTATATGATCAGCAATGGTGCTAAAATTATGCTGATTACGAGTATTACTTAAACACTGCTAAATGCTGAACCAATTATTTTACACAGTCCAGTCACATTAATGTGATCACCCCCTACTTACAACATCAGCGGAATATGGTTACGTTCAGAAGGTCTGGGGGGGGGGGGGGGGGGAAGTATAGGAAGGGTGTCAGAGGGAAGCAGCAAATATTGCAATTGTTGGACTCATGGGGAAACGTAGCGATTTATCCGACCTCCAAAAGAGCATGATCATCGGCTTCCGAGCCAAGGGCGGCAGTATTTCCGAAACGGCTAGTTTTGTGAACTGTTCGCGTGCCGCCGTGGTGGAAGTGTACCGTGCATGGCAGAATGGCAATACCCAAAATCAGCGACGTGCCACGTGTTGGGCACCACGGTCCATAGATGACAGAGATGAACGACGGCTACGGAGATGCGTGCAAGCGCACAGACGTGCAACCGTGGACCAACTGACCTCTCAGATGAACCTGGAGGCTACTAAACATGTATCCTCAACGACAGTTCAGCGAACGTTGCTGCGTATGGGGCTTCGCAGAAGACGGCTGGTTCGTGCACCAATGCTGACGGCTGTTCACCGGTGACAAGACTGACATTTGCACGCCAGTACCGCAACTGAACAGCAACAGAGTGGCGAAAGGTGGCTTTTTCCGATGAATCACGATGGGCGATGACGTGTACGGCGTTCAGCGTCAGAAAACACACATCCTGCAACACGTGCCGCAAGGATCCAGGCCGAAGGAGGCAGCGTTATGGTCTGGGGAATGTTTTCGTGGCATTCCCTGGGCATCATTGTGGACGGCACAATAGATCAATGGAAGTACGCATCTGTCCTTTCGGACCATGTCCAGCCCTACATGCAGATTGTGTTTCCTCAGCACGATGACATCTTCCAGCAGGACAATGCGCGTGCCATACAGCGCGCGGTGTCTGTGCTTGGTACGAAGAGCACGAGGATACGTTTACGGTACTCCCCTGACCCCCAAACTCCCCGGATTTAAACCCTATAGAGCATCTGTGGAATCATCTCGATCGAGTTGTGTGCGCCATGGATCCTCCAACGCGCAACCTACGGCAGCTCGCCACAGAAATAGAGTCCGCATGGCTTCACATCCCTGTAAATACCTTCCAGAATCTTATTGACTCTCTTCCTGCCCGTCTCGCAGCTGTCCGCGCCGCGAAAGGTCGTTATTCTGGCTACTGACAGGTGGTCACATTAATGTGACTGGACTGTGTAAGATTGCTCTATGTGTATTAATGAAGCAAGAATGTTCGAAGAAAACATACTCCAGAACAGACATCTCCACCAGCTTCAACAATTGACACGATGCAGTTAGTATCCACTGCCTCATATTCTGTTGACGCCATATTCTGATATTCACGTCGATATGCATCAATTGGAATCATAATTCGTCGGATCAGGCTACATTGCTCCAGTTTCGATGTTCTCGTGCAATTCTAGACGAACGTGTTCGCCGCCTACTATCACATATCATTGGGAACATTATACGATATGTAACTCATAATGTTCTGATCTGCTTATAATGTCTGTCTGATCACCACTATTGTAATGAGCGCTTATTGATAAATCGTTTTATGTTATCCTCTTTTATTATCCTCTTTAAGTTAACGCTGATCTCAATTTTCGACCATGTGTTTCCGCCTATAGTAAGATCTTTCCCTGTTTATTCTTTGCTTTTCGGATAACTCGGCAAACACTCTTGATATAGTCGTTTGGAAAAGCGGTAAATTTAGGTTAAAGAGTAAATTAAAATTGGGCTAGTGAGGATTTTTACACGCCAAACCTCAGATGTTTGAATAATTGATGAAATTAGGAAAGAAAATTCCACAGCCTGGATTCGAACCAGGAACCTTCAGTTCACCGTACTATTCTTTCCTATTCTATCTAAAGTCATGTAGATTGCGTAATGCCATAGCCTAATAATAGAAAGTCGTTCCAGCCTCGATTTCAAGCGCTGCCTTTTTCCCTAGCGGCAGGTAAACTCTTCAGACCAAATGTGTATAAAAAAATGTGAAAAGGTTTTTCAGTCACCTGTTGATAAATTTTATCAGTGTAACATCATGAAAAAATAATTCATTCGATTTATTAATTTATCCCTGTTACCTGTTCTTTTTTTAAAAACCTTAATGTTAAAAATAATTACCAGAATACGATTGCTGTGTAGCCCTAACATTTCTTACGAGTTTTATCATACAGACCATTCGCAGATTAAAAAAAAAAAGAAAAAGAAAGATAAAAATTGCAATGAAAATTTCGTGATACAAGGTTATCTACTTACGCCCTTTCACTAATATGTCCACGCTCGCTGACTACTTGCTGCGCAAAGATCGCGATGACATGCAACAGGCAGCAATTACATCAAAGGCGCCGCCGTGGAGTGGAACGACTTTCTATTACTGTGCCATGGTAACGCTTCCATGTTCAGGATGGCGCAATTGGTTGGCGTCTCAGCACGATGAGAGGAAGGTTCCTGGTTCGAATCCAGGCTGTGAACTTTTCTTTCCTATTTTAATCAATTACTTAAACATCTGAGATTTGGCATGTAAAAATCCACACAAGACCACTCTTCATTTAAACTTAGATTGGTTGGTTGGTTTGTTTACGAGCACCTCAACAGCAAAGGTCATTTATAATAGAGAAATAAATTTACACGTCATAAAAAGAAATTAAAAATTTTATAGTACAATTTAAATAACGTAAAATCTTGGGACCATTTACAAATCCTATTTTAGGATTCTAAAATAAATAAAATTATGGTAAAAATTCGAAAATGACTACAATAAAACATCATCTTTTAATTAAAAACTAATGGATCAGTATGTACACAAAAAGATTGCTTCAACATTATGTTAATTCTCACCTCGTTAACCAAGTAAGTTTTTAAATTATAATTAAAACTGAAAAGCCCGCTGCAAAATTGCAGCAAAAAATGAAATACACACACATTTTAATACCAAAGTTAATTGTTTAATGGTTGATTACACAATATTCTATTTTATTTATCTTATTTTATTTATTTACAAGTTTGCATCCCATATAGGATATGTAAGAAGGTTAAATTATTTATAATCTATTTGCAAACAATAGTAGAATTTTTTAACAATTTCAATACATGTTGCTTATGATTGTAGCAATGCTTTAAAGTGCAATTAATAATTTCATTTCTAATAGTAT
Source organism: Rhysida immarginata (assembly GCA_023313115.1). Classification (NCBI taxonomy): domain Eukaryota; kingdom Metazoa; phylum Arthropoda; class Chilopoda; order Scolopendromorpha; family Scolopendridae; genus Rhysida; species Rhysida immarginata. The sequence continues at coordinate 5,835 of JAHWFO010055737.1, read as the reverse complement.
AAGTTATGGCATTCCAACACAGAATAAGAGAGTAATCCAGAAGCGACACTTTAACAGAAACCAATTCAAAAAAATCGCACATCCGGTAGACTGTAGCGACATCAGCGGCTTAGAGCGAAACACATTAATTTCCCATAATGCAGAATTAATTTCCTTTTTATTTTTAATTTTCTAGCATTATTGCTGCACCACTTAAAAGCACAGGAACTCCTCCTTTTCTCGGAATTCCGAAATAAACAATTAACTTTTCTGTGATGTTGATTCCTTCCATCATCAGCGAAGCCTTTAAATAGTTTAAAATTCACTCCTAAATGTTCGCTAACAGACGAACATTCTCCGTGCTTTGAAAATATTCTCGAACAATCTCGTTCTTAATAACCAATGAAAAAGCAGAAATGGAATGTTAAATGACGTCATATAGAGGGTGTAAATGGACGACGTTTCACAAATTTAAGGATATGTAGAGGATGATGTGGTGAACATTTTTTATTAATAAACCCATAGTCCCAAACGAAGAGCGACGGAGCCACAGCATGTTTGATGCTCTGTTTTGCGTCAAGCCGTGCAGGCCAGCCGCCAGAAATGTTTGGGCCCCTGACAACTGGGTACGTGTGGGCCCCTCTGAGCTCTGCCTCGTGCCTGATGCCTTTTCCCAAGCGTGGCTGACGAGGCCCCCCTTCCGTTGGAGCCCCGGACTAGATTCCCTTTTGTCCCCCCCTGGCGGCGGCCCTGAGCCGTGGAATGGCTGTCTGAATTACTGTGTTGTCACTGCACGTGAATTTCGAGCGTGAAACCTAACGCGCGAACGTATTTCCAATGGAAACGTCCAGCGACCGTTGTATGATTGGTCAGGTGCAGCACTTTTGCTGAAAGGTAGGGTAAAGGCGGGTAAGTTTGCCGGTCATGTAAATTGGCCGCATTAAGTATTTTTCTTTAACATGATAATGTTTTAAGGCTGGACATCTACAAAAAACGTGATGCGAAAACCGACACCAAAAAGCGTTACGGAAACAGTTTTCCATTGTTGATGCACGTTTAACCATTGTTGGCGCCTGCTTGAAGCACATGCCGGAATTGAAAAGACACGTGACCATTGTTGTCTGAGCAACAGTTTTTATTAGCACACAAACAGAGGTACCCGGCGTACTGAGCACATCGGTTCGGGTGTGCGCGTGCTCTAAACGTTAATGAGATGGTGCACGTGGAGGATACATGTGAATGACGATATTTGAAAGGACTCAAAATCAAAAGAATTTTATTATTCCTACGAAGCTTATTATTTATTACGATAACTTGAAAACGAATTAACTTTTTTACACTCTGTTTTCACCAATCCATTACTATGGGACAGAGCACGAACAAGAACGAACGTGAGATAGCCGGAATAGATACGTGCTCTAATGGTACCATTATGATACCCCCTTAATTTCCTATAACCAGATATGGCATGTAATATATCATACAAATCATCACGACGTCTCATGAACGAATATATAAAAAAATAGTGATAGCAGATATTGGTCTAGTGGCACGTGCACGTGTATTTCTCATGAATGAATATAACGCATAAATAACGATAGTGTGAATTGTTTAGTAGTATGTGTTTTAATGGTACCAAATGGTATTGTTGAAACTTTCAATGCTAAGATATCGCATATATCAAACAACTCGTAACAATATATCACGAGAGAATGTAACGAGTAAATAATGATAGTGGGATTTGGTTTAGTAGCACGTGCCCTAATGATACCATATTGTACCATATGTACTGTTGGAACTTTCAATGCTAAGATATGGCATGTAATGTATCAAACAATTCGTTACAACGTGTCATGAGTGAATATAACCACTAAATAATGAAAGTTAGTAGGAATTGGTTAAGTATCACGTGCCCAAATGGTACTATATGGTATTGCTGGAACTTTCAATACTAAGATATAGCATGTAATATATCAAACAACTCGTAACAACGTGTCATATGTGAATATAACGAGCAAATTATGATAGTGGGACTTGGTTTAGTAGTACGTGGCCTAATGGTACCATATGGTACATTATGTACTGTTGGAACTTTCAATGCTAAGATATGGCATGTAATATATAAAACAACTCGAAACCACGTGTTATGAGTGAATATAACGCGTAAATAATGATAATGGGAATTGATTTATTAGCATATGCCCTAATGATACCATATGGTACCGTTGGAACTTTCAATGCTAAGATATCGCATATATCAAATAACTCGTAACAATATATCACGAGAGAATGTAACGAGTAAATAATGATAGTGGGAATTGGTTTAGTAGCACGTGCCCTAATGGTACCATATGGTACATTATGTACTGTTGGAACTTTCAATGCTAAGATATGGCATGTAATATATAAAACAACTCGAAACCACGTGTTATGAGTGAATATAACGCGTAAATAATGATAGTGGGAATTGATTTATTAGCATATGCCCTAATGATACCATATGGTACCGTTGGAACTTTCAATGCTAAGATATGGCATGTAATATATCAAACTTCTCGTAACAATGTCTCATATGTGAATATAACGAGTAAATAATATAGTGGAAATTGATTTAGTAGTACGTGCCCTAATGATACCATATGGTACTGTTGGAACTTTCAATGCTAAAATATGTCATGTAATATATCAAAAAACTCGTAACAACATGTCATGAGTAAATAATGATACTGACAGTTCGTTTAGTAGCACGTGTTCTAATGGTACCATTTGATACCATTAGTTACCGTCTAAACTTTTAATGCTAAGATATGGCATGTCGTATATCAAGCAACTCGTAACAACGTGTTATGGTATGAGTGAATATAACGCGTAAGTAATGATAGTCGGAATTGTTTAGTAGTACATGTTTTAATCGTGTAATATATTTGGAAACTGTCAGTGCTAAGATATGGCGTGTAATATATCAACCAACTCCTTGCGAGTTGTTAGACCTATTGTTATCCATAGCTTATTTGTATCAAGAGCATATTGCTGTTAGGCTTAATAGTATCTGAAACTAAATGCTGAGACATCTTGCTAATTAGTAGTAGTTAATTGCTTGCTTCAATAGTAGATGGTAACATAGAAACACTTTAGCAATTGAATATGAAAAAAAATATATGCTTACACATAATGCTTCACCAATTGAGGCTCACTTCGTTTAACATTATGTGGGAATGCCTAAAAATTAAAAAATTTTTATTTGTTTAAATATATAAAGAATAACTTCACTCTCCATTTAACCTTTCAGATCTTCAAGTTTATTTGTTTAAATTCTCTCTACATAAATAGTAATTTACAATTTAGTTTTCATATTTATATATTTTATCTAAAGTGTTTTAAAATGTTGGTTAATTCTATATAACCATGTATGATGCTATAAGACGAAAATGTGCTCCCTTTATCCGCTTTGACGGAAAAATCATTCTTGTTTAAATCTTTACTACAGAGATATTATGAAATATATTAATGCGTGGCAACAGATAGCGCAACCATACTTCGCTCTCTTACCTAGCCATGTAATGGCCTACTGTTTTGTTTTCAGCGTTTTGAATGATGACGGGGTTCTAGAAATTTTGGCGTCGACTACTAAGGTCATTTTGCGCCTTTACACAAGTTATATCTATACGCAGCCCGGGACAAACACAAACATCCATACCCACGGCGGGATTCAAACCCGCGGCCAGGTGGACGAGAACTAGAAAGCCTGCGCCCTAGCCCTCTCGGCCACCTGGCCACCTCGCTTTGAACGATGACTAATGTATCCTAGTGTATTGGAATAAACTCATTTCCATTACAATAAATATATTTTATATTTCACTGTTTAATTCATAATTTATTATTTTGAAACATTTAGATCTTTTGATGGTTTTTGAAGTCTTCAAATTATCTATAATTTACGCCCTAGTTACATAATTTCTATTACTTTGAAGTGCTTAATTTATTTCTTCAAATTCCTTCCTCTCTATAGTTAAGAATAACTTTCCAGCTAAAAAGAGCGTTACGGGTGAATGATTTTAATTTTTCGTCATACAAAATACACTCTTTTTAAGATTTTAGATACTGCAAAAAGCTTACACGTGCCGTGATTGTTGTCCCGCACTCGATTGTGACCACAGACGCGAGTAAGGAGAGGAACCTTCAGTATAGACACTATGTTTACTCGACATTTCGAGAGACTCGATACTCATGCTTATATATCATACTTCAGTTATTCTAAGCCCTTATTCAGTATTACCGATCTGCATGATTCTGTAGACTCGTCCATTGATAAATAAATAAAAGGTTTATGTACTGTATAAAATATTTATTCCTTTGTTGCATCTAAAAACATTATCATGATTCAATGTTTCCGGTTGCAGATTCGAAACTAAGTCATCTTTTTAATATTAATTTTTAAAGCATTCGAAAGGAAAAGGAACAATAAATTACAATAAACAACAACAATTTACAAATGTTGAATACCAATTTTTTTAAAAAGAGAGTAAAAAAAAACAAAAAAAAAAAACGGTGAGGAAACAGCTCAGTTTCCTCACCGAGGTTATTACAATTAAACATCAGGAAATACGTACAACAATCTCAGTGATAAAGCGTACAAGGTTTCAAAACAATTAATAAACAAACACAAAAGAAGCAAACTAACGAAAAGTTTATGAGAATAGTTTGATTAGAGAACATTTTTATTAACGTTTTCACAAAAGTAGTTCAAAGTGACGACCGTCAACTTCATTGCAGAGCGTGCAACGACGAACCATGCTTCCTCCTACTCTTTGTGGTATGCCACGCATACGCCTCGTGCGCTCAAACGCTGCGAAGATGCGATCAGTAAGCTCATGCACTGGTGTTTCATACACAGTCGATTTCACGTACCCCCAAGCGAAGAAGTCCAGAGGGTTCAAGTCAGGGGAGCGTGGAGGCCAAGGAACTGGGCATCCTCTTCCTATCACCGGCTGCCCAAACGTTTTCATAAGATACTCTGCGGGCCAGGCGATCAAAGTGTGCTGTTGCTCCGTCATGCTGGAACCATCCGGACGGTACCATTTGAAAATAGCCTGCGAGCTGACAGTCTGCATAAGGCCAACAAGATGCAATGACAGGGGACATCGTAGTAAACGTGCCTAGTTCAATGCTTGACAAACCAGGACATCAAACAAGCTGTGGCTCCGTCGCTTTTCGTTTGGGACTATGGGTTTATTAATAAAAAAATGCTCACAACGTCATACTCTACATATTCTTAAATTTGTGAAACGTCATCCATTTACACCCTGTATAAAGTAAAGTCTCTTATTCTGTGGTAAAATACGAACAACTTTGATTTCCGTTTTATTTAGTTGACTCCAACGCACCCAATGCCGCTGTAATACGTATTCGGAAAACGTCATCGAGTGTCACCTCTGTTCTCCCTTGCTCCGTGATTCCAATTTGAAATGACATTCCATGGAATAAAAGAAGCTAAAAATTTGGAGACAATGTTCGGCGATACTAGCTTGTATCTCTGGGTTTGACGATTTTGGGCCGAATTAGACATCCAGTGTCTCACAGAGTGTATAGGATGGTCAGTAACAGTAAGTGCATAATATAATTCTTTCAATCGGGCATCGTTTATACAGGGTGATGCAGCGTTCATGGTTACGTGTCAATTCGTCGAGGGTCAATTCGTTACAGATTGTTATTGGGCTTAGGGGTGGCATTGGTTACAATGGTACCTAACGTGTAAGGCAGTGCAATCAGCGACATTGGTTACAGATGAACAGTTCGAAAGTTACGGCCTTTTCTTTATGGCCATTTTCAAAAGGAATACCTTATAATAAACCATCC
>JAHWFO010055736.1:185-11615 GCA_023313115.1 Rhysida immarginata | reverse complement strand
CTACCAGGAAAATGTTTGAAAATAAATGAATTAATAATATAATAATATTTTCTTTCCTCTCTCATGATTTCCGAACGTATAGTTCTAAAGACCAAGTGATTACCACCCCCGCAAATCCCACCCCAATGGAACACCTGGGCCTAAACTTCATAGTAATGTAGAATTTCCAAGAGGAAACTGGATACTGAATTACACGCCTTTACATAACTAAATAGCACATAGATATGTTGTCCTCTCTGAATCCCACCCCCATAATTCCGACCCCAGTGTACCAATCAAAACCAAAGTAAACAGTACGGATGAATATTCCCACAGGAAGCTACATTCCGAATTTCAACCTTCTATCTCAAAAAATGTAGAAATTATGAAGGAGACGGACTGACATTACAAAACCAATAACTAGCTCCATTCTTTCGCTACATAATAATATAGATTATGAGCACCTGAGCAATCGCGCGTCGAAAAAGCGATTTCACGTGCGCGCGCCGATGTCAGTAAGCTTAAAAGATGAACAGAAAGTAACAATATATTCCTTCTTGATAAATCGATTGTTATATGACATCGATTAATAATCTTGGTATTCTTTACACTCACTGTTTTAGCACGTGAATTCGACTAGAAGGGGTCCACGAAAAATTTTGAAAAGTTGATACAGCCAAGCTAAGACTTTGATAGTCATATTTCTGAAAATAGAATTTGAAAAAGTTATTCGTTTTCAAGTTATCGTGCAAACGGCGGACGGCCAGACTGACGGCCGGATAAACGTACAGACCAGGGGGTCTAGGCTGAGCTCATCGACAAGCAGTCGACTGTCGACAAGTGTCGATGGTCACGTGGTTAATGACGCATTTGTCGATTTGAGCTAGCATGAACACGACTTGTCTACAGTGTCTACAGAGTCTACAGTGTACACTTGTTTACTTGTCTACAGAGTCTACAGTGTACAGACTCTACACCGTCGATTTTCTAGTGTAGACTTTGACCATCGACAACTGCCTTAAGAGCAGTCGACTATGCACATTCTTGTCTACAATTCAAGAGCAGTCGACTATACGCTTGGCGATCGTTATTTCAGAATTTAGCAACAGATTTCTTATTAAAATCTTTTTTCCTTCGTTTCCGGCCTGCAGGCTAAATACACATAGGTCAACAATACACATTTTCTAAAAATATTAACAAAAACTTGTTTAAAAATATTTACATAGATGAAATATTCTCTTCTGTTACGAAACTTGAACTGTGAAAATAATAATATAGTGTGTCTACAGGTATGTGTTTATGTATGTATTTATGTGTATACATGGATAAATTATGTAAACTTGTGTATATCAGTGTATATCATCTAGCCATACGTGTGTAAACTTGTGTATAAATGTGTAATATGCCACTTATCGACGGTTAGATTTTGTCGAGATCGACAGCTTGTCGATGAGTTCAGCCTAGACCCCCAGGGCGCATTCATTTAAGTAGCTTTTATGCTAAATCTCCTAATAAATAAATAAATAAACCATTAAGGAATGACATAACCAAGTACCGAAAGGTTAAACTAAACCATTCGCGGAACCATGTTTTAAACCGCCCTATGTTAATATTGTAAGTTTCTAATGGACCAGAATTATCCATTAAACCACGTACCTTTGAACAAATTTGGATTATCATTAATTTTACCTTTTATTCATTTATGGTAAAATGGTAAATTTCAGATCGCGATCGCTGGAGATCCTCCATAGGGCTGCTGCCCCCGCGACCCTAATGGATAAGCGGGTTTGAAAAGTAATTAAGTAAATTCATTTATGACACATCATTCCAAGTTGTTTGATATATTACATGACATATTTTAGCATTGAAAGTTCCAATGAACCATAAGGGTTCGACTAACCCAGGTTCCTTGAAACCAATTTCGACTCTCATTATTTTTACGTTATATTCATTCATGACACATCATTCCAAGTTGTTTGATATACTAGAATTAGTATTTACTCCTTTTCTGAGACCATGCAAGATTTGAACATTTGTGATTGTGTTCACATCTTTCATGCGGAGATTTTAAAATTTATTGCTAATATCATTAATGGAAAGATTGATAGTCCTTTTTGTTTGGCTTACTTAAACTTTAATTGTAATACGCGATTTAGAAACCGAGAATTGTCTTATATTCCTTGCTTTAAATTTAATTTATTAGGAGCTTTAGCATAAAAGCTACTTATAAGAATGCGCCCTTGGTCTGTACGTTTATCCGGCCGTCCGTTCGGCCGTCCGCCGTTTGCACGATAACTTGAAAACAAATTAAGTTTTTCAAATTCTGTTTTCAGAAATATGACCATCAAATCTTAGTTCGGCCGTATCAACTATTCAGAATTTTCGTGGACCCCTTCAAGTCAAATTCACGTGCTAAAACAGTGAGTGTAATGAATACAAAGATAATGGCATGTCATATAACAATCGATTTGTCAAGAAGTGATACATTGTTTTTTCTGTTCATCTTTTAAGCATTACTGACATCGGCGCGCCCACGTGAAATCGCTTTTTCGACGCACGATTGCTCAAGTGCTCATAATCTATATTATTAAGTAGCCGAAGAATTGAGCAACTTATTGGTTTTATAATGTCTTAACTGTGTACCCCTTCATAATTTCTACATTTTTTGAGGTAGAAGGTTGAAATTGGGAATGTAGCTTACTATGGGCATGCCCATCTGTACTATTTAGTTTGGTTTTGATTAGTAAACTGGAATCGGAATTACGAGGGTTGGATTCAGGGAGGGCAACATATCTGTGTGCTATTTAGGTACGTAATGGCGTAAAATTCGGTATCCAGATTCGTCTAGGGAAGTTCTACAGCACTATGAAGTTTAGGCCCAATTGTTCCAGGGGGTCGGATATGCGGGGTGGCAGTCACTTGGTCAATGTTGTAACTATGACAACATATGGCATGTAATATATCATACGTTCGGAAATGATAAAAAAAAAAAAGAAGATACGAGGTTTTTTACATTCTATACGTATTACGTTCGAAAAAATCAATTTTCTTGATTTAAAAACTTGGGGAGAGGAAAAAAACGCAGATAAAGAAGTAAAAATAGATGACCGCGGGATCTGCCACTTGCCTTCCCCTACTCGGGGGAGGTGGGTTAATTTCATTTTAATAAATGTATAAATGTATTTCTGTTTCACTACAAAAGCTCCTCCTTGGAATGTTTACAAGATTTTATTATTCACAATTTTATCTTTTTTTAATCAATTTCATAATGCTAAGAATAATTTTGACTGTTTTTTATAATATTGTCCAGTTTTGGTCTTTTATATAATTATATAATTTCATCAATAAATTCATTAATATATAATTATTATTTATTTTTGTTTTGTTTTGTTATTTGTCTTTGTTCTCGGTGTTTTGGTGGGGATTCCTGTGTAGAACCGAGCTACCTTTATCCTTATCTTTGGTAGCCATAAATTAATCAATCAATCAAACTAAGCTAGTGGAACCCTTATGGTTCATTAGAACTTTCAAGGTTAAAATGTGGCATGTAATATATCAAACAACTTGGAATGAAGTGTCATGAATGATTATAACGTAAAATTAATAATGGTCAAAATTGGTTCCAAAAAACCTGGTTTACTGGAACTTTTATCGTTCATTGGAAATTTCAATGCTAAAATATGCCATGTAAAATATCTAACAACTTGGAATGATGTGTCATGAATGAATGTAACGTGCAATTAATAGTAGTCGAAATTGGTTCCAAGGAGCCTTGTTTACAAGAACCCTTATGGTTCATTGGAACTTTTGGAACTTTCAAAACCAAAACATGGCATGTAATATATCAAACACTTGGAATGATGTGTCATAAATGAATACAAGTAAAATTAATGATAATGCAAACTGCTTCAAAGGTACGTGGTTTAATGCTATCATTATGTTCCATTAGAAACTTACAAAGTTACAAAAAATGGCTAATAGTTAAAATATGGTTCCGCGAATAGTTTAGTTTATCCTTTTGGTACTTGGTTAAAAATAACGTAAAATCAATGGATATAAGTTATTATTTTCGGCAATTGATAAAATGGTTACGGGAATGAACCACTAGAAAATAATTGTAATCGAAACAAAAGCACGTGATCTAATGGTATCTTTATGACACACACAAAAATTTTCGCTGATAAGACATGGCATACAATATATCAAAACAAATTGAGATGATGTATCATGAATGAATATCACGTAAAATTATTGTATTCGAAATTGGTTCAAAGGCACCTGATTTAGTGGAAACATTATAGATCATTAAAACTATCAGTGCTAAAATATGGCATGTAATATATCAAACAAATTGGAATGATCTGCCATTAATCAAAAATTAATTAGTCGAAATTGGTTCTAAGAAAGCTGGTTTGGTGGAACCATTGTGGTTCATTACAACTTTAAATGCTAAAATTTTGCATATAATATATAAACACAGCTTGGAATGATGTGTCATGAATGAATATAACGTAAAATAAAATTTTGTAAACATTCCAAGGAGGAGTTTTAGCAGTGAAGCAGAAATACATTTATACGTTTATTAAAAAGAAATTAATTCTCGCCCCCCCACCTCCCCTCCGCCTGCCGAGTAGGATAAGGCAAGTCTTCTATTTTTACCCCTTTATCTGCACTTTTTACATCTCACCAAGTTATTTTAACATGATAATGTTTTAAGAAAAAAACGTGATGCGAAAATCGACACCAAAGAGTGTTACGGAAACGGTTTTGCATTGTTGTTGCGCGTTTAACCATTGTTGACGCCGGCTTGAAGCACACGCCGGAACTGAAAAGACACGTGACCATTGTTGTCTGGGCAACAATTTTTATTCAAATCTTTACTGCAGAGATATTATGAAATATACTACTGTTTATAAAAATCGCAACACCCTGATGGAATAGCCCAATCTGCATTAAATTTGGAGCATTTGCATATCATGGGTCAGAAAAGAAACCATTAGATTTTCAGGACAATACAATGCGTTTTATTGTCACATTAGTATCGGGTGAAACCACCGTGGGATGCAATTACAGCCTCTAAACGTCGTGGCATTGAGTCAAACAAGCTCTGAATAAGGGCCTGGGGAATGTCCTGCCATGCTCTGTCTACACGGGTATACAGTTCATCCACAGTTGCTGCTGCAGGAGTCTGACGAGCCAATCGATGAGCAACCCTGTCCCACACATGTTCGATTGGGGACATGTCTGGTGAACGAGCAGGCCAGGGGAACAAGGGCGTCTGATGTGCTTGGAAAAAGGCGAGGTTGATGGGCCCATTGCAACCTGAGGCGCCGGTGGTTTTGAGTCAAAGGAATCCGCAACAATGGTACTCGTGCCATCAATCCTCTGGAAATCAAACGGCGTCGTACAGTGCTAGCAGACATTGTCCTGCCTACTGTAGCACCCCACTGTTGTGCTAACACTGTGGAAGTGGCTGTACGATCTGCTACACACATGCGATAGAGGTGTCTGTCATCTCGCGGTGTCGTCGTGCTGGGTCTTCCTGAGCCTAGTCTTCGGTGTGCCCTGTTCTCTTCGCTCCACTGCCTCCATGCACGCATAATTGTCGTTGCATTACGTCCTACACGAGCAGCAATGTCACGATACGACCATCCCGCTTCACGCAGACCAATTATGCGTCCTCTTTCAAAGTCTGTCAGCTGTTGATATGGTACCCTTCGCCGTCGTCGAGGCATGGTGTTCTTTCAAGCAATTACTCTGAAAATCTAATCATTTATACTCTGACCCATTGTATGCAAATATTGCAAATTGCATATGGATTAGACCACTCCATCAGGGTGTTGCGATTTTTATAAACAGTAGTGTATATTGAAAGTGTGGTAACAGATAGCGCAACTATACTTCGCTCTCTTACCTAGCCATGTAATGGCCTAGTGTTTTGCTTTCAGGTTTTTGAATGAAGACTAATTAATCCTAGTGTATTGAAATAAACTCATTTCCATTACAATAAATATAAACAGAGAAAGTACAGGTAGCGGTGCATATTAACGAGGTGGGCGGGGCCTAAACCAGCCAATCAGCGTGCAGTATTCGTGTCATGTGACCGCCCACCCCCTCCACCACCTTATTGACGTCACAGGCGGCCATTTTCGGGCCACGTGACGAGGTTTTCCCATGACGTCACAGCTGATATGATTATTTTTAAATTTTATATTTCATTTTAATTTTTAATCTTAATTTTTTACCTGTCATTTTTCTAATTTTCGAGTGTTGCCATTTCGGGTGTGGTCTTTATTTTTGGTGGTGGTGGTCCTTATTTTTGGTGTTGGTCCTTGTTTTGGGTGTTGGCCCTTGTTTTGGGTGTTCGTAAATCTAACTCCTCCGAGGCTATGAAAGATTTTGAAAATCTATTTTAGTTAGTCGATGAATATGGTCCATGGCACGAACAAAACACAAATATTATCTAGCTAGGTACGTTGGCACCTGCACAAACGGTACCTAAATTTTCCCGCCAAACAAGTTTCAATGGGAAGTTATATAAAGGAATTTATCAAACAATTCGTAATGACGATATAGAAACGGTTATTCATTATTATTTTCGTCAATCGATGAATATGGTACATGGCACGAACAAATCATAAATATTATCTAAATCGGTTCAAGAGCAAGTGCACAAATTGTCCCTTCACGACCTACTTAGCAATTTTCAATGACGAGATATATTAATATATCAAACAAATCGTAATGTCGAGATAGAAGCGGATATAAATTACTATTTTCCAATTAATAAGTATGGTTCCAGGAATGAACCATTTGGAAATGGTTGAAATCGAAACAATGACACGTGCTCTAATGGTACTCTTATGTCACCCTCAAATATTTTCAATGATAAGATATGCCATGTAATATATCAAACAAATTGGGATGATGTGTCATGAATGAATATAACATAAAGTCATTGATGGTCGAAATCGTTTCAAAGGCACATGGTTTAGTGGAACCATTATGGTTCATTGGAACTTTAAATGGTAAAATATGGCATGTAACATATCAAACAACTTAAAATGATGTGTCATGAATGAATATAACGTAAAATTAATGATAGTCCAAATTGGTTCCAAGGAACCTGGTTTACTGTAACCATTATGGTTCATTGGAACTTTCAATGCTAAAATATGGAATGTAACATATCAGACGAATATGAATGATGTGCCATGAATGAATATAACGTAAAATTAATGATAATCGAAATTTCTTCTAAGATACCTGGTTTAATGGAACCATTATTGTTCATTTGAACTTTCATTGGTAAGATATGGCATGTAATATATCAAATGACTTGTAATGATGTGTCATGAATGAACAGAAGGTAAAATTAATGATAATGCAAATTGCTTCAAAGGTACGTGGTTTAATGGTATCATTATGGTCCATTAGAAACATACAACGTTACATAGGGCAGTTAAAAATATGATTCCGCGAATTGTTTAGTTTAACCTTTTGGTACTTGGTTATGTCATTCCTTAATGATTTATTAAGTACCGAAAAGTGCTTTATGCTATCAGTGTAGTGAAACGTGTCTGTCTATCTGTCTTTAGGCCTGTCTGTTTTTCCGTCCGTCCGTCCGTAACTAACTCTTTTTAAAGATTTTCAAAAACTATTTTCGTTAGTCGATGAATATGGTTCATGGCACGAAAAAATCACAAATATTATCCAACTCGGTTCATTGGCACGTGCACAAATGGTACCTAAATTTTCCCGCCAAGCAATTTTCAATGGGAAGTTATATTAAGGAATATATCAAACAAATTGTAATGAGGAGATAGAAGCGGTTATTCATTACAATTTTCGTCAATCGATGAATATTTATTTATTAATGTTACACAGTCCAACATGGAGTAAAAGTAAGAAATAGAAGAGTCAAAACTCCTTTAACGGCCAAAGAGGCCTACGTAATTTGAGAAACTAGAAAAAAAACTGAAGGTGGCGTAAGTGACTAAAAAAAACAAAGAGAGAAATCAGGTATTATTAGATGCTTGCGTGGTAATATAATATTGCTTAATCCTCCTTTTAAAATGTGCGCCGGCCTTCAGACAGCTAGTTGCATCACAAGCAAAGACCGTCGATCGTATTTCATATGGCAGGTCATTCCACAAAATTATGGCACTATAAGGGAAACACCTGACTTTTAAAGTTGTGACCACAATGGGGATCTCAAATTGGAATCTCCGTGTTTTGCGAATTGTTAGGGCTGATTTAAACCAAGATCTTACGAAAATAGCTGGATATTTGTCATTACTTGCACAATTTTACTAATTGATTTTACCGTGGGTAAATTGTTCTTGGTACATATTAGAGCTATCGAATCTGTTCTTGACAATTTAAATGCTGTCCGTATTAGCCTATGGTAAGCAACTGAAAGTCTTTTAACATTGGCCAAAGACGTTGAAGACCAGAAAATCGCACCGTAACTTAACTGGGGCACAATAACCGTTTGAATCCACTGACATATTTGACGTATTGTTAAGACTAGTCTTACCCTTTTTACCATAAAAGCTCGTCGATGCAATTGAGTAATAAGGTGGTCGATGTACTGATTAAATTTCATTCCACTATCGAAAATAACTCCCAAAATCTTAATAGATGATGCATTTTGATCTTCACTGGGTAAAGTCATAATATTGGTTTTTTCTTCATTTAAAAGCAGACATCTTCGTGCGTACCATTCCGCCAGAAAACAGATCTTGTTGGTATAAATTGTTTATCCGACTCTGATCCTGGGGTAGGTAGGAAGCAAATATAAAATTGTCGTCGACGTAGCTGATCATCTGTAAGTTGAACTGATGGGCATAAATCGAAGCTGTTGAAACCGCAAATAACAGCGGGCCCAAGGCCGATCCCTGGACTATCCCACGAAGGGAATTGTTGCTGACAACAGGATCGGTTCCGATGATATTATATAGAAATATCGATTATTAATTTCTACGTTTTTAAGAGACTTATCTCCAGTTTTAGATTTTCTCCATCATTGTGGTAGTATTGCACAGTTGTGTGCTAAATTTCAAGTTTATAACTTATTTCAAAATTGCATTTTAAAACAGGACAAACATACTTACACAGGGCTTTATATATATAGATAGATACTAAATGAAAAATGCGAGCCCATATTTTTGTTGCAAGAATAGATTATCTATATACAGGGTGACGAAACACAAACGGTAGATAATGATACTCATAATAGATCATGGTATAGTGATGCATTTTGTCCCTATGAACATGGATCTGAATTCGAACGCTGAGATATGAACAAAAATTAAAATGCCGCCACCAAGATCAACATTTTAATAACTCAGGTTCTTTAAAATCCAGGATTATGAAATTTGGGGAAATAATAGGGAACATTAAGCTATGTACATCTTTCAAATTTTATTGAAGTCCATCGAAGAGTTTCTGAGTTACGCACTCAAAATCGTAACACTTGCTGTTTAGTACTCGCATATGAGCACTGTTACGATTTTGGAAGCATAACTCGGAAACTACTCGGTGGAATGAGATTAAGTTTTAACGGATTAAACAGTTTTATGTACGCTATTAATCCTCCAAAATTCATTTTCCTACGCCTTGCAGAACCTGAATTATTAACTTGAACCTGATCTTGGTGGGGGCATTTTTATTTCTGTTCATATCTCAGCGTTCAAATTCGGACCCATGTTCATAGGGACAAAATGCATCATTATCTTTTATCTATTAAGTGTATGATTATCTACCATTTGTTTTTCGTCACCCTGTATATAAAAGAGGACATCCACTGACTGACTCTTTGACTCATCATCGCACAGCAAAATCTACTCGGGATACCGACTCGAAACTGGGTGAGGTCAGTGGAAGGATAGTGCAGGGGCGTGCTAAGATGGGGTTTTTCGAAATTTGGAGCCCTTGCCCCTCCAGGAGAACTGAAAAAAAATTGGACGTTCGGTCGCCTCGCTCTGTCTCCAATGAACGCAGATCTTCGAAATTTTGCAGGATAGTTTCTAACTAACGTGCCAGAAAAGCATTTCCCCCGATTTGCGATATTCAAATTTGAAGGGTGCAAAAACTTGAAAAGAATCAATTTTGGGGGGTGTCTCACAAAATTTTATCACATATTCGTAGAAAAGTGCTTATGTGATCTGTTTGTCCAGCTGTCCGTCCATTCCTAGACACAATTCTAGCAATGCATTGCGTTGCAATAGAGAGAGTGCATGTATTGAATTGCTGAGAGACACGAATTATCCTTGCATTAGAGAAAACGCGTGTTGAGCACATAGGTTCAACTCTGCGCGTGCTCTAAATGTTAATGAGATGGTGCGCATGCAGGATGCACGTGATTGACGATTATTGAAAGGGCAGGTCGGTCTCTAAATCAAAAGAATTTTTTTATTCGTAGGGAGTTTATTATTTATTAAGATAACTTGAAAAAGAATTAACTTTTCACCAAACCATTAATATGGGACAGCGCACGAACAAGAACGAAAGTGAAATAGCCGGAGTAGGTACGTGCTCTAATGGTACCATTATGATTCCCCCTTAAAAATTTCTTATAACAAGATATGGCATTGAATATATCAAGCAAATCGTCACGACGTCTTGTGAATGAATATATAATAGTAACTAGTGATAGCAGATATTGGTCTAATGGCATGTGTAAGTGCAAGGATATCTCATGAATGAATATAACGCGTAAATAATGATAGTGTGAATTGTTTAGTAGTACGTGTTTTAATTGTATCAAATGGAACTTTCAATGGTAAGATATAACATGCAATATACCAATCAACTCGTAACAAAGTGTCATGAGTGAATATAACGAGTAAATAATGAGAGTGGGAATAAGTTTAGTACCACGTGCTCTAATGGCATCACATGATACCATATGGTACCATTGAAACTTTCAATGCTGAGATATGGCATGTAATATATCAAACAACTCTTAACAACGTGTTATGAGTGAATATAACGAGTAAATTATGATAGTAGGAATTGGTTTAATAGCACGTGTCCTAATGGTACCATATGGTGCGGTGTCCTATGGAACTTTCAGTGCTAAGCTATTGTTATCCATAGCTTATTTGTATCAAGAGCATATGGCTGTTAGGCTTAATAGTATCTAAAAGTAATTACTGTGATACATGTTGCTAATTAATAGAAGTTTACGCTTGCTTCAATAATATATGATAACTTTGAAACACTTTAGTAATTTAATATGAAAAAATAACAAGAATAATTTTACCGCCAAAGCGGATAAAAGGAGCACATTTTCTACAAAACCAATTGCCACTATCATTATTTACTCGTTATATTCACTCATGGCACGTTGTTACGAGTGTTTGATATATTACATGCCATATCTTAGCATTAAAATTTGCAATGGTACGATATGGTATCATATGGCACCATTAGGGCACGTGCTAT
>JAHWFO010055735.1:349353-365626 GCA_023313115.1 Rhysida immarginata | reverse complement strand
AACACCCTTGAGCATGTAAGAGAGAGAAAGTACATATTAAGTTTTTAGTGGCTCTTATTTTTATCCTCTGATTGCCGTGTGTTATCTCTACTGAAAATGGCATTGCATAGGTTTGAAAACTTTGAATGTTATAAACAAAAAACTTAAGAAAACATTTCGATTTTTTTAAAGAAATTTTTATATCTCAATGAATATACGTGCTATTCTCATACAGATGAACACAGATAAATAAAAAAAAGACTTTTTCATTATATGCTATCGCTACAATGTGTTTCAACCATTATTTTTTATAGGGTGACCCCAAACATTTTTTTTTGTTTCACTTCGTTGCTAGTCCCCTATTTGCTTTCGGAAGTAAACCTTCCATGAAATATATGAGATGTAACATGCTCTTTACACCCCTAAAATTTCAAGATAATTCGTCAAGCATTTTTCTAGATATTCGACAGGACGTCTTAAATCGATAGTGTCCGATTTCCTTTGGCTACTTAGTGTATATATTTTATTTATAAGGGTGATTCTTTCGACAATTCGTTGGTGAAAACGACTGCTTCTATAAACTTTATTTAAGTCTTAAATGAAAAGTCATGGTCAGTACAGTTGTAACTTTTAAATTTTTTGTCCATAATTATTATTACTTAGCGTTAATTTATATTTAATAATGCTTACGTAGTCAAATAAACAATCCTCTCCACAATGATGTCACAATCAACAACATTGCTTCTATGGAAGACCACATCAACAACAATTACATAAACAATTAGCAATGATGATAATGAACAAAAATACAGAGTGTTTTTGAATTGAGTACAGATTTTTTGGGAGATGATAAAAGAAGTCTTTAGAGGTATTTTTTGCCATATGAACATGGGGTCCCCGCAGCTCCGTTTACTTACATAACTGCATTGAACAATCAAATGACACCGGGACGCAGTGTGCGTTGGTAGGCCTGGATTATATTATTTTTAACAATTAATACAAGCAATCTACTGTAATAACTTTTAATGTAATTGTTTGCCAAGAAATTACTAGAAGACGTGTTAGACTAGAAAGAAGGTCGAAAACGCGTTGTTCAGTGTTACGGAGTTTCTATGAAAACCGGTTATACCGCAAGACACAGAAGATAGACGAAAGTTTTATCAACCACGCAAATAGAATGAATAAATGGAACCACGTCTATAGGAATTACTCATAGAGAATCTATATGAAACGTGGACAGAAGAATTTCCCATGATACATGATATGAAAGTGACGCAACTATGGGCCGTAGCTATGAAGAGAACACATGAAGAAACGAAAGACGAAACGGAAACAAAGGGACTATGCGAAGTAATCCGCTCGTCGGGCGTGTCGGACGAACTCGAAAAGAAAAACCCCCTTAATAGATGTAAAAAGATAGAACCACTTACTAGGATGCACCGCACAAGGTTAGACGACATGCAGCTTGATAAGCTATTAGACCTACCTTTAGCAACACATGGTTTTCGTCATATTTCATTAACATTTGAAACAACTTCGGCAGTTTTGATTTTAGACACTGGGTCCAGTCTTACGATTATTAGAGAAGATCTAGCTAAACGTCTGAAAGGATGGCCACAAAGAAAAACTGGAAGTCGGGTTATCAAGGTAGCTAATAGTCAAGAACAAGTGTTAGACGTGAGAATTAAAATTCTGATAGATGAAGTCGAAGGACATCCCAGCGCGCCAATTTATGTTAATCTATGGGTTTCGAAGCAATTACCATGCGAAGGTATCTTAGGATTAGACATTCTTCGGAAATTACATTTCCGTTTCCAAATGTTAATATTACCACCTATCTACTCTGTGAAAAAAGAAATGCAACAAACCCCCGATATACGTGACATGTTAAAAACACTAATTACCCACAGTCAAGTACAAATGAATCTGATATGCGACAAACACTCCTATTACAAACATCACATCGACACTGGGAAGAAAGGCCCCGTAAAAGTACGCCCTTACCCCCAATCTCCTGCGAAGTTAATGGCTTTACGAGAAATTGTTAAATAAATGGAAACGCAAGGGGTGATTAGACGAGTTGAAAGTCCTTGGTCTCTTCCGTACTTCTTGGTAAAAAAGAAAGACACGACACAATACCGATTCGTGTTAGACGCCCGAGAGTTTAATTCAATAACAAAACCGATGGTATACTATCCATTGCCTATAGAATAGATATTGCGTAAGTTATCCCATGCCCGTTTCTTTTTGGTTTTAGATCTGAAGACAGCTTATTGGCAAGTTGAATTAGATGAGCTCTCCCAAGAAAAAACTGCGTTTGCCGTCCCTGGCTTGGGTGCTTATGCTTTTAATGTCATTCCCTTTGGCATACATAATGGCGCCCAAGTCTTCCAATCGTTGATGGATCAAGTCCTGGCACCTGAGATCGAGCCTTGGAGTTTCCACTATATAGACGATATTAAAGTGGGAAGTCCAGACTTAGAAACCCATCACCAAGTTCTAAGCAAAGTCTTCGAAAGATTGATAAGATATAACCTCAAAGTCAATTTTGACAAATCTAGATTTTTACAGGGAGAAGTTGAATTTCTGGGCTACAAAGTCAACGAAAAAGGTCTTCACCCGTCAAAGAAGAATCTCACACCGATGTTACAATATCCACGTCCAAAGAACCCCCAAAGAAGTGCGACAGTTCATTGGGATGATTCAGTTCTACCGCAAATTCATACCATCTTTCAGTGAGGCAGCTCACGCACAAAAACGACAAATGAAAATGGACTCAAGAGTGTGAACAAGCATTCCAAGACATTAAGAAGATATTAGTGAACCTCCATTGTTATGCCAACCCGATTTCACTAAACCTTTCCAGATACATTCGGACGCAAGTAAAACCGCTGTCGGAGGTATGTTAGTACAAGAAATAGAAGGATTAAGGAAAAATGTAGGTTATTGTAGCCGCTCTCTCACCGAACTCGAAAACCGTTATTCAGTTCTAGAATGGGAATGTCTTGCGATATTGTATGCCATAAAGACATTTCGTCCATATGAAAAGGAACACACTTCGAAGTGCTTTGTGATGCCCAAGCTTTGGTATGGTTACATATTTTTAAAGATCAACACGGCCGTATAATCCGCTAGGCATTAAAACTACAGAATTATGACTTTACTATACGCCATAAGGAGGGTAAGACCAATCACATACCTGATCTTTATCGAGAAGTCTGTGGGTCGCAGGTAGAGAAGACCATTTCGACTGGATTGAAAAACAGAGAAACGACGTCGAATGTAAGAACATGCTGAGGGAAATTATGTTTAGTAGGGAAGAAAGGAATATTTCCGTAATCCAGTCGTGAGCAAGTTCTTAAATGAGAAAGAGATTATGCAACAATGCAGTGTACCCTACTGTCCTCGAACTAATCCCGTAGAAAGATATATACAGAGCATACGAGAAAAACTCCGAATTTCCTTGATAGGTAAGCCAGTTTCGGATTGGGAAGAACAACTGCCTCGGATTTTATTCACTCTGCGTGAAACCATCAACGAAGAGACGAGGTTCACCCCAGCAGAAGTCATGTCCGGGGTTAACGAATTGGATGAAAGAACAGAATACGACCCCGTTTTATATGAAAACACAGTAAGGCAAGCTTATTGTCATCGATGGGCTAAACGACTGAAAGAAAAGAAAACTGTAGGAGTACCGGAAGAGTTCTGTGAAAAGGATTGGGTGTGGGTGAGAAGCAGTACGTTCCCAGCACAAAACATCGTCCATCAAAAACTAAAACCCTTATACGATGGGCCATTCGTGATAACGACAAAGCTGGACCGAAATACATATAAGGTGAAAACGCTCGAAGAAATGATGAAAAACATATCTTGGAAGGTGACGATTACGGACATGAAGAGATACCACAGTACTTACCAAATACCTTGAAGGAAATAAGTAAACTAAAATTAATTCTGTTCGGCTGAGCGATTTCAGGGGTTAACGTTTCCCTCCTATTAAAAGGGAAACACAACGCCTTTCTTAAGGCATCAAGTTTAGCAGAAAACAAATGCTACAGCCGAATCCATACTCAAGAAAGTTCCAGAACTTGAGACAAGTTCTTTATGGAGTGGAGGAGGTCTGTAACGTGCCAAAGGATTGGAAGTTATGAGTCTCCTTCCTGCTACTCTTCTCGCATCATAAACCGTTGATGCAACAAACATAAGGCTGTTTAAGGCTACGTCATTCACTTGTAGCCCCTCTTTTAAAAATAAAGTAACGATAATAATATATTTCCAATTGAGCGGTTAAAACAATAGTGAAGCAACAATGGATGACGTATTAGCGAGAATCGTCGCGTTATCAGAGTTCTGTGTTCAGATAACGAAAAAATAAGAGATTAAGAAAAGAATTTTTGAAGAGGTAGAGAAAAAAACTACTCGGCGACAGAGCGGACAGAGTCCAACTTGATACCGATGATTCAGAACGAAGCTTATATGACAAAGAGTCATAAGAGTTTATGCTCATCAAGAAACAAGCTAAAGCTTCGGTTCTCGATCAAAAGATTCTTGAAACGTTTAACGGACATTAGAAAACGACGGAATGAAGATATGCTATGCCTCGGAACGAGAATAAAGAATAATAAGAAAACTGTCCGGTAATGAGAATAGTATATGGGCCATAAAAGCCGTAAAAGACTCTTGTTTATATTTTGTTTCTACTCTCTCTATTTAAAATCCCTTGTATCTGGAATCTATAGAAATCTATGAGAAATGTTCTTCTGATGCAAGAAGAACCTTTGTCAAGACAGGAAACAAAATTTCGTTGATGACTGGACGCATTCGAAAGAAAAAAAGATCACAACAATTTCAAATGATGAAAAGTTGGTGCCATAAGCCCTTTTACTTACACATTCAAAACCTCTAGGTTCGTTTAAATTGTTTTGGAGCAACCCCTACCCTTCCCACAATTATTATTAGCATAGTCTTTAGATTTTACCTTCCCAAACTTACTTGCACATTTCTTCGTGATCAAAAAAAATAAAACCATGAGTTCAGTTGATACTTACTTGCTTTTATGGAACATAACTACAAGAGTTAGAAGATTAAAAAAAAGGAGACTTACTTATTTAAAACGTTGAACTTTACTAGATGTTGAAAAATCTCCAAATACAAAGATGATCGATATAGAAATTTGATAAACCAAAATTCCTTTAATGATTTGTTATTGTGTTGTACGAGTTCAAGCTTTAATATTCATTTGATATTTGATTATTAAATTTCTTCTTTTAGTTTTCTAACACCGTGCACGGCAAACAATTGCTATACTTGAAGACTAAAAAGGCCAAAGAACGTTATTTATTATAAAATAACTGTTGTTATTGAGACTTAAAGAAGAATTTTCTAAAAATAAAGCCACGGTTATATTTTTTGTTAGAATCTTGCGTTTTCGAGAAATCATTTATTTAAATATGTTGTGCTTTGTTTATATATTAGTAGATTACGTACCTTGGAAAGACGGTGGAGCAAGACAGTCTTAGAATCAAAAAAAGATAAAATGACTGAAAACCCAAGATAAGTAGTAGATCGAATATTTGTTTTTTATACCCTATCATTTCTTCTTACGTCTATTGATGACGGAATCTTTACTTCTCATTCTTGTAGTGTTCGTCGCTCTAAGAAAAGCTACCCCTGTCCATCGAGGATATTGGCGTATAGAAATGTCAGAACTGGTTCTTTACCTCTTTATATCCATTAAATCGTTACAATACATACATATAAACACACAGTTATGAAATTTGGCATACTTGTTTAGAAGCTCACATAGAACTAACATATATGAATATTGTGCAATTCCAACAATATTACAAACATGTGCATCGAATTGATAACCTCCGTTTTTTTGAAGTCTGTTAATAATGTTGTAATCAGTTACAGGTTAAAGGGGTACAATTTATTAAAAAAAAATTTTTTTTAAAGAAATGGAAACAATGTAAAGAACAAACACAATAGCAATATATAATGACCAAAGAATTACCAAAATGACCTAAGAATATATTAAATGGAATTGCCAATATTTTTACTGAACTATTTATATTTGTGTAAAGATGAATTAAAAATGTAAAGATAATATGAAAGTAACAAATGATAAAGCCTGAAACATTAAAGATATTTTATTAGAATAAAGAAAATTGTATACAACCAAAACTATCCTGAACGGTCGCATGTATCTCTGAAATACAATTAGCAGCTCTACAAACCCCTAATAACGTTTCAAAATTTAGACATAGACTGCAGATAGGTCAGAGTAAGCAGGGAGAATGGCCAAGGACAGACGATCAAAACGCCATCTCGCCTAAAGTTATTAAACGAAATTCATCTTTTGTGTATCTCTCACATACGCGTGCCTGCTGGAAGGTAAACTCAACAGGCCTATATTGGAAGTTTGTCATTCACTGCTTGAAGGATCGTTTCTTTGCCTACCCTGTTTTATTGTGTCTGAAAATATTGTAAAATGGCAATAAAAATTCTTTGGATTCTTTTTCTCAGTAATTCCCTCTTAAGATCCCCATCCTTAATTTCCATTGTGAATTCCCAGTGAGGTTCTCTTAGAATTAATTGGGAGAGAGTTTTTTTTTCCTATTTAATTGTTTTTAGCCAAAGTTCATATTATATTTTATCGTCTCCTTGGTAACCACTATCCACCCCTAGTTTTCTAATTACCTCGCTTGGACTGTATATGCCTAAGTGAGGGCACGCTAAAATAGCGGGTGGGCAAGTAATAATGTGAGGTGTTCAGAGCTCGCTAGCGAGAATTCTATAAGGCCAAATGCAGTACATGTGGGTGTATATACTTAGCAGAACATGCAGTTTCGATTTCTGCAAAAAAAAAATAGTACTAAAAGTCGCTATAGGGGGCGCTTATTTAAGAAAACAATGAATACCTATTTGTCAAATGAGCAAATATCGTACAAACAAACTTTAGTAACAACAATACACAATGTTATATTTTTAATCACAAATGTGTTTTAATATGACCACCAGTGTGCTGTTCTAATAGCTGCATGCGGTAAACGACATATTCTGCGGCAGCGCGCTCGCAGCATATCTGCATTAATTAGTCTGATAAGAAACATTATTTGATCCTTTAGGGTTGAGAGGTCAGGAACAGAAGGCTTTTCAAATATCTCCATAACCAAAAATCACAAGTGTTGAGATCAGGCGACCTGGGTGGCCTACGATGGGAAATGCACGACTAATTATTCTGGTGTCTAAAAAACGTTCTCGCAAGATCTGCTGCACCTGACGTCCGATGTGTGGTAGCGCACCATTCTGCATAAAAATGGTAGAATCCAGACAACCCTTTTCCTGCAATCGTGGTATCACAAAAATCTCAAACATATCAGCATACCTGGCAGAATTGATGGAACAAGTCACCAGTCTATGAGGACGGATTTCTTCAAAAAAGTACGGGCCAATGATGAAAGAAGCAGTAAAGCAGCACCATACTGTTAGTTTCGATGAATGCATAGGAGTTGGCAGACACACTTGTGCATTTGATGCAGCCCAAATACGGCAGTTGCTTGTTGGTATTGATATCACCTTTCAAATAAAAATGTGCCTTATCACTCCATAAAATTTGCCATGGCCATGCATCATCCACTTCGATACGTGCTAAAAATCTCAACGAAAAGTCAGTTCGGGTACGTCCATCTCCAGGAAGCAATTGTTGAACACGTGTGAGTGAGTTTATTGGGATAAATATCAATATCTTAAGCAATATTTTCCTTACCGTCGAATTTGGGATATGTGTTTGTCATGCTATTGCGTGTGCACTGCTGGTACCCTGCACAGTAGTCATCTCTTGTTCCACAACAACTGTAGCAACTTCTTCAACGTGTTGCTGCCTGATATGTTTGCGTCCCCAGCCTGGTTGCACTCCTAGAGCTCCGGTAGATTCAAATCCTTCAATCATTTTCCGTAAGTTAGTTATGCTCATCGGTCCTCTTCGTAATGTTTTCAATCGCCGAAATTCAGGAAGGGCAGCACTTGCATTGTTGCTCTTTTGATAAAACAACTTGACTACTAACGCCCGGTCAGGCAGAGTAAGCGTCATCGTCAGGCCATTCGCTCGTGGATGATGGGAAATCCTCAGCCTTGCCTTTTATTGTCATGATTGCTCAACACGGAACGCGCTTATGCAAATGTAATTATTGTTGTCTTAAAATAAGCGCCCTCTATGGAGATTTTTGGTCTACTTTTTTTTGCCGAAATCGAAACCTCATGTTTCACTAAGTATATACACCAAAATATACTGCATTTGGCCTAATATGATTCTCGCTAGCGAGGTCTGGACACCTCACGTTATTTCTTGCCTATCGTGTGCATACAAATCATGAGTTTTTAGGTCGATATCAGCAAAAAAAAATAAAAATACTCGAGTTTCTGAAATGAACACAAGGGCCTTCTCTCTTAGAGAGGGGTAGGCCAATAACTATGAAACAATTGTTATGAATACATAAACTGCATTTGAACTGCACTGAAATTATACTCGTCGCAGTAAAGACATCTTAGATCTATATGAATTTTTGCATATGCAGACTGTGAATGATTAGAATTTATATTTACTAGCATTTTTAGATATTGTACTGTTCGTATTTGTAAATATTTCCTTCGACACTGTATCATTGAAAAATTTTTCAAAACATTCCAAGGGTTTCAGCAAGCCCTCATCTTTCAGACCAAGATCTTGGCATTACATAAATGATATTCCGATCAGGCATCTTATATGATCTTTGGATACTGTAAGCTGTCATATAAATAAAGTTAGTTTACTTCTTTGTCACGGTCCATTTGGAAACAATAAGATGATTCACGAAGGGTCGGAGATTCGCAGAGAGCGATGCAGGAAAAGGAATGAAAAGCTACCTGCGAGAGCGGGTGAGCTCCTACCCCGGAGATAGAAACGAGCCAAGAGCAGAAGTTAGCGAGAAAGAAGAGGAAGAAGACAGATTTGAATATGGACATGAGTAGATTATCAAAAAAAGATTAGAGGGAGAAGAGAGCTGTTATTGTACCACCAAGATGAACGGGAGGATTTATGGAATTAAAGAAGAGTAGAAGAAACTGTGAATTTACTAGAAATTATTACTGCACCAACTCGTATTTTTTTCCAGTTTTTTTCCCTTACGACACTTGGTGCATTTCAAAATATATGGACGAACTACGGACAGACTTTCAACGTCAGCAGAAACTGTTGAGAGCTTTGATTTGGCAATCGGATATGGGATTTTTCCATGCGGAATAGTCGGTTTCCTATCCAATGAATCAAGAGTTATGATTGGTGTGAATTTCCCATAGAGCTGTCAGCAGAACTCAAAATAAACTTTCCGTGACAGAACGTAATTGGTGCGGTATTCATAGTGATAATTCTAAGTCGCCCGCTTATACGGAATTTAGAGCAATAGGCCCTTTAAACAGCCCCTGTTCGTGCTCCATGATATAACTTAAAGTGCTTCGTATTTAAGAGCCTTGGTTAATTGAAAGTTATACTGCTGCAATATGCGTATTGGTTTTTATAATTTATGAGTTTGCTAGTTATTATGAATGATTTTCAAAATCTTCTTTCGTCAGTCGATGAATATGGGTTATGGCATGAACCAGTCACAAATATTATCTGAATCGGATCATTGGCAACTGAATTTGCCCACCTAGCAAATTTCAATGAAAAGCGTGATAAGTAATATATCAAACAAATCGTAATGACCAGATAGAAGCGGATATAGATTACTATTTTCACCAATTATTAAATATGGTTCTGGGAATGAACCATTTTAAAAATGGCTGAAATCGAAACAATGGCACATAATGTAATCTTACCCTAATGTTACCCTCAAATACAGGGTAGTCATAAATTATTAAGCAAATTTTGACAGTGAATATTTTATTAACCAAGAAATATACACACTTCTTGTGAACATCATTGAAAAGTACAACTCAAACAATTTGTCATGTGTCACTATCACCACTAGGCGGCAGCACTGTTTGGCGTAAGAACACAAAACGCGAAAATGGCGACCGTGCAGCAGAAAGCAATGTGCGCTCTTTGGTTTCATGATCAGAAATCCGCGATAGCAGTTCAACGGCAATTCCGCTTGGAATATGGACAACCTTCCCCTGGAAAGGTTTCCATAAAGCGGTGGTATCAGCAGTTTAAGGACACTGGAAGCGTAGCCCACAAGAAAGGTGCTGGTAGGCCTACCGTCAGTGAGGAAGTCATTGAGAAGGTGCGAGATGCGTTTCAACGGAGCCCTACGAAATCAACTCGACGCGCCAGCTTGGAATTGCGAGTCCCACGATCTACGGTGATGAAAGTGATGCATAAGCGTTTGAAATTGTATGCCTACAAAGTTCAGATTGTTCAAGAACTAAAGCCCGACGATAAACCGCAATGGTTTGCATTCGCGGAGCTCATTCTGCACAAAATTGATGTGGACAACACGTTCTTGGATAAAGTGGCTTTCTCAGATGAGTCAAAATTTCATGTTTCCGGGCGTGTGAGCTGACACAACTGTCGCATTTGGTGATCAGAGAACCCTCATGAAGTCTGTGAACATGCTAGAGACAGTCCAAAGATCAATGTGTAGTGCCCATTGACTGTCAATGAAGGGATTGGACCATTCTTCTTCACAGAGCAGTCGGTGAATAGCATCACGTACCTTGACTTGCTGCAATGTTCTGCTATACCGCAGCTTGAACAATAACAACCAGATGTTATTTTTCAACAGGATGGTGCACCGCCACACTGGGGAACGATTGTGCGGCGATACCTGGATGAACAATTTCCTGGTCGTTGGATTGGCCGCGGGGGGCCGATTTCATGACCTCCGCGATCTCCTGACATCACACCACTCGATTTTTTCTTGTGGGGATATGTAAAGGACCGCGTGTACTCCAGCAAAGTGCGTGATCTTGATGAATTGAAGGAAAGGATTGTGGCCGTCATTGCAACAGTGACACCTGAAATGCTGCAGAATACATGGCGTGAAATCGAATATCGAATGGATATTCTGCGAATCACTGCAGGAGCACACGTGGAAGTGCTGTAACTTCGGAATATTACAGAAAAAAACTGTTTGAGTTGTACTTTCAATGATGTTTACAAGACGTGTGTATATTTCTTGGTTAATAAAATATTTACTGTCAAAATGTGCTTAAAAATTTATGACCAACCTGTAATTTCCATGATAAGATATAGCATGTAATATATCGAACAAATTGGTATGACGTGTCATCATTGAATATAATGTAAAGTAATTGATAGTCGCAATTGGTTCAAAGACACCTGGTTTAGTAGAAACATTATGGTTCAGTGGAACTTTCAATGCTAAAATACGGCATGTAATATATTCTACAACTTGTAATTAACTGCCTTAAAGGAATATATTTTAAAATTTATCATAGCTGAAATTGGTTCCAATGATGCTGGTTTAGTGACTCCATTATGATTCATTGGAAATGTGAATACTAAAATATGGCATGCAATGTATCAAATTTCTTAGAATGATCTGCATGAATGAATATAATGTAAAATATAATGATAGCCAAAATTGGTTTCAAGGAAGTTAATTTTGTGGCACCGATATGGTTCATTGGAACATTCAATGCTAAGATATGGAATGTATTATATCAAAAAACTTTAAATCATTTGTCAAGAATGAATGTATCTTAAAATTAATGGTTATAAATTACTATAACCAAATTCCGCAAATTGATAAATGTGGTTCCAGGAATGAACCTTTTTAAAAATGGTTGTAATAGAAACATTCGCATATCCTCTATGGTACCCTTACGACATCCCAAAAACTGTTAATGACAATTTATGGCAAGGAATATATCAAACAAATGGTAATGATTTATCATGAATGAATATAATGAAAAATTAATGAGAGTTGTAATTTGTTCCAAGGAACCAGGTTTAAAGGATCCATTGTGGTTCATTGGGACTTTCAATGCAAAAATATGGCTTGCAATACATCAAATTACTTGGAACGATCTGCGTGAATGAATATAATGTAAAATATAATGATAGCCAAAATTCGTTCCAAAGAAGCTTGTTACATGAAACTTTTCTGGTTCATTGGAACCTTCAATACTAATATATCGTAGGTAGTATATCGAAAAAAACTTGGAATGATGTGCCTTGAATAAATAAAAGTAATATTAATGATGGAAATTGGTTCCAAGAAACCAGGTTTATTGGAACCAGTAGAGTACTTGAAACTTTCAATGCTATCATATGGCATGCAATATATGAAACAATTTAGAATGATATGCCTTGAATGAACATAATGCAATAGTAATTATAGTTGAAAATGGTTCCAAGTAACTTGGTTTAGGGGAACCATTATGGTCCATTGAAACTTTGAATGCTATAATATGGCATGTTATATATCAATTTACTTAGAATGATGTGTCAGGAATGAATATAATGTAAAACTAATGATAGTCAAAATTGATTCCGAGGAACCTGGTAAAACTTGTTTGGTTCATTGTGACATTGAATGCTATAATAGGGTATGTTAATATCAAAGAACTTGGAATGATGTGCCTTGAATAAATATTATGTATTTTTAAAGAAAGTGTACGGACCCCCTTCCCCTGAGGAATTTATAGGAACTTATTTCCTAGTAATTTATGAAGAAGTTAATATGAATTTTTCCACTTTATTTTTGAAGAACGTTTATGAGAGAATCTTTCAGATTTTCTACACCGGAGGGACAGATTAATTAGTAGTAAAGTTGTATGACAGCAGCATTAGTTTATAGCAGTTGCCGAGTCGAGTGGAAAACACCCCTCGTTCTCCTCTTCGTGCCATGAGTGCTGTGCCATGTCTGCCAACTCTGGTCCGATGTTAAACACCAATCAACGAAATTTAATTAATCCTTCGTATCCCTTTACAAACACTTACCGGATAATATCAAAACACAGGAAGTTACAAAGACTTCTTCTGATTCTCTTGTTCTTGTGAAGAGTGCTTCTTGATATATTGCTCTGTAGGATCAATGGTGACCAGATTGCATGCGAATCTACAACGGCGGGATGAGAGAGATAACTTTTATCGTGTCATATTGTGTTGAGAATGAAATAAATTTACAAAAAAACATTATCTTAGAACACAGTCTTATTCCTTGAGTTGAAATCAAATAAAAATTTATTGCTATGATTATTATTATAATTTACGCCTAATGATAATTAATGTCTAAACGCGGAACCCCACGAGAAAAGAAGTCAACATCATCACCCACCCCAGGAGCCAGCAACAGAGATGGCCCGGGTGATTCTACACTCTTTTTGTAAACATCGGGTGGTCACCAAAGTTTTTTTATAATGGTAATAGTTAATTATTAAAACTTAGGAAATTGGGTGAAATTAACTAATGAAGTAACTTTCACATGTATTAATTGTAGATATTTTCATTGAAGTAAACTTTATGGGAAGAGAAATAAAAAATTCAAAATAATTCTTGGTAGTTTAACTTAAAGTAAACATTATTTGTAAATTAGGTGATGTGGAAACCACGCCTTACTGTTGATGCTGTTTCACAGTAAAATAAATCAATGTTGAAAGAGTAAATATAACAATAATTGAAACAATCAATGTAGAAAGAATAAAGAGAGAGAAAAGAATAAAGGAAATTCAAAAATAATACAAGGAGGACCTTTACCAGTGAAGCAGAAATACATTTATACATTTATTATAAATAAATAAAGAAATTAACCTTCCCTCCTCGTATAGGGGAAGGCAAGTGGCAGATCCAGCAGTCTTCTATTTTTACTTCCTTTATCTGCACTTTTTATCTCTCACCAAGATTTTTAATCGAGAAAATTGATTTTCTCATAAGTAACATGTGTAAAATGTAAAAAATTGGTAACCATTTCTTTTTTCATCATTTCCGAACGTATTATATATAACATGCCATATGTTGCTATAGTTCTAAGGACCAAGTGACTACCACCCTCGCAAATCTGCCCCCACCCTCCTGGAACAATGGGGCCTAAACTTTAGAGTACTGTAGATGTTGCCTTGAGGAAAATGGATACCGAATTTTACGCCTTTACATACCCAATAGTACACATATATGTTGTCCTCCCTGAATCCCACCCCCATAATACAACCAATTTAAATAGTGCAGATAATAAGCTACATTCTGAATTTCAACCTTCTACCTCAAAAATGTAGAAATTATGAAGGGGTACACAGTTAAGACATTACAAAACTAATACGTAGCTCCATTCTTCAGCTACTTAATAATATAGATTATGACCCCTTGACCAATCATGCGTCGACAAAGCGATTTCACATTCATGCACCGATGTCAGCAATGCTTAAAAGATGAACAGAAAGTAACAATGTATTCCTTCTCGACAAGTTGACTAGTATATGAAATGCCATTCTCTTTGTATTTGCTCACTATTTTAGCAGATGAATTCGACTTGTAGGGGTCCACGAAAAATTCTGAAAAGTTGATACTGCTGAGCTAAGACTTTGATAGTCAGATTTTTGAAAAAAGAATTTGAAAAAGTCAATTCGTTTTCAAGTTATCGTGCAAACGGCGGCCGGCTGGCCGGCCGGCTGGATAAACGTACAGACCAAGGGCGCATTCCTATAAGTACCTTTTTGCTAAAGCAGCTAATAAGAGGGAATAAAAAACCAACAACGACACACCGAATAGCTCCTTCGGCGAGACAGACAGAAAACCCCGATAAAGGAAAATAATAAACTAGAGAATGCCAATTGTTTAATGGTAGAGGCACGTATGGGAACTATAAAAACAAAAATGATCATTGACACTGGTAGCAAGGTCACTTTATTGTATGCGGTGGGTGTCTGAGGAGATGAAGGATATTTGATGAGAACCCTTACAAAACCCAGACTAGCGTTATTAAGTATCACAGGACACGGATTTTCAACTGATAAAGCATATGAAATATCCGTGGAGATCGGGGATCATACTTATAATATTGAATGTTATGCGTGGGATAAACTATGGCCACAAAACGTGATGGAATCCTTGGCCAGGATACTTTTGTGACTCAGAAGTTTGTAATGGATTTCAAAGAGCAAGTCATTAAGGATAGAAATAATGTGATAGAAATCATAAGATATGAGGAAAGGATAGGGAATAATCTCTTAATTACTAAAGAACCGAATAAAAAGGTATATATGGAAACGGTGCTGGTGTATATAAAACACAGAATTACAATCCCACCCTTCTCTGAAGCAGTAGGTGAGGGAATAGTAAAGAAGAAAGGGTTTAAAAGAAGAGAAGGTGTAATTGAAGCTCATGATTTAAGGGACCAGGGTTGAAAACAGATTATTTGTTAGTTGAAGTGATAGACAAACATACTGTTCCTGTCGAAGCTTACAGGAAGCCAAACAACCCCCTAATGTAATGAATCATAATAATGAAATAAAGGATGATAAAACAAAAGAGCACTGAGTAGAGAGGAATATTTAAATTTATTCAAATTAGATCATATGAAGAGAAGGAAAAAGAACCACTTGAGAAAATATTATGGGAATAAAGAGTCTGTTTTGCACAGAGCGAATTTGATTTGGGCTATGCTCATGCCTTCTATCACAGTATAGATACAGGTGATGCGAGACCTATTGTGCAAGTGTAACGGGCAAAAATACGTGAGGTTTGTTCTTCTTTAATGATGCAACGCTCCCCCGTACAGAGCTCTTCCTAAACAGGGAGGAAAAAACAACAAATCATTAGCAAACAGGCTTCAAGTTCCGTTTAGACAAGTTTATATCATGCATATACAAATAATCTGCAATACTTCTCTTCTCGTTTTAACTTTTATGGATAAAAAAAAAGAGACAATTTGTTTATCGTATTTGGATATAAATCAAAACCTTGCTAGACAACTATGTCTGACAAAATAAGCCGGGGCTTTATTGTAAATTTCTCTCACTGATGACATTTTCAATTGTATTAAGAAAACATTCTACAAAGTAAGGTATTATAACTACAGGGTTTCCACTGATGCATCAATTGGCATTCTTTTCTTCGCAACTGAAAACACACGTATATCTGACGAGTCTTTTTTTTATTTATTCAAAGCTCTTAGATTTTACTTTCCCTGATAGCATTAGTCTTTCGCCGCCGGGCGTTCAGAAAAAAAAATATATAAATTTTACCAACAGTTCAAAAAAATTCTTTAACAACATTAATAACCCAAAACTTTAAGACCTAAAGGATCTACGAGATCATTCCACACATAGATGAGATGAAAGAGGTAAAAGT
>JAHWFO010055735.1:321092-349343 GCA_023313115.1 Rhysida immarginata | reverse complement strand
AAAAAAAACGTCTCTATGATCATTTATCAATACCTTTCTCATTTTTTCTCTTTTAGCATTTTTATATCTTTCCACGAGTCCACCAATTGTAATAATTGCGTCAATTCATCATAGTTCTCACACAAGTCCTTCGAAAACTTCGGATAAGCAAGAATTAAGCAACAGTAAGGGGGAATAGATTACTAAAGCTAATCTAAAAATAACAAAGTAAGGAAGGGGAAGACCCAAATCTGAAATGAGGACATGAATTTGAGTAGGTTAGTAGGGATTCTTACTGCGCTAAAACACATCTAACGTAACCAATGGAATATCTTCGTGCGTCATCTCGGCTTTCTTCATGTAACGTATTTCTACCACAGAACAGGACTTCCTTCGGAATGAAGTGAACGGGTGCTGAGGCTCATTGGAAGTTTAATCACGTCTTTATAAACTTGGATTACTCTGTAAGGGAATAAAAACTTTGGAATAAAGAACGCCTACATTCTTGCAACGTTCCGGTTCGACAAACATCGATAACGGTGAGTAAATTAAGGCGAGAAATCTTCTATCATCTGCGACTCTGATAAGTTTCCTTATCGTCGCCGAACGAAAGAACGGAACGCGTAGAAGTCAAAGTCGTCCTTTACAGGGCAATTCTCCATGGACGTTTTCCATCTTACTCCGACTCGTTTGATGGCCAACGTCGTTTTATCTCCTCTGGCTTTTTTTTATTATAACTGTTAAGTCTTTCTCTTAATGACCACCTTTTGTTAAAGGACATTGTTGATCTCGACTATTGTTTACTTTCCTCTGTAACAGAAGGACCATCTATAATAACCGTCGACAAATCATTTTCGCTCAGGATAATGGTAAGAGACAAAAGGGAGGAAAGAAAGGGGGGGGGTAAAGGGGAAGAGAAAGACTGATTTGTAACGCCTAAACTGGTCCTTACACAAGTACCGTACCATATTTCGTACGCACAGTGATAAATAATGGATCAGGTATTTGATAATTTACTAAAGGATGATGTAATTACAGAATCAACATCGCCCTGGGCAGCACCAGACCTGCTAGTAAAGAAAAAGTATGGAACCTATAGGTTCGTTGTAGATTACCAAAAATCTTGTAGATTACGCCTTGAAGTTTTCCCTTTACCATTATTATCAAAGACACTTTCAGTTCTAGGTAACGCTAAAATATTCAGTGCACAACAGGGATACTTTCATCTTGGTATAGAGGATGGGTTTAAAACCGGATATGTGGTCCCTGCAGGCAAAATGAATTCAAGCAATTACCCATAGGATTAGTTATATCGCAGAGTGTTTGGGAAAGGACTGTGGAACACAATATTAGACAGATAAAAGGCAAGTTTGCACCTATCTTTTTAGACGATTTTTTGATTTACACAGCTGCTTATTTACAGCATTTAAAGAACCTTGAGTTCCTATTTTAGCGTATAAAGGAGGATAAAATTAAAATGAAGCCAAGGAAGTGTCAGTTTGTGAAATCAGAAGTCAAGTTTTTGGGCATATCTTCTCTGAGAGCGGTATTGCGCCAGACCATGATAAAATGCACGTAGTAAAAGAATTTCCTAAACCAACTACACTTAAAGAAGGAAAGTCTTTCATAGGATTAGCAGGATTTTATCGACGTCACAGCTTCGTTTAGTCATATAGCTAAACCCCTCACGAATCTAACGAAAAAAGAAATTCCATTTGAATGGACAGAAGATACAAAAGCTGCATTTCAAGCTCTGAAAAATTCTTATTACAGTGCCAGTTTTGAGGAGCCCAGTCTTCTCTTAAAAATTCCTTGTGTCTACAGACGCTAGTAATTTAGCGCTAGGAGCAATTCTATCACAAAGGATATATAGAAAAGAATTTTTTATCGCATATGCGATTCATCTATTAAAAAAGAGCGAAATAAACTACAGCACAACTGAAAAAGAGTGCTTGGCTGTTATCTTTGCTGTAAAACAATTCAGAGTATTTGAATAGTAACATTTTCAGATTGTTACAGATCTTCGACCATTGAGATGGTTATTTAATATCTAAACTCCTGGATCGAGGCCATCTAGATGGGGAAAGAGCCTCCAAGACGTTGATTTCGATATAATACATAGGCCTATAGGACGTATACATAGCAATGCTGATTGCCTCAGTCGAGTAGCCATTGGTGCAGTAACGGAGTAAGACTCTCTCATCTCTCGTGAATTAATTGCTGAAGAAAAAAAGAGAGATTCATTTCTCAGCCGTATCATTGAACGATTAAAACCATACGGTTCAATGGACGCCGATGGATAATTTCTCAATGATGATATATTGTACAATTTAAAAGAAAGTACTTGTAGGAGAGAGAAATAGGAAAGAATAGTAGTACTGGAAAAATATAGAAAAATATGTTATGAGTGTATAACATGACATTCCTATGAGCGGACATATTAAGGCAAAAAGAATGGGAAGGAAAGTAAATAAATAGTTTTATTGGAAAGGAATGAATAAAGATATTCAGGAATTTTTTAGAAATTGTTAAAGCTATCAAAGGAAGACTCCCCCTCTGAAAAGGAAGTAACAGCTTTTTAAAAGTTTTCTAATGCGGAATGCCCCCTTTATCGAGTGGGTGCCAATCTGGTGGGTCCTTTTTCCGTATCTGATAGAGGAAATAAATATATTCTTGTTCTGGTCGACCAATTTAGTCGATATTCAGAGGCCCTTGCCCTTCCTGATCAGAAAGCTGAAACGGTGGCAAGATCGTTATTAGAGATAGTGTTTGCTCATTATTCAATCTTGACTCAATTACACACGGATTGTGGAGCGAATTTCACTTCAGCATTGATGAAAGAATTGTGTAGATTATTGAGAATAAAGAACTTATTCCAAATAAAATTGGTAGAAACTGAGTGTCCGATTAGTTTCGCCATTTATTCCCGGGCTTTATCAATGATACACCCAGAGGACATAAGCCTTTACGTACAGAAAATATGGTACAGAATGATTGGATGACGATATAACAAATTGTAAATAATATAAATTATACAGTGGCGACATTGAAAGAAGAATGGTTGGATAAAGAACCAATAACAATGAAATTATAAAGAAACCTTCAGAGGAAAATTATTTGAAATATAAAAAAAAAATTGATGTCATAACACAAACGAAATTGAAAACCCAGACCTAGTAGAAGACTCATTCAGAATAAACATAAACTAAGGTATCAATAAGAAATGGAAATGAAAGTAAATATACAAATTTGAAAAATTACAAGATATTGAATAAAGAATTTAAAATTGAATAAATATCAAAAACGGTTTGACAATTGAGAAGGTGATCTGAAGAAGAGGTCTTAGCTTTAAACATTTTAATAGTTCCGAGAGTGACGGTCTTGAAAGGGTCGTTGGAGAAGAGATAGAGTATAGTCACAAATTCACTTTGCCCTTTTGAGGCATGTCCCGTGCAGGCAAAGAGGATCGTGTAGTGTGAATTATTATCTTGTTTCTTGTAGGAATCTATGTGTTCTTTAAATCGTTTATTGAAGTTGTGGGTCGACAGGTCTATATAGTATTAATTGCAAAATCCACAGTTTAATCTATAAACTCCGAAGTCGGAGAAATTATCGGTATCTGCTTTGTGGGAGAGCGAAAACATGAGATCGATGAGCAGTAGGAAACTTGGAGGCCGACTGAGGTAAGGAAGGCAGAAAGGCGGTAAAAAGGAGGACTAATGCATCGCAAAGACACCTGATTCTTCAATGGGGATGGGTGAGGATTTTTTTTTGGTATGAAAAGGGCAAGTTTTCTTCATTGGAGAATCTGGGAGAAGGTGGAAGTTGTGTAGCCCTTCTTTATATTTCGGAATTCGGTGGCACGGGAAGAAGGACTGAGGGGTAAGTTGAGGGCATGGTCGATGAAGCAACAGAGGGAGGCTTGTTTATGGATAGGAGGGTGTAAAGAGGAACAATGGATTAAATAAAATGATGTGGTGGGTTTATGGTAGACAAAAAAGAAAAGCAGTGGTTGGAGGGGTCATTAGTGATGACGATATCGAGGTATGGAAGAGAGCGGTTTTATTCGGTTTCAAAAGTGTACTGGATATGGGGTGAGAAAGTGTTGAACAGGTTAGCAATGTCAATAATTGAGGTAAAATGCGAATCAAAAATAATTAGGATATCATCAACATATCAAAAGTATGATAAAGAGGAGGGGAGAGACAAAGGTGAGTTCAAGGTTCTGGAGGAAGACTTCAGAAAGAAAGCTACTTAATGGGAACCCCATTCCTAAACTAGACGGTTGGGAATAGAAGGTATTATTAATGAAAAGGTAATTCTGGTAAGAAATGACAGTGGGGATAGAGTTTAGGTCGACGTAGTCATGAGCGGGAAAGGAGGATAAGAGTAGGAGGTTTCCAAAGATAGAGAGGATTTCTGGGACAGGGATGTTAGTATATAGGTTAGTATTGACAAGTGACATGAGTGAAAAGTATTCATTAGTGTAAAAAATGAATTCACTAAGGGTAATGGAATTCTGGACATTATAGTTGTTAGGCAGTAGTTTAAGTTTAAAAAGAATTGAGGAGAGGGACTTAGCAACGTGATGGGCAGGGGCGGGGGGTGTAATTATTAACTGGTCTTATAGGCATATTGGGCTTGTGGATTTTGATATGGGCATTAAGGGAAGAAGGACGAGGGTTGCATGGAAGAAGATGTCGGCGGTATTTTAATTGGGGGGATTTATTTATGGTAAAGATGATAGATGAATGATTTTTTAAGGTAGGATCAGACGGTAATTGTTGGATGAAAGCAAGTCACAGACCTTGGAAATATATATGGATTGGTAGAGGATAATGGAAAACAAGCCTTCTATCCATAAACAAGCCTTCTATCCATAAACAAGCATCCCTCTGTTTCTTCATCGACTGTACCATCAAGTTACCCCTCAGTCTTTTTTCCATGCCACTGAATTCCGAACTATACGCGCCCTTGCCTTAAAGTATGGCTACACCTTCTTCCGGAATCTCTAACGAAGAAAACTTGCCCTCTTCAAGCCAAAACCTCCACACCCATCCACCAACCAAGAAATGGGTATCCTTGTGATTAATTAGTCCTCATTTTTACCACCTTTCTACTTTCCTATCCTCACTCAGCCTCCAAGTTCCTACCACTCATTGACCCCATGCTTTCGTTCTGTTAATCCCCCCATCCAAACAGACACTGACAATTTCTCTCGCTCTGAAGTTTATAGATTGAACTGTGGCATACTATATAGGTCTGTCGATACGCAATTTTAATGAACGATTCAAAGAACGCATGGACTGATACACAAAAGAAGATAATAATTCACACAACACGATCCACCTTGCCCGCACGGAACATGCCCTAAAAGAGCAAATTGAAATTATTACTAATCTCCATCTATGCAAAGATCCGTTCAAGACAGCCACTCCGCGAAGTTATTGAGATCTTTAAAGCTAAGATCTCCTCTCCAGATCACCTCCTCAATTGGCAAACATTTTTTTATATTTATTCAACTTTAAATTCTTTATCGGATATATTGTAATTTTTCAAATTTGTATATTTACTCTCATTTCCATTTCTTATTGATACTTTAGTTTATGTTAATTCTGAATGAGTCTTCTACTAGGTCTGCATTTTCAATTTTGCTTGTGTTATGACATCAATTTTTCCTTTATATTTCAAACAATATTCCTCTCAAGGTTTCTTTATAATTTCTTTGTTATTGGTTCCTTATCCAACCATTCTCCTTTCAATGTTGCTAGTGTATAATTTATATTTACCATTTGTTATTTCTTAATCCAATCATTTTGTACCTACTTTCTGTACATAAAGGCTTATGTCCTCTTGTGTGTATCCTTGATAAAGCCGGGAATAAATGGCAAAACTAGTCAGAAACTCTGTTCTCCCTTTGTTGTGTTGTAAAGTCTCTACCAACTTTATAGATAGGAACAGCACTATGCAACCCGTGCTCAACGAAAGAACTTATTCACTACAGCGTATCATCCAGCTTTGAACGGAGCTGTAGAGCATTATAACAAAACAGTGTCGAAATATTATGTCTATAAGCAGCTCACAATTCCGCTCCCCACAGTGCAGTAAAAGAAATGCCCTTCTTCTTATTTTATGGAAGAGTGCCAACCTTGCCGTTAGAAATAGTAATGACCTCTAGGCGCACAACCTATGATCTAGATGACAATTATTCATGAAGCCGAGCTTAGACTGCAGAACACCTATGAGATACCGAGTAAAACTTTTGAATAGCAGCAACAAATCCGAAAAGCGTATCATTAAACTCGACAATGCCCTTATTCATTTAAGGTGGGCGATTGTGTATATTTACATGCACCTTTACTCAAAAAAGGGCTTGACAAAAAAACTGACTGATTACTTTAAAGGAACATATGAAATTTTAAGAAAATTGTCTCCAGTGATTTTCATTATACAGGAAATTGGTGAAAGAGATAAACAAATAGTTCATGCTAATAGACTCAAACCAGCACATGGAGTGCAAAAGCAAACAGGGACTCAATCTTCTGAAAATCTCGAGTCTGAAGGCAGACCAGATCCAGAGTCAGAACCCCCTCAACCTCTGATCAAAAATTATACATATTTGCAGAGAAACATGCAAATAACTAGATGTATTGCTTTACCTCCGCACCTCGTGGAACCAATGAGATGAGAGAAACCTGTTTGTCCCCCACACGGATATAATTTAAGGAGCTTAGTACCTGTTGATGAAGAAGAAAGTGTTAGAATTTCGCCCTGTCATTCCTTAGTCGTTAGGTGAGGGCAAAACGCAAGGAATGTAAACATGATCAAAGCAATAGAAAATCATGAACTCGTTGACGCAATAGAATCCTTCGATAAGGAAATAGTTAAAGAAAATCAACCAGGAAAAATAATAAATGAAAAACTAGAAGCAATAGAACAAGAAAGATAACAAATGGGTGAACAAGTAAAAGAGGTAAAGAATCAAATTAGAGAAATAAATAAAACAATAGGAGAAATGGTTAAAAAGTTTAATGAAGTAAGAGAGGAAAGGAAGCCAGAAAAAACTCTCTCCCCTCAACCACAGACATCTATTTATCCTCCATATCAAACAAACGATTCACCTATGCAGCAGCTGGTTGTTTATCATTTGCAAAATACTCATTGCAAACTCGAGATGCCAGAGCAAGCGTTAGAAATTCAGCGATTGCAAAGTCAAATAGAAGCAATGAGCAAAACCATTGCCGTCTTAATAA
Source organism: Rhysida immarginata (assembly GCA_023313115.1). NCBI lineage: Eukaryota > Metazoa > Arthropoda > Chilopoda > Scolopendromorpha > Scolopendridae > Rhysida > Rhysida immarginata. The sequence continues at coordinate 342,111 of JAHWFO010055735.1, read as the reverse complement.
AAAGAGGAAAAATAATGCACCCCCCCCCACCACATGCTCAATCAGCATATCAATCATATGTAGATAGATCGCCTAGGATGCAACTGTATACACAATATAAAAGCCCAGTATCTGTGGAAGATGGATGGCACCTCACCGAAACATGGGTGTTACCCAACCAATGCGCGATTGCGGAGGTAATCAACCTGTAATCATGACGGGCAGTAATACGCCTATGACATAGGAGAATTTTATCAGTTATTCCATTTCTGTTATGAATAAGGCAGAGACTACATATTCAGAAGTATCTCCAACTGTGAATGAAACTCATCCCTTGAGAGTGAAAAATCTTTCACCAGAACAGCAACAGTCCCTATTAATGGAAATTATAGGTAATCAGAGACGCTAAATACGTTTTATTCCTAAGTGCTTGTATAACAATGGATCAGACAGTAAGCTCCATCTAATGTGATACAACCTAATTTAGTATTAGTCTGTTTAATTCATTCTGTTCTTAATTGCACAGTCACGCAACTTAGAATCAAGCTTTTCTGAATACAAGCAATGATGATAATGATAAAGTCATTATGAAATAATAAACAGTTGACAATTATCCTTAGATGTTTTCATTTACACTGTTAACACCCTAATGTTGGCAGAATCCGAGTTTTAACTTTCATAGTAGAAGTCATTGTTTATTGAATGGACTAGGTAAAGGGATCATTGGTGTTTTGCTAACTATCCCCTATCCTCCCTCCTTGTTTTGGAGTTGACCAGAATTTCTGGGGAGATTTGCATTCCTATCCCCCAGTTTGAGAGGTTGGTTCAGGCAAGAGTGGGTGCTATTATTCTTTTAATCATTCAAGAATTGGCGTAAACATTAATTGGTTTTATAAGAAGAATTGGTTTTATTTCTTTTTTGTAATTTAAAAGAATCCAAAGGAATCACAACCATGTAAATCTTGCTAACTTTAGTCGAGATTTGTTATTTTGCGTTCGGATATTTATTTATTTTGGCCAGCTTTTGTTATTATCATTGTTTACGGTGGCTCTCAGTGTCAGGAGACCTAAGGTCTCTGCTTACTTTTCTAAAGGATAAAATGACGTCCGAGAAGAAATCAGGTGATTATGATTCCCCCTTCCACACAAAAATTCATTCTTGACCATGCCAGTAGGAAAGATAATTTCTTGCTACATAAAATTGCGGAGTAAAATAGTTACAATCGTAAATAAACTTGTATTGACAGATGGGACAGAAAATGGAGACCTTTTTCTAATATTATTTATAAATTTTAATATCACGTTTAAAAGTTATTTGCTTCTTTAGCGAACATTCACGCAAATAGCAATTTAATCAACAGGTTTCAATTTGAAGCGAAGGAAAGCGATGATCAAAGGAGATTTGATTTATGTTTGGCATCCACCTGTAAGTAAACACCGATGCTCTGTGTTGAAAGAGGAGTAGAAAATGATAGATAGAAAGAAAAAACAGGGATCTCCCCTTCCCTTGATTCTAACAGATACTCTTACTATGAAAAGATTCTAATAGCCACTTATCGTTAGAATTAATTGCAAACTTAACTTAATCTAAAGAGTATAAGTATTACTTATAAATAAAATCAATATATTACGATAGAATAGTGTTTATATTCTAGTATTGCTGATGATAAATAAAAAAAAATAATAATCATCCTATGTCATAATAATATTATAATGTAATAAAAATTAAATAAGTTATGTATCTTAGGAATAAACGTTATGCATTATTGAACTGTGATAAGGATCAGTCATGTGATCTTATTGTTAAGAAACTGCGATCCCAATTTTTAACTCATAAACATCATCAATAGTTGAGCCATGTTTGAATTTAACAGAATTTTATAATAAATCTTCTTATTTAATATTTTATTGACTTTAATGCGACTAGCCTTGTAACTTTTAAGAAGTTTAAATGATTTATTCACAGAAAGAAATTATTTTTGGGAATCCCCCCCCCTACTGAATGATAGAAACAGTTGATAGACTCTCTTAATGCAGCCATTAATTTAGACTTTAAGATGTTTTTAATTAATTAATCATTAATAAATGGATTGAATTGGAACATGAGGTAAGAAATGATATTATGAAATAGGAATTTGTCTTACCTGAATTTTTTGAAGAAACTGGATGAACTCGGTGATGTTGCCATGATCAGTCAAAATGCGTTTTCTTGGGGCCAAAGGAGTGGATTTCTTGACACAAAACTTGCAAGAAACTGTTGACTGTAATCCAGTTGATGTAGCACATAATAATTCCCGTGAATTATGAATTTTTTGGTATCCATTCAGTGACATTTATGTTATTGTAAGAACTTTGGAACACGTTATATTTGAAAGAATATTATATTGAACTTTAAATCCTATCTTGTCACACTGCTGGATTAACTTGTTGGGATTAGCTCATTTATATTTCCTGGTAAGTGAAGGTATGTTTTTCTCATCCCATTTTTTGTATGACTTTGAAAGAAGTTTTATTCCAGGAAATAAAGTAAAGGTTGGAAATAGAATTTTTGATTACGGAAGATTATAATAATGTGTGAGAAAAATAATAGATTTAAAGAGTTTATTTGTCATATGAATGAGTAATGATTGTTTATTTATTAATTGTTGCAAATGTATTTAATTTGATTGGAGTGTGAAAGTCACATGATTATTTACATACGAAATTGTAATTGGGAATTATGGGTATTGTTTATGTATGATAAACATTAGTTAGCCTTAATTTAAAAATAATTTAAAATTTTGGTGACCATAAAGATACTAACTGGAAAGTAGATTGATGTATCATTACTTTTAAGAACTTTGAACTGTATGAATGAACTTTAATGATGGAGAGAGAGAAGATGGCGTCTTCACTCCACCCCTTCCTTCACTTCGTTCGTCGGAGCCGGCAGTTCGCTCCTCCACTTCAATACATTTCTTTATTTTGTTTTCATCAAAACAGACGGAAATTAAATAGCAATCTACAAAGTTTCCAGCACAATATTCGCTTCAACTCGAAATGACTAATTATAATTATACTGATGGGTAATGATATCTACCGATTATGAGAATAATATTTTCTACATGCAAAAATGATAATTTTACATGCGACAGTGACTATTGCCATGAACACGGAACTTTTATACATTGAACTCAAAAAGTATACATCAGTTAAACGTCCATGTCACAAACATTTTTAAGGTAACTTGCGAACTTCAAAACTTTTAAAAGCTAACAAACTCTGAACTATTAAAAAGAACGTTATATTTCACCGTGTAAAAGAACTTTTTAGGAATTGAAATAGTGCATTGTCTATGATTGTCCTTACAATTAATGGCAAATTTTGAATTCTTTTTAGTATGTATTTCCACTACTATGAACTATTATAGACTTCGTTCGAACATAATGTAATTTTCTGTGAACCGTATGCGATGAACTTAAAAGAATCAACCGGAAATATATAATTACTAGCTGGTATACCCGGCATTGCTCGGGCTTTTTAGAATGTGTTGCAGTGCGATCTAGCCAGAAGTTAAAATAGATAGCGTAAAAGCATTCTCCAATGTTGCAAAGGGGATGTGCAGCTTGATTTGAATTCAATGTCTGCTTGAGAGCCGAATGCGCCATGCATTCTCCATCTAGTAGGGTTGCTGCAATCCCTAATGATGCCAAAGCCAGAGCAATCTCGTGTTTCATTCAAATTTCTACGAGTATCATATTCAGTAGAAATGTTTTTCTGCTGCCTCCTGGTGCATCAAGAAAAAGAAGTCCACCATTTCCGGCCTGTATATGCTCCGGAACTGAGACGTACGCGAGTCGTGGGTCGGTTGTTAAGAGCCTTTTCTGATCCTTGACATAAATTTGTAGTGCACTGAAGTCGAATTGTTTTTCTCTTAACACATCTATATCGACAACATCGTTTCTGCTACATTCCAGTAATAAAAGTACCAGCTGATAGAGATTTCTTGGTTTAATCGACCAACATATCTCAATTGAAAATGATTGCTTCATTGAAAATGCCTTCAAAATATTATATATCCGGGCTACTGTTGTCTCTGCAAGCTCGAAAAAGTTAGTCTTCACTCATACACTGTGTTTTTCCCCTAGAAGTAGCAGATCAAAACGAGCACAGGTTATCAAATTATGGCGAACAGAGTTCGTATTTGGTGAGCATGACGTGTTTCAGATGCTTTAATCAATGCGTTGTCCCAATGTTTATAATTTTCAAGCAAATCAAGTTTAAAACAGGCTTCTCTGTATGTCAAACATTTTTCACCATCGATGGTTTAATATTTTGAAACGATGTTGGTCCTTTGATCACGTGAAGCAGCATTCGTAAAAAGTAGCATTCATCATTATAAGGATGAACAGTATATACTCGTCCCAATGTGGCAGCAGAAAATATTTCAGCTATCAAAGAATGTCGAGCACCTCGTTTTCTTCTACAAAATTCTTCGTTGATGGATTCCAGCTGTAATATTGTAGAACTTCATGACATAGCAATGTTTTTGCGCATTTGTCAGTTGAACACAATTGGAAAAAAAGCGGTCAATGTTTTGTTGATGGATCTGCTGCTCTCTGGAGTGCGTTTTGTTCCATGAAGTAGACTCTTTGGCCGTTTTCAAAGTGAACAGTTAGATGCATAACAGCAGGAGAGCGTTCATGAATGTCGAAACCCTAAATTCGCCTTACAGCTTCATTACTGCTAGTAAACGTCTTATTTAAAATTGGTCTACTTCTTTCTTTTTGACATCAACGTTTTTGATTTTGATAGTTGTTGTATGTCCCCTATCATCTGGTTTTCGTCGTCTGTGCAGTGGTTAATAGCTGCTACCAGTTTGTTTCTTTGACCAGCTGATAATGATAAATTTTGGTGCATTTTACCGTCTTTTATGCATGGCAAATATGGGTTGTGTAGGCCACATGGCCAGTGAATCATATACTTTTTAATAATTTCAAATATATATGGATCTTCTTCTGGGTCGGGTAGTTCAGCACTAATGATATCGCAATTTCAGTTGGGATTATTGTTTCAACCAACCAAATAAAGATATGAGCATGTGGTAAATGTCTCTTCTACCATTAAATAGAATACATTCAGGAGCGAGTTTTTCCATATATATGGTTGTTAGTGATGAGATCCATGAATCGTATTATTGTCTGTTTGTAAAATCTCGCTATGAAGTCATGTCGGTGGGATAGTTGCTAGCCAGGCAGAAGTAAATATTTGTTTTCATCCCAAGATGGATTACACGTGAGGGTGATGAAAAGATCTAGATGTCCCTAATTGTGAAATATGTCAGGGCATGCTGAGCATATTCAAGCATGTGTCTTGGACTTCCAGTATACGAAGCCAGAGGTATAACCATTTGTCCAATGTTAAAAACTTTTTTATCATTCGCGATTATATATATACAATGAATATACTTCTAAGCTGGAAGTTTCGATTGATTGTAATGAGTGTATTTGAGTCGTTTGCTCTGGACTTTAGCGTACTTGTCAATGATGAACTGTTGAAAAAGTTTACGACACTGCAGGATATGGTTGAATCCTTAGGCTCGAATCATGATATTGTATGCGAAAAATCCATACAATTAACTTTTTCCATCGTCACATTTCTTGTGGCGAGATTAGCTGGATACAATTGCAGATGATATTCATCCTCTCGCAGAAAGAGTATTGGATATTGAAGAGCATCATACGATCTGTGTGTTTTAGCAACTCGTTGCTGAGTTTGATCTCGTTTGCTGATAACAATATCTCGGTTGGTAATCTCTTTTCCAACAATTGCAGCTGCTACTTCAGAGTGATTGGGGCAAAGAAGCTTCTACCATGCTCAGTCGATGGCGTTTTGTCTGCCCTGTTAATGACTTTAAAGCCTTTTGCTCTCACATCCCCCAACGCGGATTTAAAATCTCTGACCAAACATTTGTGCTCGTGGAAGAATGTTCGTAATTCAGCAATATTAAAATCACATCATGCATTTAATAGATAATTTGCATCGTCGATCATTCTCTTTCTCTACATTGTCCATGAAATAAACTTGCAAAAATTGCAGTTCTTGCTTGGGTAGCGGAAGAAGAGAACCAATCTGATGATACACTTATCACATCTCACAATATTCGACCCTCCAAACGATGTCATTTGAAAGCATCAGTTGTTTATGCGAAAGTGCTAAAGAAAGTGTTTAGACTGCCGAGTAGTTCCAGCCACATAAGTTAGAAGTGGTTCAGATTGCTCAGCCAGTGGTGAGCGTTCAGTTTCACGTCGTGTGTCTCGCTTTTCAGATAATACAGCAACTTTTGAATTAGAAACTCGCACTCGCAAGTTTCCACGTCGTGCGTTTTGCGTTTCAGATGTTTCAGCAGCTCTTGAAGTAGACACTCTGATCCGGTTAGTTTCCAGGCTTGCCACTCGCTCTTCAAATGTTTCAGCAGTTCTCCTGACTGACAGTTTCTGCCCATATTGGACAATTTTCCAATATTTAATTTTTTATGCGACATACTAGAGGTTTATATGTTTTCGAGGTATTTTTCTGAATCCTCAGATAGAATATTTTTTGGATGAAATAATAGTTAAAATAATTCAATGTTTAATTGTTTTAGTTGTGATTGTTGTATGTGTTGTGATTTTTGGTTGTTGTTCATGAGAGATATATCTTGGTCCGTGATAGTGTTGGTAAATTGCGTTTTGATACCTATTGTTGCAGAAACTTTGCTTTGCATTGTTAGTCTTGAGATACCTCTTATTAATATGCCCTGCGGTCATCATGAGTATCGATTTATTATTGTAAATTATTATGTTTTCGAAGTCTGAGGTATACAGAAACCTTCCTCATGGTCTGAAGATCAAGTGAGCCAACTTGTATCGTGATCGGTCAAACGATGGTGGAGTTTATCGATCTCATCCATATATACTCAATGATTTTTTGTAACGTTTCATGAATCTTTAATGTATTACTGATTGAATAATTGTTATTTATTTCAAATAAGCAATTTTGCGGTGTGATAAGATGGAGGATCACCTGGTATGAACAGGTGGTGTATTATGCCCGAACGTGGATGACGACGCAGAAGGCATCGCGCAACTACAGACCTGAAGGTATGGCTCGGCAGATTTTGAATTTTATGATATTCTTGTAAAGATTTTTCATCATATGATAGAAAAATCATGAAATTTGAGAAGCAATGTCTCGTTCTTCTCCTCATGCCATGAGTGCTGCGCCGTGTCTGCCAACTCTGGTCTGATGTTGAACACCAAATAACGAAGTTTAATTGATTCTAGTGATTGGTATCCCTTTACAAACATTTATGGGATATTATAGAAAGACAGGAAGTTGCAAAGGCTTTTTCTGAATCTCTTGTTCTGTGAAGAGAGCTTCTTGATCTCTTGCTCTCTACAATCAACGGCGACCAAGAGAGATGCGAATCTGCAATGGCAGGATGAGAGAGATAACTTTTAACGTGTCATGTTGTATTGAGAATGAAGTAAATTTACAAAAATTCCATTATTTTAGAACACAGTTTTATTCCTTGAGTTGAAATCAAATAAAAATTTATTGCTATGATTATTATTATTATTTATGCCCAGTGATAGTTACTGTCTATGTGGGGAGCCCCATGAGAACAGAAGACGACGAAGGAGTCATCACCACCCACCCATCCAAAGAGCCAGCAACGGAGAAGAGCCCGGGTAATGATACACACATTTTGCATACTTTGTAAATATCGGGTGGTCACCAAAGTTGTTTTGATAATGGAAATAGATTTATTATTGGGATTTTGGAAATCGAGTGAAATAAATAATCCAGTAACTTTCTCATGTATTAATTGTAGATATTTTCATTGAAGTAAACTTTACACGAAGAGAAATAAAAAATTCACAATAATCTTTGGTAGTTTATCCTAAAGTAAATAGTATTTTTAAATTTCGCTGTATTTTTAATTTATCTTATGGATAAATTGTTTATTTTCTTTAGAAACACTGTCTTTTCTCCATTTATCCTACCAAATAGTTAATTCACAGTAAAATTAAATAAAGATTAACAATCTGGAGATGTTTAACCCTTAAAAACCTAAGGTGTTTATCGGTTAATGGTTAAGCCTCATCTGCTGCCGTTAGCTATGACCAGAACTCCTGGAATCCTATGACTCTGCTGATAGAAGGTGGACCGGAAAAAAGGGAGCGTCGACGCAGTGCTCATTATAACTCTGATGTTCATAAATAACTCCCCCTGGACATTCAGAATAGTCGTAATTGGTTCCAAGGAACCAATTTCACTGGAATGATTATGGTTCATTGGAACTGTCTGTGCTATAATGTGGCATGTAATATATCTAGTGATGGGCAAAATTTAAGGTAATTTTAGTTAAATATTTATCTATTACTAACCTAATTAGTTAATTATTAGTTACAACCATGATAGGCAAAGTTAAATAATTTAAGGTAACTATGTTTATAACAATAATTAGTTATAACTAAACTAATTAGTTACAATTACCTTTCAAGTTTGTTCTTTGGCTAATAATGACACTATATTTAATACAGTATTTCAAATAAAATCAACTATTTCTTTCCCCTATGAAAAAAAGCAACGGAAACAAAACAACAAGTAAACAAAAAAAAGCGTTGCAAACAATTCCGCAGTTTATTCACAACTAGATAGATCCCGTGAAAATTTGACGGTAAACAACCCATCCATCTGTTTTTGCCAATTTTTTGGCTTATTGTGATCGTTGTTAATTGTTTATGTAATTGTTGTTGATCTGATCATCAATAGTAGCAAAGTTGATGAATGTGACATTATTATGAGAGGATTATTTAAGCAAATTACTGCTAATTAATTGCAAATCTGGACACAAAAACTAAATTTCACAAATATACAGACAAAGATCTTTCATGTAATAGCTTTCAAATAGTTTTCTTCAAGGAACTGTTGAAAGAATCATCCTTACAACTTAAATATATAGCTTAGACAATAGGAAAAACCATGTTATTGTTTTATTTTTTATTTTTTTAAGAATAGAAAATATTTTTTATATTTTTTTACTCCATGGAGTAAATATGTGCCCTGCCACTGAAAGCTGATGTTCTACGGCTGCGCTATTTGGAAGGGTGGAATTGTAATGAATGAAGGTTCACATATCAGAACCTAAATATCAAATTAATCGTAGTTTCCCCATAGTGTAGATAATCAAGTACCTCCTCAGCAATACCACTCATTCCCTCTCCATTTGCCTTTCTTTTGGCAACCTGAAGTTAGCTGAATTGGTTGTCGTTGTTGTCATCAACATCATCTGCAGCTGTAAGTTTTCTTCCATCATCACACAAGCAACAATTTGTGTCTTCACACTTAAACTCTTCACTTCCTTTATCAGTTCAGTTTTTATAATCTGATGCTCTTTTTCATCAATTGGAAGCAGTTTATACTTGTGGATCAGTCTAGTCGCAAGCTTGTAATCCAGTGATTCGTGTGTCGGTCTTATTCTGCATATGAAGCCTTCAAGTAGAGCCTCTACTAATGGACTACTTCTGAATCCTTTTTACTCTAATGTCGTTTTTGCAGAATTAATTTTACGCCAACTACAGAGGGAATGAATTCCCCTTGGTAATTCCCTTAATCTTTCTCCAGCACCCATATCAGTCTTTTTATTAGTTTCATTACACGCAGATAAGTTTGCAAAAATGACATTTCAGTATAATTTATTTCTGATTGCTTTAATGCTTTTTTTGGCACAGAGCAATCTTCTCTAGTCTTAAATCACAAACTCTCTTTATTGCCATCTAGTCCGATAACCATCTTGTTTCAGTTGGATTCAATAAAGCAAGATCTGTTACATACAATATTGCGTCACTTTGTTGAACTACTGTTAACTGCATTGGAAAATGCTTGAATATTTCCGACTGACTTCTCGAATACAGGTTTGTACTGCTTATCATTTTGCGAATTTTGAGCATCTGCCGTAGCTATCAAGTTGATAGTATGGTTTGCACACCTCTTTTGAGGTGAAAGTACAATAATGTCACTCTCTTCACACAAATCGTCAGGTACATCAAACAGTGGTAAAATTTCAAATTAGTCATGATCATAAACTTTATTATGATCCTCCTGTTCATCAAACTTATTTTCAGATAAGAAAGCGCAAAATGCTTTATTGAAAGTTGATGCATTATCTGTGGCACAATCATGTACCATTTTCTCTGTGCCAAACTGTTTAAATATATTGAATAACTTTCTGGCAATGGCTTCATACATATGCTTTCCTTTGATCCTTGCACATGTTAAAACACAGGATGACCTACATAGGGTTGACTTATCAATAATATGCGATCTTACTCCGAGATACGCTCTGCAATGAGAAGTTCACTGATACAATGTTGCAGAAACGAATTTTTCATGATCTGAGAACTTTACGCACTTCTTCTAATTACAGCTCAAAATTTGAATCAATTCTTCTTCCTATAGTTCATCGACTAGGTAAGAATTTGTTTGGACCTACTCCTTTGCAGAATATTTTAAATCCAGTTCTCGCAACAGTAATCTTTGGCATCATATCCTCCGCAATTAAATCTGCAACATCTTTTCAAATGTTGTCTTATCTTCTGAGTAAGTGTATGCTGTTGTAGCTGGTGGGATGCTGTTATTTTTTTCTGATCCTGCTCTGGTTGTTCAGGATCCTTTAACGTTCTTCTTCTCTTTCTTCCTTTTTCAGCACTGAAGCTTGCGTATTCAAAACCACGGGCAGTCTGATAAATAAAATATTTATTTAGTACATTCCTTCATCCTACTCAAACCTTGCTACTTATACTTTGTGGAGTAATGCATATCTTAACCTATAGATGAAAATTACTGGAGCTTCTTTACAATTTTTTCTACAGTACACAAATAATAAGGGTCATACAAATGAAAACAAAAATTTATATGGGAAATAAAAGACGACATGTTGGATCGTAAATTTTGTTTTCAATAATTGCAAAACCCCATATGCAAATTTAACAATAGGCAACAAGTATTGCATTATGTGAGAAAGAACGATAGCTCGTGCTTCAAAGCTCTGTGCCTGATCACTTCATCCAAAACAACAAAATGGAGTCAACGAAACAGAAACAGGAACCGGTAATTCAATTTTGACATGCAGAATGTCTACAGAAATGACTGCCTAAATTAAACTCGTGTTTGGGCATAGCACAGGATGTTTTTGGAGGGACGGTAATTATTGCAAGATGATCAACAATCTGAAAAAGCAAACTGGTCATCATGGATGATTCCAAAGCCTAAATTGACGCTGTTTTAAAGGAAAACAGAAGTGTGACAATCGATGTCGTGGTTGCTAAAACTGGCCTTAGTCATGGAACTGTTCACTCCATTATCAGGAATCATCTTCACTACAGAAAAATCTGCGCACAATGGGTCCCGTATCATTTGACATCAGAACAACTTGGACTTTGAATGACCACGTCCCTGCAGCATTTGACTAGCTATGAACTGTTACAAGAAGGAGAGAGTTTTTTTGACAGAACTGTTACAAGAGATGACACTTGGTGCTTTCAATTACAGCCCAAAAGCAAACATCAAAGTCGTCAATAGAAGCATTACGAGTCATCACCCCTGAAAAAATCAAAAGCAATCTTAAACAGCATAAGGAATGCGAAGTGAACCGTAGTTTTTTGATCTAGATTTCATTAGACTTTCTTGAAAAAGGCACCACAGTTAACGTAGCACAATATGCGGAAACATTGAAGGCAATGCTCGTGGCCATCAAATGAAATCTTTTAGATGGAGTGCGTCTTCTCCACAAAAATGCCCGTCCTCACACCTCGGAAGCAATGGTTGACCTCATCAAAAGTTCAACTGGGAAACAATGCAGCATCCACCTTACAGCCCCGACTTATCCCCATGTGAGTATCACGTGTTTAGGGATCTCAAGTAACATCTGAAAGGCCACATATTTCAATCAGATGATGAAGTAAAGGAAGAGGTTTTGGAATGGTATCAATTGCAATAAAAAAACTTCTTACATAAGGAAATTACTTGCCTTCTTAACGAATGTGATAAAAGCATTAACACATTTGGAGAGAATTTTTAAATTCCTTGTTTACACTAATTTCTGTTTCCATTTGTACGACCTTTATACATTTAGCTCTAAAGTTATTGCTCTCTTTGGGCACCTGAGTATTTTCGAAAAACGTTACAGCAATCAAGAAATCAATTTTTTGGCATGTTTATTCCACAGTCTTGTCTAAAATATATTTTAATAATTTTCCATAAAACACATTTTTATTTTTCTAATTTCCATACTAGGGTCCATAGGGCAGAGAAAAACAAAAGGAATATGCTTGTTTTTTTTCATGAGAAATTACGGCAAAAAAATAATTTAGTTTAGTTATAAGAATGGTGAATGGATAATTATAAGAGAAAAGGACGAGACACAAAAACCCTGGAATGCAATAAATAGTTAATAAATACAAATGAAAAATAAATAATAATTAACAAATAACAAAATAATAAATATATAAGTATAATCAAAATAAAACTAAAAAATCAAATAAAGAGCTGACGTTTCGGATAGAGCCTATCCTTTATCAAAGCAAAAAAGGATAATTCTCTAAAAGCAAATAGAATATTAGAGAATAATCCTGAAGTAATGAAATTAGTACTAACGGATGGGTTTATATATAGTTTGCATGGAGAATAGTAAGGCGTTATTGGCTGACAAACAAGAGAACAAATGAGATTAATTAGACGAACTGTTGGGGTAGGACAAGTCAGAGGACAAATAGGAAATAATAAGGGGGCGGCGAGAAAAATGTAATAGGATGAAACATATGAAAGTGAAATTATAAAAACGTTTAGAAATGATAGGGTGCCTAGCATAAAGATTACGTAAAATTATTCCTGATTATTAGTAGACAAAAAAGGGGGGGGTAAGGGGCTGTCATGAAAGAATATTATTGACATTGTTCAAAAGTATCGATTGTATGTTTCCCTGACTGTACTTGGTTGAAAAAATAAAAATTCCCTGACCATTCCCGGTCGCTAGTCACCCTGTAAAAAAGTCCCGCATGTAAGAGTAACGGATCAAAAGTAAAAAAATATGAAAGGACATTGAAGAACATTGAAAAGAATAAATAAAATATAAGAAAGAAGAAAAAAAGAAGAAAAGGCCCCATAATGCTTGCGACAAATTAAGGAATAGCTGAAGTTGGAAGGGGACATGGGAAAGGTAATGAGGGAATGGTGCCTTTGCTAAGGTTAATGCCATTAGGGGTGAGGGAATTAAATTTCCAAATAAAAAAAGACTCGAATTGCTTTCTCTCTTTTTTGCTATGGAAGTTACTACGAAGAATATAAATGCTGATGGCCTGTAAAGAGTGACCAGGGGAATTAAAGTGTTTAGCGACAGAACGCTGGACAGAGCGACAGAAAGTGTTTTTAATTCTCCTATTTGCTTTTAGAGAATGATCCTTTTTTGCTTTGATAAAGGATAGGCTCTATCCGAAACGTCAGCTCTTTATTTGATTTTTTAGTTTTATTTTGATTATACTTATATATTTATTATTTTGTTATTTGTTAATTATTATTTAATTTTTCAGTTGTATTTATTAACTATTTATAAGAATGGTAGTAGAATAGAAGGTAAAGAATATTCTATTTTAGTGTCTGGCAAAAAGAATAACTTCACAAAACTCTGTCCAACGAAAGAAAAACTGGACGTGCCCAGTTAAATTTCCAATTTCAATTGTTACACATTCTTAGTTTTATTTAGCAACACTGTCTAACAATTGAAATTGGGAATTTAATTAGACAAGCCCAGTTTTTCATTCGTTGACATGTGTAGAGTCCAAATGTTTTTCATCAAGTGCGCCATGATGTTATAGTGTGCGAATTGCATTAGTTTTATAGAGTAAAATAGAATAGATGAGCATGAAAAACCAACATTTACCAACCAAGATTTTAAATTTATTTCTTAAAGAAAGAGTTAAAAACAGTAGAGTTAAAACCTAAAGTAGATGGATTAATAAATCACACATACTGAGAATGTGATGATATTTTGGTGCATCAAGACAATATAGAAAAATTTGATTCAACTATTGATATGGGTACCTAATCAGGTATATGACAGGTTTTGTTGCTTGTTTGATGCTAAACAAGTTTGTAATTGGCGGTTTTTTTTGTATCTTTTACGATTTAGTAGATACGATTTGTATATGTTCTAATTTGTATAATGACAACACTGTTTGTCCCACCATAAGAAAGAGCACCCTCAACTTCTTATTTACACCCTTTTGATTAATCTTTTATTCTATGAAATGCTGGAACATATTTTTCAGAGCATATCAATGTTCCAAGTGTATACTATGGCAGTGTAGAGTAGAAAAGAAATGTGCTATTCTTTGACACTTTTTGCTCCAATATGGCTGCCACTTCTGGTCGCTATTTTGAATGAAGGATTATGAGATTGCACTTCTAGTTCCTGTCACGTGACCATAAGTGACGTTTTCGAAGATGGGCAAGATGGAGTCATTCGACTTCTTTTTCTGGTTTTGATTTAGGTTTTAGTTTCGTTTTTCGAGTTTCATTTTCTCTCTCGGCAGTCACGGTTTCCATATTTGCTCTTCACAACGCCCTCTGTTGAAAAAATATAATTTTTCTCTCTTTCCTGAGTTAATATTGATATTTTTTCTTCCCTTAGAGTTTTTTTTAAATTTGACAAATTTATTATAAATTCTAATTATTAATGTTTGTCTTTTTTTTAATGCCTTGTCATTCTCGCACTTTGAATAATCTCCAAGAAGGTTTTTCTTCTGATATTTGTTTATTTTTTCAATATGATATCTTTGCTGCTCTGGGGTTTATTTTTTTAAATCAAATTCTATATTAAAATTTTATTTCTTAGGTTTTTAAAATTTAAGCATCTGTGAAATACATACTCCACAACAATTTTTTTAAAGATTATAATTGCCCTTTATTTGACATGAAATTTGTTTTTTCTCAAATAGAAATTTTCCCTACTAAAATGGGGGGTATAAAAAAGATTAAAATGGTTAGAAAATGGAAGAATAAAAAGTTTGATTGTCTGTAGCAGACTCGTTCCCACTCACGATAATGATAATAAAGTATCTGGAGAATAAGTGAGCAGGATTTTTCCGAAGTTTTGCAACAAACAACTTCTTTCTAATCATGTTTTTTTTAAACTCATAAGAAGAATTAATTTTGTTATTTACAGAAAACAAATATGATGGCTTTACATAATTCCTTTTGTTGTCAGTTACATAAGTTATTTGCATATGTGTTTTTTTTTATCATTCTGTTACATAACTCATTTATATAATGGCTCTTAATTCATCACTCATTTGCATTTATATTATTTCATTTGCCAAATTAGGTTTTTAAAATTTGAGGTAAATTTATATTTAAGCATCTGTGAAATGAATAAATCACAGCAATTTTTGATGATTGTTAATGCCTTTTATTTGACATGAAGTTTTTTTTCTCGAATAAAAATTTTCTCTAGCGAAATAGAGGTTAAAATAAATATATTTTTAATAAAATATTATATATATATTTAGGAAACATTCTTGACAACTTCAACTGAAGCTGATATCTTTATAGTTTTAAGTTATAAATTGTTTTTATTATTTACATGGGTTTATATGAAATTGTTATTATAAAATTTTAAACGATATTATTGTATGTACAATATAAGTGCTTCATAAATTGTTGAAGATGATGTTTCATATTTTGGATATTTATTGTTCACTCATCTTTAGTATTAAATTATTAACATTGATAAAAAAATAAACTCATGTTTATTAATTTTTCTTATTAAAAATATACAAAAATTGAATTTCCTTTTGAGTTTTGTTGAGCCTTTAATTTACAATGTTCATATGGACATAATAATATGCAATCTATAAAAATATAACTTTTATGATCATATGCATTTAAACATAATTTATTAAATTCAATTGTATATCGGTAGAAGGGTGGATCATAATACTGTTCCTATTGATTAAACAGGTGTGGCCTTACAATATAACAGAGGGACATCAGGAGTTCCAACTAGTTTCGCCATTTATTCCCGGCTTAGTCAAGGATATTTACAGCAAGAGACATGCAAGCCTTTATATACAGAACAGTGGTACAAAATATGCATATACATGAACCAATAGGATAAAAAAGAATAAAAGAGGAAATAGTGGCCAACAGGATAAACAGAAAAAACACAGAATTTTGAAATATAATGGCCAATAGAATAAAATAGGTGTAAACGCTAATTTTTATAAATTATACAAAAAGAAAATATACAAAGGGATGGTGCGCGTAGACGCGGACTGAAAGGAGAACTTATCTGGTCGTCTGAGGACAAGAGGATTTACAGAAAAATAAACAGGCAAGAAATAACAAAATGCAAAGGAAATCAAAAAACATAATAAAGAAACCGAGAATAAAGGGATCATAATAGATCGAATAAAGAGTTAAGTATTGCATATACATTAAAGTCTGTTTGATAATTGAGAAGCAGGTGGGGGGAGGACTTCTTCGCTTTGAATATTTCGATCGCTTCGAGGGTAGCAGTTTTTTCTGGCCTATTGCAGATATGTAGGACAGACATAACATCTTCTTGCGTCTTTAAAGCATGTCTGGGATCTCCGAGGTGGTTTTCATAGTGGGAAATGCGATCTCGTTTTCTATACGAGTCATTGTGCTCTTTAAACCGTACTGCAAAATTGCGGGTCGATAATCCTACATAGAATCTGTCGCAAAACGCACAATTTAGGCGGTAAACTCCGGATTGAGAATATTTGTCGGTAGTGACGGCGGCAGGTGGGTTCAGGATGCGGGCTGATGGTGTAGGTGTACGAAAAGATATTCGAAGGCCAAGGGACGACAGGAAGTTAGAGAGCTGGGAGAAACTAGGGCCTAGATACAATATGGACGCCCACTCTTTGGGAAGGGGCGAAAAAAGAGGTGTCGGTGAAGAATACGGGAGAACATGGAGGTCGAATATCTATTGGCATGAGCGAGGTTCCGGATTATGCGGAGTTCGGATGATCTGGATAGGGGGCTGAGGGGGAGCTACAGGGCACGGTCAATTAGGAATCTTAATGAGGCTTGGTTGTGGTTGGGGGGGTGTGAGGAGGAATGGTGTATTAAGTTGGAGGATGTGGTCGGTTTACGGAAGACAGAAAAGGAGAGGCGGTTAGTGTGGGAGTTGTTGGTAATGAGGATATCAAGAAAAGGGATGGATCAGTTAGTTTCTAGTTCAAAAGTAAATTGGATATGTGGGGAAAAGGAGTTAAAAATGTTAGCAATATTAGTGGAGGCAGTGGATCGGGAATCAAAGAGGATGAGGATGTCATCGACTTATCAGAAATACGCGAAGGAAGAGGGATTATTAAAGAAAGGGGTAACGTATGTTAATTCTAGGTGCTGTAGGAATACCTCAGACAGAAAACTGCTGAGTGGGTATTCCATTCCTAGCCCTGTGGGTTGGGAATAGTAGGAGTTGTTAAAGGAGAAGTAGTTCTGCGAAGAAATTACAGAGAGGATAGCTAGTAGGTCACTGGTATCGGTTTTAGGGAAAGACACAGCAAGCAACAGACGCTGTAGTATAAAAAGTGTGGGGGTGATAGGGATGTTAGTGTATAAGTTGGTGATGTCAAGGGACATAAGGGAGAGGTGCTCATCAGTGCAGATGGAAGAAAGGGTTAGGGAATTGCGTACATTGTAAGTATTAGGGAGGATTTTCAGGTTAAAGAGGAATGTAGAAAGGGATTTGGCAACGAGGTGGGCAGGAGCTGGGGAATAGTTAACGACGGGGCATATAGGCATGTTAGGTTTATGGATCTTGACTAGGGCGTTAAGGTTGGGTGGGCGAGGGTTAGGTGGGATGATGTGTCGGAGGTTTCTGAAGCGTGGGGATTTGTTGACGACGGAAATAATGGATTTGTGATACTTCGAGGTGGGGTCGGAAGGAAGGGTGGCAAAATTGTTGGCAGCGATGAAATCATTGACTTTATCTATATAAGTAGAACGGTCAATGATGACCGACACGTTACCTTTATCAGCCTTGACGACGAGGGCATCAGAGTCTCGTAACTTCGTATATTTTCTTTTTGTATAATTTATAAAAATTAGCGTTTACAGCCTTTATATTCTATTGGCTATTATATTTCAAAATTCTGTGTTTTTTCTATTTATCCTGTTGGCCATTATTTCCTCTTTAATTCTTTTGTATCCTATTGGTATACTGCATATTTTGTTCTGTATATAAATGCTTGCATGCCTCTTGCTGTATATATCCTTGACAAAGCCGGGAATAAATGGCAAAACTAGTTGGAACTCCTGATGTCCCTCTGTTATACTGTAAGGCCACCACCTGTTTAATCAATTGTATATATAACATGTCCAAGACTTTATTACTTTCATAGGAAAGTAAAAAAATATTTGATCCCTTAATCTTTGAATATAATCCTTGTGGTTGATTTTCTTTTCAAATACGTTTTTTTTAAATCTTCTTTCCCGTTTTTTTTATTTTGAGCACCAAAGGTTAACGAATATATTTTTTATTGGTGTCCCAGCCATTTCATCTTTGAATTTTCCTGTTTTCTTTTTTTATTTTAGTTCAAAATAATTTTATGATCTTCTGGATACTCACTTGCATCAAATAAATCTAATTGCTATTTCATTTTTTTATAAATGTTATCTGTTTTAATACTGCAAGTGAGCGAATCTCTATCTGTAAATAATAATTGAGATTTTGAATGAAATATATGTTTCATGTAATTATAATGAAATCATACATTGTGTCCTTTGACAAATCCAGTAGAGTGAAACCAATAAAATTAGGTTTATTTTACAATGACTTTCAATTGTTGTAATTTTTTCAAAACAACATTTTCAATCAAAATGTCAAAATGAATTATACTAGGTTTCTTTGGTAGTTTTTTTAGCTTTCTGGACGGTAGTTGCCAGTTTCTTAAGTTTTGTCTTCATAATTTTCACTTCTTTTACAATAAATAGAATTATTAAGTAATTTTAAAAAGATTACATTCAAACTGCATAGACACAGATTATTGCTTTTTTGTGTTAAAATCAGTGAAAGGTTGCAACCACGGTTTTTGCACGAAAGCTACAACACGCCATATCTTCTTCCATACCATTCCGTGCTCGATGTAAAATTTTACATTTCTATGGTGAAATATATATTTTTTGGGGGGTAAAGGCTGGGTGTTAATTTCATAGTTTCTTTCGATAAGCTGTATTCTTCTTTTAACTATTTCATATATGGTGAAAACATTTCTGTTGTTATTGTTATTATCTTAGGTGCTAAAAGATAATAAGAATGATGATCAGGAAGGTGATCAGGTAAATAAGATCAACCTCCAGCACATATCCAATTTCAGACTCACTGGTGATGTTCAGGAAAGTTATATTATTGATTTCATGATATGGCAATTATCGAAAACCAAAATAGGATAGTGCTTGTGATAATGTGTGTCCATAGAGGTTATTTGCATCATAGTATATTTTGTGTGATTTTTCTGTGCATAGTTCAAATGTATCCAGCAATTTGTTAACCTTTGCATAATGGTGAGAAATCATAGAAACTCCACCATATATTTTTTTCAAAAAAGTCTTTCAAAAGAGCTTCCTTTTTTCCAAAATTCGAATTTTTTTTTCGTCCATGCAGCCTCCAATGCGAATCCTAGCAAACTAAAATAATGTGCAGGGTCGAGGGGAGAGTACTTTGTGCATACACGACGGAAATTTTCAAATAAGTCTGCTAATAACAAGATATCTGTTGTCAAATGTATATGATACTATTCACCTATTGATTTACAGTTTCTTTCATTCCAAACAGTTTTCGCGTGTTCAAAATCCTGTTCAAAAATGCTTTCTTCAGTTAAAGTGTGAAAAAAACTTTTCTCTGGGAGGTACTGATATTTCTTTATATTTTTCAAGCCTATCCATATATTCATATAGATTCATCTATTCATATTCATATGCATATAATCCTTTCCGTGGTAAGCGTTTCCCATATTCTGGGAAATACGAATTTAGAATTGGTAATTCTTTTAAGGTTAAAAATAAATTTTCAAGAGAATATGAAAGAAAATGATAAGAATCCAAAGATAATAAATTTGGAATATTCATTACGATAAAATTTTAACTCGAATGTGGAATAACATCCGCTTTTTGATCTTTAAAAAAGTATAACCGGTGAATTAACAAGTGCGAGTTGTAAGATATAAAGTTTGTGAAAAACAAATTAGAATAGTTTTTTTATATTTATAATTAAGATTATATGCTTGGAGTGCAGCTCCACGAAAAGTACTGGTTAAGTGATAGTGATCCGTCACCTTTATATCTGTTATCACAAATGCTCTTTCACAAATGTGTTGCACCTTGAAAAGCAATTTCAACATCATGTGTCAGTTCCAATTTTTTTCTTGACTTAAAAGTATTCGTATTTCTTTAAATCACCGGAAAAGAATTTTTGACACATTGTTTCCCTCTATATAGTCTTTCATTAACAATTTGTTTTTATTCATCAAATATTACTTAAAACCAACTACAAGCTGTATGTTTTTGATAACTTCGCGTATATGAGTCATCAGAATTAGGTGGTCATGTATGTATTTTGGCAACGTATACTTTTAGTAACTATGAGCACTGCATGCACTATATTGAACCTCTCTCAGAGACACCCAAATGAATAATTCAGTCATAGCAAGTGTTTTGTGTCTGTTTCGTATCCGCCCTGCAGTGAAGCTTCACTTTAAGATGCCACTGTTTACCTAAAATTTCGCAGCATTTTATTCTGAGTTACTAATTACTAAACGAAAATAAAGACTAATGTGGATAGTAGTAATGGGAATCTTAATATTAATAAAAAACTCTTTAACCACAACAACACTAAGAAATAGGATAAATACAACCTGATTCTGGAAGTACTTTTCGGAAGCAATTGCTACCATCATTCAGCAGTCCAGGAGCACCTCGGAGACAACGA
>JAHWFO010055735.1:290848-309650 GCA_023313115.1 Rhysida immarginata | reverse complement strand
ATAGAAAGTAATTTGATTTTCTCTGTATTTTGAATATTGCTTAAATCAGAAAAAAATTTATTTTAAGAACTAGGAGGGTATTAAAGAAAAAGACAATAGAGCGATTTGGCAAGGAGCCAAAGGGTAGAAGTGAAAGATTATTTTCCAAATGTCATCAGAAAAAAGGATAAACTGTTAGGCCAGGCGCACACTGAGGTGGCAAGCAAGTGGAGTGGAAGTAGCGTGGGAGTGGACTGGCAAGTGGAATTTTTAAACCAATGTTAACAAATGCGAGCACGCACATCGAGGTGGAATGGCGTTGGTGAAGTGGACTGGAAGCGGAGTGGAAGTGGCGTGCCACCAGTCTGGTGCCATTTAACTCTGACATGTTTAATTTTAAAGTGGCATGCCAGTTCGCTGCCATTTTGGTACTACACATTCGAGCAGGCAGAATGCGAATCTGGGTAATATAATTACAAAAAAAGATTATAATTATATAATGATCTACCAAATTAAATAAAATTATATGCTTATAAACGAAAATCTGGATATAAACTTTGAAATTGGATTATGAATAAAAAAAATAATTAGTTTTTAATAGTTTTATATGTTAATCAGTTTTAATTGTTGTTATATTCTGATATTTTTCTTTTCTTTTGATGCTTTACTGAACATACGAGCACTATGTGCTCATGGAAAATTCATCTTGTTGTATATTTTTATATTTCTTACATTGGAATAAATAAATAAACAAATGAATAAATAAATACATAAATAAAAAAATATGAGTATGTGAAGCTGCGGTATTGTTAAGAGAGTGCAAAGCTGTGGTGTTGTTACGAGAGCGGGAAACGTTGGTGTTACCAGCTATAATAAAAGACGATCAGGAATTCAATATAAAATTTGTTGATCTTGTAGAGGCCAATGCCTGCCTTTATGACAATTCTAGATCAGACTACCATTTTAAGCACGTGTAAGAGCGAGCCTGGGTCGAAATTGTGAAGCAAATCGGGAAAGAAGGTAATTTGAAAAGCAGTTATTTATCTGAAAAATTTATTTTTGATAAATTAGATCTAATTGAAACAGTCTGTCAGAATTTTGACGTCATTTGAAAAATTTCTTGACTATAAATGAATAATAACTTCCTTTGTTTAATTTTAATTAGTGCTTACGTACTTTTTGTATATAAAATTATATCTTCATGAAAAAATTCTTTTTTAACCTTTGAGTGAACCGTCCACGGTGAAAAAAAAATACAAAGCTTGTCTCGACTCATAATGGCTGGATTATTAGCCCTTTTTTTGGTATGAAAATGACTGATTGTGCTGCTTTTCTTCACTTTCGATACCTATATCTGAATCTGTCCTTTTGTTTCCTCGTGGGTGCAAAAACACGCCTTCTTCACTTTTAATAAATTTATGCAGTACGCAAATTTATGCAGCTTAAACAATAATGACTACATTCTCCACTATGAGTCCAATTGTTGTGTGTAAAATTCTAAACCTGGATGATATCATTCCAAAAGAGCATTCAACTGATTTACGCCCTTTTGACAGTCTGCCATTAAATACTCGCTGCCTGTTTGATAAGCCTCTTTTTAGATAGGGCTTCATCACATTACAGGTCAATGGCAATGCTTCATCAGCAGCAAAGTAAAGTAGAAAATTGATCTCTTGCCCTGGTAATGGAGATAGATCGTTACCTCTAAATAGTCATTTTCCAAGAAAATGACTTTCTTATAATGCCCTACAATCACTATTTTGGCCATGTTCACCCACATCAATGTTCAAAAAACGTCCATCTGCGTCTGACACTGCCATCAAAACCATGGAGAAGTACCCTTTATAATTAATAAATTCAGAACGGGATTTTGGTTGCCATCTATACTCCCAAAACAACTAGGTAGGTTCCAAAGTTCCCAGTATCTTCTGGCTGAATTTAACCATGTTTCTTTTACAGGAGTAGGTAGAAATTCTGGTTGCAGAACATTCCAAATTACTTTTGAAATGCTTGCCATTGTTTCCCTTACAGTACTATGACTTCTCAGGAAGTAACACGAGAGTGCTTTCAGATTACAACCGATGGCAAAATACCTAAGAAAAAAATATCAAAATAGAATCATTTTAATGTGTAAAATATAAAACAAATGTTATTTAAAGAGCAAATTTGACAACATTCGTCAAATTAGTGTTTTTGTTATTTGTTATTTAAAGAGCAAATTAGTGTCTTTTTTATTCCAGCTACCATTACAGAATGCAAAACTAAATGAAAAATCTACGAGGAAGCTACGCAAAATATTTAGAAAAGTATGTACTATCCGGATAAGGAGCTTCAGGTAAAGTCCTCTACTATCTGTCAGAGTATATGTGCTTCATATCACATATTTACGAATTCAAGTCAAACTAAAAGAAATCTTGAAGTTCTAATGAACAATAAAACCTCTGATACCCTTGATGAGGAAGTTTTTACGGAAGATGTTAAGACTGAAGCTATACACAGTTCAGATAAGGAAGCAGATGGAAATAGCCAAAGGAATGAGAATGCTAGTGATGAACACTAGTCTGAAGATTTCGATCATAATTTGTCACCAGAGCCGACACGTGAATGTGCACAGCAAGATATTTTAGAAAAAAGGAGTACATTACTTCCAAACAAATAAAGAAGAAGAGATCTGCAGAAATCAATACCTCTTACTGAATCCATACAAAAAAAGGAAAAAATGCTTATAAGCAAATTACTCTAGATGATGTTAATAAGTCGGCCTATGAATATTTTGAATGAAATAAAGAAACATCAAGTACACGCCATAGTGCTTCAATAAATGATGAGATGATGCTGATAAACAGTTCTTGTTGAGTGTATTGTCGGACTTTAAAAAATGACGGACAGACAAATAAGAAAATTTAAAGTAGGAATAATAAATAGAGCTGACGAAATTCTGAACGAACCTATTGCAACTCGCACTTCTGCACGTTTTTTTCTCCCAGCATCTCAAATTATTTTTTCAGATACTGTTCAGAGCCTATCCTCTAGCCGTTGCTCTACAGCATTTAGTACCCACACTGTATCTGGAATTGAAAAACCGGATTTACGCCCAACTTATCAGGACGTTCTCATTCAACACTACTTTTACCATCCAATCAATTTGTGTATGGAAATAATGTATGAACTATTTAAATAAATATATTCAATAAATGCTTTTCTTTTTACTTACCTAAAAGTTATTAAGCGTCTTTCTTTTGGAGAGACAGCCTTTCTGAAGTTTGTATCTTTAATTTGAAGGACAGGATGTAGTTTTTGAAAAAATTTGTAAACTGCTGCCTTCTTCATTCGGTAAAAAAGTTTGAATTTTTCGTTGTCAAAATTTAAGTCATGTCTATATATGTTTTAAATTCCATATTTTTTGTTCTTTTGCCAATGAGGGTGTGTTCACGGGCACTTCTTCCTGCGTTAATTTTGCGTAATATTCAGTTAAAGAAGTTCCACAAATAACAAAGCATCTTCATCTTCTAAAGACGACATACCAAGTGGCAAGTAGGTGGCACTTGCCACTTCGTTGCCACTTTAGTATGCATTAAACCACTTCGCCACCACACCAATCACACTTGCCACTGTCACACCACTGCCACGCCACTCCCACGCCACCTCAGTGCGCGCCTTGCCTTAGAGAGTATGCTAGCCATATTCAGGCACTGGGAAAGAAAACGATGATTCAAGTAGAGGGGGTAGGCCAAGATGCAGATGTTAGAAGAGCATTCGCGAAACAGTTATTGGAGGAAAAAATTAAAGATAAATTCTTACAGGTCTTGCGACCTACTTTATAGAAAAACGTATTATTCTGAAAACCAGATAATTTGGAAAAAGCTATTTATTATGCAGAAGAAGAAGAGGAAATTGAATTAAGATTCGCGACAGGAAAGTTTGGGCTAAATTCAGTATGAAGAAGTGACGCGGAATAATTGAAGATAAAAAGAACTTAACATCAATGCGTAAATCAGTAAACGAATGGATGAAATTATAAATTAAAATTAGGAGAATTAAACAAAAGTTCGCTAGAACAGCCGCCTGAAGAGTAGAAACGCGAGTAACAGTGAGAGAGCCACATAGGCGCGACCACAGACAGCAGGACAATATAATAAAGCATGGAAATTTAACAGTTATAGATGAGAAGAAACAATATATGCTGAATGCGAATGGATTTTGTTTGTTTTAGCTGCCATAAACCCAGACACACAGCAAAAATGTGTTACAATGAAGTTCTTTTATTGTCATTGCGAAGGTCACACCCAAAGTTTTTGTCAAACAAGGTTAAGGGCTCAAAAGGAGCAAGCTATAACACCTGTGAATCAAAAGATAGATCGAATCAGGGTAGGGAACACACTACTCAGCCAAAAAACTTTCAGAACTTCTCCCTCTATGGACAGGAGAGGGGAGTACAGTAAAGAGCCAAAGCTGCTCAGTTAATCGTGAGTGATAATCAGCACCTAAAGACTTAATTGTTTCAGGGAAAACAGATCCATTTACTATTAAATTTCTCCTTGATAGTTGATCTAAGGTAACTCTACTTGATGCTAATAATTTGAGCATAATCAAAGCTAATAGGTACAAAGTAAAGAATGTTAATAGACCAGAAATAAAATTAGTGGTTGTAATGGGACATAATTTTGTATCTGCAGGTTCTTGTTCACTTGATTTCAGCTTTTGGGCACAAAATTATAATTTTTCATGCTGTATTAGGAAACGAAGAGGTGATGTCTCTTATCATGCCAGGAAGACATATCTTACACAAATTTGGTTTTACATTTGATTTTAAGCATGCTATTTTGCGTGATTGAATACATATAATTCTTTTCGAAGGTTTGTGGCAGAAGTGACAAGCTAAGAAGAAGCTGTAGCATGCAAGAAACTGGAAATCTACCCACTTGGGTGGTTTTAGATGATAAACAGGAAAATTTGCCTAAAAGTGTGCAAGTCTCTGGAAATCCAACAATTTAGGTGGTTTTCGGTGGAAAACAGGAAAATTTGGCAAAACGTATACAAGAAACCGTAAATCCACTCATCAGAATAAGAGCAAATAGATGCTATTCTTGCAGAGTTGCAAAAGAAACGTTTCTGTTCCTCCCTATACAAAGGTAGTTCTGAAAGCTAAAATTAAAGATTAATCATTTAAAAATTGAATTGGTGTATAGGAACCTAAAGAAGTTGTTATAGGGCTTATTGGTGCTAAGGTTTTGGCAATGTTTTCTAAATTTAACACAATTCCTGTTCATCTGATGAATTATTCTGGTTAAACTGTAATAGTACAAAAAGGAAAAATTATAGGAGAATTATATGGAGCTGAGGTCGAGGAATTTGAATTTAATAATACTGTTGATAATGGCATGGAGAATAAAATGGATAGAAACGCTTTTTTAGCATGTTTAAATTAGTTCATTTGGAGTCTGAATAAAGGAAAGCTCTTGAACAGGTAATATTTGCATATTCATATGTATTTTCGAAACTTGAATTTGATTTGGGAAAATGTAAATTAGCATATCATACTATAGATATAGGAGATTCCTCACCAATTCCACAACAACCTTACTGTATTCCTTACTCACAAAGAGATGCCATGAATAAATTAGTTGATGATTTGTTGAAAAACAACGGGAATCGTTACAGCTGCTCGCCATGGTTCGCATCAGCATTGTTGATTTTAAAAAAAAGATGGTACTTACTGTTCTCTAGTGGATTATCGAAAATTAAATTGTTACCAAGGTTGACTCGCAACCTCTTCTCCAATCAAATGAAACTTATTATTTAAGAAAATAAAAATTCTTTTCTGTTTTAGATGCTCATCAGGGTTATTTTCAGTTAGTAATGAATTCAAACAAGAAAACCGCATTCGACAATAAATTTGAATTCAATAGATTACCTATGGGTTTGTGTAATGTGCCTGCACTATGGCAATGAACAACAGATTTCATAATTAGAGGATGAAAAGATAGAATATTAGTTTACCTCAATGACAGGATGAACTTCCTGAGACCCTTGATAAACATATGGATAGTCCGAAGGACTTATTCCAGCGCTTAAGAGATGTAAACTTAAAATTAAAACCCCGAAAATGTCAATTTTTAAACGATAATTTCTTGCAACGTGTTGTTTCGGAGGAAGGAATCGCACCTGAACCTAGTAGGATTGAAGCCATTAAAATTTTCCATATCCAATAAATGTGCATGACATACAATCATTTCTCGGCTTTGCTAATTATTATAGAAGCCATGTACGAGGGACGATAGATAAATAAAGTCTCAATGGCTGTAACTTTTTTATTTGTTAACAGATTTTCAATATGCTTTTGGTATCTCATACTCACATTTGTCCTCTATGTAATGCACTATTTACTTTTCGACATAGTCCCCAACCCTTTCCACGCATTGCATCTACGTGTGACTAGTTGGGTGAACTCGTCGGAGAGGAATTCCAGAGTTGTTGTCGACACTAGGAGCGAACTGCAGCAATTCAAAAATGAAAGACTTTGAACATTGTGACTTTCACTACTTCCCAAAGAAAGAGCCTCTGAAAGGACATGAGTTGGTTCTGACGTCGAGGTAAACACTGCCATACAATCCTCTGGTGGCACTATTCCTCTCTGATGGGTTCATCCAGCTAGTCATGAAAGGGATGGGGAATATGTCCAAAAGTAAATAGTGCATTACGTAGAGGACAAATGCGAGTATAAGATACAAAAAGAATTTTGAAAATCGGTTTACAAATAAAAATAGTTACAGCCATGGAGACCTTACTTATTAATCGCCCCTCATTGATTCCTTTTGCTCAATAGTTAAACCATTAACGAATCTAACAAAGAAAGATATCAGTTTTGACTGCATTGATGAAGTGAGAAGGCATTCTAATCGCTGAAACAACTTTAATAACAGCCCAGACTGTCTTAAAGAAGCCCAGACTTTGAAAAAAATTTTTAAGTTTCTACAAATGCTAGCTCTTTTGCTTTGGGAGCTGTACTTTCACAAAAATTTAATAGTAAGGAACATCCAATTGCATACCTAAAAAGAATGAAATTAATTATAGCATTACAGAGCGCGAATGCCTAGCTGTTTATGCTGTTAAGCATATTAGAGTTTCTTTAAACAAAAGGGCATTCAAATTAATTACAGATCATAATCCTGTTTTTAGAAGAAGTTTTCATTAAAAGATCCATCCAGTGCTCTTACCAGGTGGTGCTGAAGTCGACAATTTTATCACTTTTAAGGTAAATTCATAAACCAGGTATTATACATAAAATGCTGATGGATTATCTAGAGTTCCTATTTCCAAAGGGGCTGAGCCTATATTTTCTGATGAAGAAATTGCTTCTGAGCAGCAGAAACATTTAAATTGGAAAGAAAATTATTGAGCACTTACAGAACAAATCAGATCCCCCCTCTAAACATTGGCTAGATAATAAAGAAGTTTTTTTACAGAAAGATATTCTTTTGTATCTTGTTAGAAAATCTCAGGATAATAAAGAAACTTGGGAGGTATTATCATACTCTAAGAATGAAATGTCTGTTCACTCTAAAGCGGCTCCTTTGATGCAGCTGTTGTCAGTAAAATGTCATTAGAACTGTAGCGCACTATGTAGCAGGTGATCTCAAGAAGGTCTGAATTGTAGAATTCAAGCATTAAACATACACTAAAGTTAGGTTTTCGTTTATTCTTTTTTAATTTTGAATAAATATTTTTAAACTTCAGGATTTTATAAAAATTTCTCATAAATTCCTATTATTTTTTCTTTATTTGTTACATTTAAATTTTGATAGAAAAAGTAAAATAAACAAAACAAATCAAAACCTAATAAGCGCCCACCATCCCAACATAAAAAAAGAAAGTTATCACGGAAATAAAAAGTAGCAAAGATAAATAATATTTTTATTTTTATTATATATAATTATTTCCACAAAATATTTACAGAAAATAAATAAAAAAGAAGCATTTTCACATATGTATAATTTTTTTATATTTTTTACAATTCTACCCAGGTAGCCGAATGACGTGAACTTCACGTTATTTTTGGGCCATTTTCGTTATTATTTCGTCAAGGTCAACTTGTAACGTCACTTTCACGTTTTTCATTGTTGTGCAGGTTCCATGATACCCATATGACGAGTTACAGACGTCTTAAATCGGTTTAAACGAACGTCCTTATTACCATTTTATAGATGGTCCCTTTAACGTGATTTGAACCTATAAATATACCTACTTTGTCTAATAATAGATATATACATTGAAAAAACATTCTCCTTTTCTAAATATATAAATAATAAATTTATAAAAGTTATGCATTATATTGTTCAATCTTTTTTTGATATATATTTTATACGTTTTATGCAGAATTATTATTTTCGTTATTACACATTCGTGATCATTTTATAAAGATTGACGCACTGATCATTTTGAAAATACAAAATCTTATTTTAATAAAATCGTTAACGGTCTGCCCGTATGAAATAATTCTTCCGCCCCTATCGCCTCAATCACAACAACCATTGGCGTGCATGCCTTGTTTTATAGAGGTCAGTGGTCACTTGCGACTAGGGTATTGTGGGAAATTTAGTGAAAACCGTTTGAGAGTTGGCGGGAATATTTCTGCTATCGTGAATTGTCTATAAGTTTCCTTTTTGTTAGTCACTTAAAATGTACCACGTGGAATAAGAATATGAAGGAGGAGTTTCGTCATTTATAGAATTTGGTTATCATCAAGAAAATATGAGGTGTATTGCCTAATTATAAAACTGATTCGAAATTCCAGTCCGCACTTTTAAAAGAAGGGGAGCCGACAAGGGTACATGGAGAGTTCATGCGATTACAAGACATTTTTGTATTGCAGGTAATGTAATTGTAAAAATTAAAATATAAAGGTGTCAAATATCCTGCTTATATATTATAATCGAGTAGAAAAATTGCAGTGATACCGTGGTGTTGGGGTTTTAAAATTAATAAGAATTAAATTTTTCTTTAATTCATTTAAAATTTTAAACTCATTTGAAATTCAGTTCAGTTTTGTTTCTATGCCCATTTATATTACTGGTTTGCTGCCTGATTTCTCTAGAAAATGAATTAAGTTAGAGCAGTATATGGCACAAATGATTTGTAATTGGTATATAAATAATAATTTTATTAAATAATACATCTTCTTTAATAGATAATTTGGAAGAGGCTAAGGCAAACCAAGCATTATTAACATCTGATATTCAAAGTGAGGCTGATGAAATAAACAAAGCTTTTTTGAAAATATAAATCAGTCAGTTTCAGAAAGTTCGACTCATTCAACTTCATTAAAGTAAGTATTTACCATATAAAGCATACATTAATAAGTAATGAACGAAAATTCATAAAAAACATTTTTTAGAGGCCTTAAGAAAAAAGACAACTGGGAAACGTGCGTTTCATGAAAAATTAAAAAAAAAATTCAGACCTGGAAAGCTTTTCTCTGTTCTTCCTCCAAGGGATACTGAATCATTTCTGAATCCTTCACAAACTGATTGAAATTTCTTCGCTCATTGCATTGGTAAGTAGTTTTGAAATATATGTTTTTCAAAATATAATTTTGAAGAATAATTTATATTGACATAAGCAATCTATTTTTAGATAGTATGCTTTATTGTATTGATAATTCATGCTAATCATATCTCTGTCCATTGCTTTCAAGAATATTTTTTATTCCTTTTATATTTTTAATTAATAACTATTATTTGTTGTATTCCAGGGTTCCTGTGTCTCGTGCTTCTCTAAATATATATCTGTTCACTACAGTTAACTAACAGATGTTCGATGGTTTTTTTTATAGTTTGTGCAATTTATAATAATAAAATGTTTTCTACTTTATTATAGATGATTTGACACCCCCCGAGATAGGTGCACAGAACGCGGATGAAGAAAATCATTACTCTAATTTTAAAGGTTAAAAATTTAATATTAAAATTTTTTTGCATATCCTTGTCAATCATCATTGTTTAACATTTTTTTAGTACAACTTTCACAAACAATTATTACTCATTTAAAATTAAAAATTTAATAATGAAATAAAGTTTAGAGTTACTTAAGCCTAAACTTTATTTATTTATTTCATTAATAAATTTTTATTCATTATGAGTTTATCATAATTCCAGTAATAATGGACATTTTTAATAACTACGTTATAATAACGTTATATATCATCATTTCTTAACGAATTAACTCGACATGAAAAACACGTTGTAATCATGTCATTCTTTACTGGTTATATGACGTCAGTTTAGACGTCTAGATGATGAGATATAAAAATGAGATTATGACGTCTGAACTCACGTTACAGTAATGTCATAGGTGACCAAGCAATCACGTCACAATAACGTTCACTGCTATCTGGGTAGATTATAATTCACGGTTTAGAATTTAAATCGTGTAAATTTAAAGTTTTGGAATAAAAATTTTAAAAACAGGGCATATGACTGGGAATAAACTATTCTCAATTTTGCTTAAAATATTTTTTAAAATTCCAGGTTCAAGAATTTTTTGATTAAACTGCTACTGATAAACTAATTAAAGGAAAAATGAAAACACTAGTCCACATAATAATTTTTATTGACTATAATGTACATTTCGGGAAAAAATTTTCCTTCGTCAGTGAGTCAAAGGAACACTGAACTCACTGATGAAGGAAATTTGGTTTCCGAAATGTACATCTGAGTCAATAAAAATTATCATGTGGACTAGTGTTCCTTTAATTAGTATACTGGTGTCCACAGTTTCTGGCCTTTATTGTTTGAATGCGACCGGTAAATTATCTCATATTTTTTAATGAATACAGAAGATGTATTTCCAGGTACTACTAGATTATGAAATTCGGATTCATTGTCATATGCTTTGAAACTTAAGAAAAAATTTATCTGCATCGTCGAATGTGGGTTCATCGTTTCTTAATTCATCACATTCCTTACAGGTGTGTTTTGCATGAATCCTCTTAAGCACACATCTGCAGACATTATAAAATGATGTATCATTTGTTGTAATATTTATTTTTAAAATTCAATGTTTTCATCTATTGTAATCACTGTAGGAGGTGCAGTAGTTCGAACTTGAACTTTTTCACAAAGCTGTTTAAATGTGAAAATAAAATTATCTGAATCCAAAGTACAATTTGTTCCAGGACTTGGCTTGACACAAGTTAATTTAAACAACTTTTGGAATTGAGAAAGAGAAGGGTTATAATTAAAGCCGCCTCTCCTACGAATTGAGCAGAAGGAATCTTTATTTATTCAGTTAGAAAAGATAAGTTTAAGTCTTTATTTAGAGGTTCCAAAGCATTACCAATCCCTTTATAGACTGTCTCCACCCCTCAAATACTTCACCTTTATGTTCACTTTTTTCTAATGGTATTTATTCGGAAGGTTGAGAGAAAGTATTGTGTTTTTCATACATTCTAGAAATGAATAGCACATAGTCGACAATTGGTATATAGATAGTCTGATATTTTGTATAGAATGTCTTCCCATCTTTTATTGATGGCCCAGCATTTATATCTACTTATAAATTAAAAAATATTGATTTTAAATACACATCTTTTTGAAATAACTAGTAATTTTAAGTTGATTATCGTAAACATTCTTTTATTCTTCTTTTAGGAACCTAAAAATGATAAATTTCTGCCTTGTCCTTTGATTTTTATAACAATTTATAGCAGAACAATGTGCTGATCGCTTCATCGATTATGTAAATAGATTCGCAATCAAATAAAAATATTAAACTTCAGAAATATTTTAATAGTTTTGATCAGTATAACTTATTAAATGGCAAAAATATTAAAATTAATGAAATGTTGATGTTGATTCTAACCAGAAATGAATCTTGCTTGGAAAGAACATAGCCTAAATTTAAATAAAGCCATAGTGTAGGTCACCTGCTGCTAGGGAAAATAGCGAAGCACAGGAGAGAAAAGGCAACACTGAAAGCGAGACTGAACAGACTTTTCATTCTTAGACTATGATATTATCAGTACCTAATAGTCTAATTATATATATCGCACATGTTCTTCATCATCACACATCTAGACATTTAAGAGCAAAAAGAAAGCTTAAAAAATTAATCAAACTGTTCTATTGGCCTAGCATTAGGCAAGATATTCAGAAATATTGAACGGAGTGCGATAGCTGCCAGCACAGGTCACCTCAGGAGAAACGTAGAGAGCAACCTTTAATGGATTTTTCAGTTGCAAAACATCCATTTTATTGCTAAGTATCTATATCCTGGGACCTCTACCTCTTGCTAACTCGGGAAATAGATAATAGATAATTTTAATGGCTTTCTTTAGGCTTTTCCATTGGCTGACCAGAAACAGTTGCTAAGATTCTCGTGGAAAGCATATTTATACACTATTCCTACCTGATCCCAATTCTGAGTGATGGGGGAACAAATTTCACCTCTGAGCTCATGAAAGAAATCTGCTCATGTTTAGGAATAAAAAATGACTCACGAAAGCATTTTATCCATCCAGGAACGAAATGATGAAAGGATGAATCGGACGCTTATAAGAGCTCTGAAACATTAAGGTGATCAAAGCCAGCGGAATTGTAATTCTTTGCTTCCATATATAGAATTCAGCTGCAATAAGGCATCTCATTCTTCCATAAGAGAGAGTTAGTAGAGACCCAGTTTTACCCTTTCATGATTTAATAACACCAAGAAAAACATACAATGACATTGAAAACAAATAGAGCACTATAGCTGCGAAGTGGAAGTGATACTTAAGCATGCAGAAGAAGTTGCCAACAAATTTGGTGATGAACAAGCTGCTAAGCGAAAAAAATCCCATGACAAGAGGCATAAGCCATTCTCATTAAATGAACCCCGCTCTGTTAGGAAACCCGAGCAGGAAGGTCCCCCCCTCCTCTCCAACGAGCTATACAGAGGAAGATTTTATTGTTCAAATACCTGAAAATGCGCAGGAGGGACGCGAAATTATTCTACCAGTTTTACAGCCTGCACGCTAAGAAACTGCGCGCGAAAGACAAGAGCCAAGACAGCCAATTGAGCCACCAGCATGCCCTGTATTATCGAGGGAAAGACGGCCACCAGTAGAGCCACCTGTTCATGCTGAGAGAAGAGAGGCAGTTCAGCCAGAAAACCCACCATAATTATTACGTTGTTTAGGCCTTCAGCTCCCCTACAGTGTCTGTTAGCATCACCACGTGATCGCAGGTCGATGGGAGAAATACTGCC
This sequence comes from Rhysida immarginata, assembly GCA_023313115.1. NCBI lineage: Eukaryota > Metazoa > Arthropoda > Chilopoda > Scolopendromorpha > Scolopendridae > Rhysida > Rhysida immarginata. The sequence goes on along the minus strand of JAHWFO010055735.1, from coordinate 296,429 downwards.
TGAAGAAAACAATGAACCTGAATTGCCAGTTATAGAACCTCAGGAACATGCAGTGGATGCTATCTGCAAAACTAGAACTGAGATGAACTATTCTAACATAGAGAGACCAGCAACATGTCAGCTATAGAGCAAATGCCACGGACAGCCTTTACAAATGATAACAAAGCAGTGACCGATCTTATAGGGATAATAATGGGCTTAATGGCAAAACAGCATTAAAGCGTCAGCTTGTGAGTAACCTAGCTCGTATTTTCATACTTTAAATGGCACTAACAAGTTAAGAACGAAAGTTATTGATTTAAGGGACCTCTACACCTTTTCGTTGATAATTTATTCATTCTAAGTGCTGATATAATCCTATTTTCCATTTGAGACTTAAGATTACCTAATCTTAATTTTAAATTACCTAGATTTCAGATTATTATTCTAAATTTTAAATAACTAAAGATCAAATTTGTCTGTATTAGCTAGTACTAAATCTGCTAAATAAACCCATACGGGGACAGCAAGGCATTGAAAAATACATTCCTATCTGTATTATACTAAGAAAATTAGCTTAAAGAAATGTTTAAATGACACAAAAATATTAAGATCCTTTATTCTAAGGATTTAGTTGGCAAATGATTTATTATTAATTGTGATCAAAAATATCCATAGTAGCTATAAAAATTACATGGAATTTTTTTTTATTCTCTAGACACCTTGTTTGAGGCTAAAAATTAATCACATTTAAATCTATTTTATGTTGAAATAACTTGCAAGTTGCTCGGCAAATCAATTTCGTAAATTCCCTGACATTTCCAGACACAAGAAAACAAAAGAAAAAACTTTTCCCTGACTTTTCCAGTCCCCTGTCACATTGAATTTGATGTGGAAACGTTGAAAAATATATATATTTTTACAAGACTTAATATCAGTATAAATTGCATTAGAAATGTTTAATTGAAATGCATAATAATTTATTATAATCTTACATCTTTCTAACTGTTGTGCTGGTATCTGGTTAAGATTTTTTCTGAACTTGTTTTATTGGACTATTTGGATGGAAAAATAAATATACATACTAAACATGAATAGTGTTCAATTTTATGAATAATTATTTAAAGGCTATTTAAGAATAATAGAGTAGAGTCAAAACAGACAACTCTATCCAGTCTTGTAAAATGCAAAAATTTATTTTTATGCAACAATGAAAGAAAGCCTCAAATTTTTTTTTTTTAGGTTTTTACTTGGGATTGAACAATATTCACATTCATTTTATATGAAAAACTTTCTAAGCTAGTAACCTTTGATTTGATTTTCCAAATGTATTCTTTAAAGTCTAAGCCAAAATGGCAAGCAGTCATAGCCTTAGTGAGTTACTTTTGAACAAACAGTTAAGAATTGTGAACCTTTATTCAAAATGGTAGCAGATTTATTAAAAGATGGAATCAGATTTAATTTTTTTTACTTATCACATTTTGATTCCCTTGTATTTAATCATAAGCAGGAAAAAATTTACTTTAAAGTAGGAAGCTTGTAAAGATTTTTCAATCATAAGTATCACTAGAACTATAAACCAACTTAGCTTGCATTTATTTAATGGTTGAAAGAAATTCTAGTGAGTTGTTTAAGCTGAAAGAATAGAATTCCATTTCTATACAGCTTATTCAAGAGGCATGCAATATGGCTGCAGAATCTTCTGTTCTGCCATTGATTGGCAGCTTCCATACTGTGGTTGGTTGCTGCGGAATGACGGCAATCTCCTGAATAAGCGCTATTGCCTATATAAAAATTTTTATTCTACGCATATTGGAATTCTTTAATTATATTTATCAGTATTATAATTGTATCTAAGCATTGAAATCGTTTATGAGGACACAAAGGCAGGCTAGCATGAATCTCATAGCTACAGAAAAAAAAAAATTCTGACAAGCTAAAACCAGACAAAGCTTCCATTTAAGAAGAAAAATCTGCTTTTAAATCTTAAAATACTAAGAAAATATTATGCTTAGGCAATATTGATACAGATTAAGCAGTTTTATGCAACGGATGGCATAAATTAAATAGAGATTACTAATGTTGTTAGCTTGCATGTACATTACAAAAATTAGCCTATTTTCTTAATAGTTTTACAATATAAGTCAATAATTCGTGCGAATGTACCTTCTTAAATGGGTATTCATTATTTAATAGTCCATTTTGGCATGATTTTATGGCTTTCCCTTCACGTGAAGTCAAATACGTCTGAGCATTTATCTGTATGATATACAGTGACGCCATCTAAGGAGAAGATTCTAAAAGTGGGCAACTTGTTTTGAAAGGGATTGAGAAAATCAGTGGCTTGGTTTTTTTGGGGAGTTCATTCTTAACGTGTGGGTGCACTCTTATGTTGGTTAGGCTAAATGAGGTTCTGTTAACTTAGGATGATCCATAAAATGAGAACCCAGAACTTTCTGGGAGCCATTTCCTTGGCCAATAAAAATATCTAGTCCGAGTACTGTTGGCATCCTCCTGCATGTGGATAGAGGGCGTGTTTTGGCTGTCTCTTCCCGTCGCGTGCTAGTTGTTGCCATTGCCACCACACAAATGGCATGTCGCTGTCGTTTCGAACTTTTTGTGGATTTCAGATTTTCTATTTTCTGCTTTCTGGATAATTAGCCATTGTCGAGAGGAACCATGTCTTAAAGGTAAGCAGTCTTTTTTTTAGCGTTCTGGAGTTGGATTAGGTTAACTAAGGCTTGGTTAACTTAGGTTTAACTATAAAATGAGTTCCCGTAACTTTCTGGCAGCCATTTCTGTGACAACTAAAAATATGGATCATTAGCCTTCTGTAACCGGCCGAGAGAAAACCAACTGCCCCCTGTAACCAAATAGGTTGGGGTATGTTTAGAATTCGACATCGCCATGAGCGAAACGAGGGAGCATGTGCTGATAGCGTCCACGTACTAGTTATTGTAGAAGTGGAAGATGTTGTCTGCATAAATGCGGTTTTCATTATTTGATGTTTACTGCTTTTTGTTTATCAAATAATGAAAATAATTTCATTTAAACGTAAGAACAACAATAATAAACCTAATCTGTAAGATCGGAGCAGACGGCAGATAAGCCAACAATAGGCGGCGCCAGCATAATGGTAAGTAAATTGTTTACATGTTTCTGGCTTCCGGTGAAGGGAAGATAGTAAAGTTTTTCCTTTATTTTATTTAAATGTTGAAATTTCTTTACTAAATCTAAGTTTTAATTTCCACACATTTTAAACAAAGAAGTTAGCATGAAACAGTCTTAAATCGATGTTATTGAACGAAATCTTAACTATAAGGATATTATCCATTATACAAACCTGATATACAGTAGGACGCATTTTAATCACATAAATTTTTAAACAAAAAAAAGCCATGCGAACTTTAGCTATTTGTTAGCCCTGGAGTCAATGTAACTGTTGAATTTACCCTGACCTAAACTATTCTATTCTAAATGAAATTTACTTTAAAAAACTATCTGGATACATATAAACTTTAGATGTTTATTTATTTCGCGAATAAAAGAAATTTAAGTTAATTACCGTTTAATAGAAGAATGGAATCTCAACTGCCTGGACTAGCTGCTATCACCTGTTATCACTATAGCTGTAATAAATTTGTCTGACCAGTAGGAGTGATTATGCAGTGAATATTAATGACCCATAGAAAAAATAAACAATTCTACACTGCGGAAATTTTAATATTAAATATAATAAATCTTGATTAGAATATTAAAAAACATTTTAAAACTTTTCAGAAATATTTTTTCTCTGAAAAACTTACTTTCCACCAATGATAAGTGAATAACATAGATCACAAGTTACCTGTTGATTTATTATGCCATGAAAATTTCAGATAATCTAATTTATTTAAATAAATTAGGATGCAGGTAATTATTATGCAGGAACACTTAAAGTTTCTTTTAAAGAAGTGTACCACGGATTTTATACTATTGCTATTTTTTTCTCTTTATGGTATTCATTTAAGACTTCTGTTATCAAGAAGCCATGTGGCTCATCCATCTCTTCCCCCCTGGAAATCAAAGTGGACTAACCCAAACAAGATAAGGAAACCACTCTCTCATTGTGTTTGAAAAGGATTAAGATAACAACCTAAAAACTTTTTTATAATGATTTTCCAAACAAAATATAACTGATAATTGAAACAAAATAGTTTTAAATAAAATAAATTAAATAGCTTAGTGACCTAAACCAGATACTTTCACTAATATTTTTGCCAATATTTTATATGTCTTCATATAATCACTGAGAAGTTTTTTTGACGTTTATTTATCAACCACCTACCCTTTTACTTCGATCATAGTTACAAGAAGTTAGTGGTTAGTCAACTCCTTTGTTCTCGACGCTAAAAACGTAATTGGGGAAAACTGCTTCAACTAGGTGGCTTCGATGTCGTTAGTAGTCTATTGATCGCCATGCATTAAGCTTAGTTTCAATGGAGGGCTTCGTCAGTACTCATTTCTCCTGCTAATTCTCTCACCACATTTAATTATTAGAATGCCTTTTAGGTGTGTAGTAACTGGAAAGACACATTAATAAACAATGTCAAGAAAGACAGAAAATGAAAAATGCCAAAAAACTATCCAAATTGTAAATTTTTTGTTATAACAACTTATTATTATTGATTAATGATTTTTAACTTGTATTGTGGCAGAAAATATGATTTATTTATTCAGTATGGATTTGTTTTTTTTTCCTTAAAAGTTTGTATTCTTGATGATCCATTTTTTTGGCATACATCTTGCAGTTTATATTGGGACAATTTTTGGCATCAATTTGTTTGGCTGTTGTTTTTCTATCTGTAGATAATATAGTTTTGAGAAATTATTTTCTTAATTCTGGTAATTTTTAATGTGGGCCTTATTTGGGGTTTTCTTATGCCTCAAATTTTAATATTTTATTATTCTTCATCTTTTTAGTTGTAAAAGTTTTTGGGTGTATATTTTCTAGGTGTTTTAATATTGTTTGTATAGAGTTACTGGTGGAATGTCATCTCAACATTTTAAGTAAATTTTTGTTTGTGTTGACTTATTTTATTATTAGTATTCCATATGTTTTATATAAATATTTGTGAGGATAAACTCCCATAAGTGAATCTTCTGTTTGGGTATAAATTTTGTTAGTGCTACGTAATTTGATGGTTTTATATAATTTTTAAAATTTTACTAAGTAAATGTTTTATAATGTAAATTCTTTATTATGATGTCTATTGTTGGTAATTGAAATATATAATTGGTATGTCCATTGTAAAAATGTGATCATTATATCAATTTTGATTGTTTCTATTGTTCTTTTACTGACAGTAAATTTTTTATGAGTTATTTAAATAAAAACTGTGATGTATATATAAATATCCAGAAATTTTACTAATTTGGTGATAATTCTATTGCTGTTAATTGTTTTTGCTATTCATTACTATTTTCTTTTTTTTTACATTTTTTATTTTTTTAAGTTAAAAATTATTATTCAACAAAGTTTAGATTGTTTCTATTATTCTTTGTTCTGATAGTGAATTTTTTATGATATAACTAAAAAAATTTGTGATGTATATAAAGATAC
>JAHWFO010055735.1:221152-290448 GCA_023313115.1 Rhysida immarginata | reverse complement strand
TGGTGTTAATTGTTTTATGCTTTTCATTATCTATTTTGTTTACTCTTTTACATTTTTCTTATTTTAATAAGTTAAAAATTATTATTCAACAATTACAATTTTTTATAATTTAAAAAAATATTTTTTTTAATAATTAAATATAAATTGTTTAAAAAAATGACAGAAAAAATGTTCATGGACATTAAAAAATACTTTTAAAAATTGTTCTGAATTGCAAGATTGTCTTTTGTATTTTATATTCCGAAAGTGTAATTTTTTGATTATGTAAATTGAAATAAAATTTTTAAAAAATAAAAAAAATTGCTTTAATTCAGCTTCTACATAATAGACTACTAGTGCCCTTCAATGCCGTCTGGTGGTATCCTTTGGCGCTATAGCCTTTTGAGAAGGAGTTGACCAACCACTAACTTCTAATAACCATGCTTTATCATAAACGCTTTCTTGCTCCATGTAGGGGCAGAGTATTAATCTAATATACCATTAAAAAAAGAAGATTAACGAAATTAAGGTCGCATGAATAATTACGGGATTGACATGATTCAGTTGATTTTAGATTTATTTCTTGCTTGAATTTAATGCTTGGTGACAAGCAACTTCTTATAATATATAATTAAACTATGATATTAAAAGGAATTATTATTAAATAAAAAACTCTTGAGTAGTTAAATAAGCTGTTTATTCTAATAAACATAAAGAATACAATGAAAACAAATGAATTATTCACTTTTGGTTTGTGTTTTGAGTTCTATTCATCTGACAATTGTCTTTTAAGGCCTATCATTATGTTCACACTGAAATAAACTAAATTACACCTTATTTTATACCTTAACATTGTTTGTTTGGGAGTTTGGGAGAGGGGCAATCAGCCAAGAGACGTCAGGGCCCCCCTCCCTTTTTTTAATACCACCGATGCCCGCACTTTATTCTCTGAGTCCTGGGAGGCTCCTTAGGCATCAGATGGATAGGTTGGAACTCAATTCTTCATCTGTGGATAGAAAGACACCTGCATGTTTAGCTATCACATGTAGAGGATCCACGGTGAATTTTCACAAGCAAACTCCTGGTTTCCACGTAACTTTAAGAGCACCCTTCGTTGCTGCTATTTTTATGAGCAGGCTATGTTTTTCTATTGACCGACATCTCAAAGATATAAATAAATTAATACATTTCTCAGTAGCTTTCTTATTCAAAATTTCATAGATCTTCTATAAGTAATAACCACTGAGAGCTGCATTCATTACCTGTCTATCTCGTATTAGACTTCTTTCCCAAATACAGGACTGTTCGCTTCGGTTTATTGGCTTTTTGACACATATTTTTTCTAAATCTGCCAGTCCTTTGCCACCCATGTATTCAATTTCTATTTAAGTTAGGAAACACCCCATCATCGATGCTGCTCAAGGGCTAGAGTTCGTACATTTTCATTGGTGGTGATGGGAGAGCTTATGCTTGCCCTCGAAGAGTTTCTAAAGTCATTTGGAAAAGTTGGGTGACAGGTACTTTCACCCTTCATGACATTTCACTACCTGCATTATTAGTCTTGAGAATGACATTATTCTTCTCCCTCTCGAAAACTTCGATGTGGCGTATGCAGGAATGGGATTTGAATTCTTTTCTTCTATACTTCTGCACTGTTACTCTTCAATATTAGGCCCCACCTTGGCTCCTTCCTCCAACCAGGAAACGATAGCCTACTGGCCTCTGCCATCAAAGGAAGAGAACTGTGTGTCCTCCATGATTGTAATGTCGTATGACTTCTTGTAATACTGAACCAGAGCATGAGATAGAATGATGCCATCTATCACACCCTTTCTTTGTTCATTGGAGGCATCCCAGAATGCCCAGCACCAGCATCTGGCTTGAAAGCAACCTCTGGTGGTGACCTGAGACATTCACCCTTGTCCGCTCTCTTGGAATTTCAACCCGAGCTAGAATCCCTCCTCTACACAGAGACACACCTCTTTTCCTGAGAGGAATTTTTAAAAAAACAAACAGCCTTTATCACGCCTTCTTCCTCGTTATCTGTATGAATGGCAAAGCCTAACTGCCTCCAACTCTGAAACAAAAAGAGTCCTCCTTCTGATCCATTTTCTGTCCTTAGATGATATAGAATGTGATCTTAAATATTAATTTTTCTTGCTTTGTGGAGCCCTTAAGACTGATTTTGCTCACTCTCCCCCTCCCTCTTTCCAATTTAATTTAATTTAATTTAATTCTTAATTTAAACAAATAAATCGTTTTATACATAAAGGACTATGAATTAAATTTCAATATCTTTCTTGGTTGATTCTTACTCAGCCATTCTATAATTACTTGTTTGTATAAAGCCCATGTATGCTTAACCATTTCTTTCCTTTCATTAAAGAATTACCAGACCACTCTTTTTTTTTCATTTTATTAAGACCACAACTGCCCTTGTTCTTAGCTCAGTTGTTTAATACCTTAGTGTTAAAAGTCACACTATTCAATCATGTTTTGACAATTGGAGAAAATAACTTTTATTTTATTTATATACACATTTTATATAAACATTAAACACAATTTGTACTTTTTACATGAGCTTGCGATCGGTATGCGTTCTAGAGTATTTTTTCTCTTCTTCAATGCTGAACAAAAACCAAAAAAAATTTTATATTTTGCAGCATGTGTCGTGGCACTGGTGGGGCTTGTTTGGTGAATTAGAAAAAAGTTATCAATACACACAGAGGCTGAGACATTATATATAATTGCTGCGATCTTGTCAAAGATCTTACATGAATCTGAGCCCGGATAACATTATAAAAAAACATTTCCATTATAAAAATAACATTTCCATTATTATTTTATTATTATGCCGTATGGGTACAGTAAATACACATTATAATGAGGCTTTGTTTGCGCTTCTTTTCTAGTTGGCGAACCGACCTTGGAAGACAACACCACATACAACTCATAGCTCAAAATGTCCAAAGTTATCACAATCTTTCTATTCTTTTCCCTTTGTTTTGGCAATCCACCACTTGATCAAGGTTTGGTGTTTATTTGGGAAAGCGAATTCGTATTGTCTGCCACTCAATGGACACTGATCATGGATGTTCTCATGGAGCGATTCACTGATGATGGAAGTAAAGAAGATAAGAAAGAGCAAATATGCTACTCCTTTTGGTTATAGTGAAAAATACATCAGGAAATGGCGTGTTTGGAAGCAGCAGGCATGCAAACAAACAAAGATGTACAGGGAAAATTATATTATAAATGTAGGAGTAGTAATAATTATATTAATTAAGTAGAATAGTACTCCTTTAATTTAAATGTGATAAAATTAAAATAAATAATAACAAAAAAACAATAAACTCTTTCTTTATATTTCGTACTTAAACTTTTACTCTAGTGACTTTTTTATTGTTTTTTTGTTATTATTTATTTTAATTTTATCGCATTTTAATTAAAGGAGTACTATTCAACTTAATTAATATAATGTACAGGGATAAGTTGCTTTACCTATAATACCGTGAAGCAAGCGCGGACTCATTGATCCAGGTGGAGATTTATTTCGAGCACTATTCGAAGTGGTTACAACTAGGGAACTTACCTCTCTAAATAACAGAATTAATCAATTGGGCACAGTTAGCAAGGATATTATACATTTGGTAGATCAACAAGCTACACTTTTAAATCAAACCATTCAAGAAACTCGTTTTACTAGAAGGGTAGAAAAGGCACTAGCTAATGAACTTTCAGTTTTGCGAAATTGCACTACTCATGAAAATGCGGCTGCTACTCAAGTCCGATACATGGATAGTGTCTTAAATGAATTTAGATATAACGTTTTAAATTTGAAGGAATCGATGGACATGTTAAGTCAGGGTAAGATCACTAGACATCTCCTCACCAAAAACAAGTTACTAGCGCTTTTAAAAGAAAAAAAGACAAACAATTACGAGGAAATATTGCGTTCATTTTTGCACCATCTTCAGAAACCTTGTATAGTTTTTACAGATGGACTTCTGTCATTGCTCTAGCAACGGTCGGAAAGCTCAGGCTGTTTATTGAAATTCCTTTAGATATATCTCAAGGATATTTTGACCTTTTTCGAATTTTGAGTTTACAAGTAAAAATTTCGTCTTTAACCCTAGACAACTAAACCTCTTGAAAATTACGACGCAAGTTTGAATATTTGATATCATTTCAAAAAGTTAAACTTTCTTCCTCTCAAGGTTTTATGCCATCTCCACACTCGATGGTTTGAATTCATGTGTAGCATCTGGTGCATTCTTAGTTTTTGCAGTATAACATTGGGGCTCGTAAAATTTACGAAGTGTTAGTGTAAGTTTTTTTATTTGTTTTCTTTTTCTTAATTATATTTATTTTCTGTTTTTTGTATGATATAATAGAATAATTCGCTATGGTTTAGATGGAGAATGAGGAACCAAGGCTTCTAAAGTGGCTTTTGGATTTTGGCTCAGAAAGTGACTGAAAATTTTAATTATAATGATAATGTAAAGATCAAACACAATGATGATGATACACTGATAATGATGATGATGATTATGATGTTGATGAGCAAACAGAAGCAAATTATGATTCTGACTGGGAGTCAGATATCGTTACAATTCCTAATGATGTATGTTCACTTACTGAAGATAATGTTTTTATAAATGCTCTGGTTTAGCTCAGCCGGCAGAAAATAATGTTTCGAACTCATTCATTATAAGACCATGTTTAAGCCTAAATATAAGCGGTACTAAATATAATTTTATTTATACGATAGCTCACAGCAGCCAAAGATCTTTTAGGGTGCCTATTTGGGATATCATCTATGCAATACCAGGACTTGTGTCTGAAGAAAGAAGGCAGATGAAACCTTAGAATGTTTTGAAAAATGTTTCGATAATACAATGTTGCAAGGAAAATTTACATAAACGAATCGTACTATATCTAAAAATGTACTGAATATCAATTCCAATTATTCACAGTCTGCATCAAATGCAGAAATTCATATGGCAAGGAGGATAGATATAAAAGATGTCTTTACTGCAACGAGTAAAAATTCAGTGCAATTCAAAATCATTCTATTTATTTTCATTAATATTTTTTTAATTAACTTTTTGTTTGTTTAAGATTTTTGTATCAAAAATAAAGTTTTTGTAAAAATAAACATTAAGGAAAATGTTTGTAAATATGAAAAACATTTTTATTATATACTAAGTCTAATTTTGATAAATGTAGAAAAATGTATTTTTTATTAAAACTCCTGTAATAAGAAAATTTATTTCACTTGTTTTTGTTATAGTAAAAACATGTATTTTTATTAACATTACTTAATTTATAAAATTCTACCTAAATAAACACGTTATTTGTATTCTTATAGAAGTCGTATTTTTTACGAGTTTTAGTAATTAAGAAACTTTATCAACGTTTTGTTATCCAGGGTTAAAGGTATTTATATTTCCCTTCTTACAGGGTTAAAGGTATTTAATCATTTCCATACTTTGCCGTCTCTAGACCTAACCTCACCTAAACCATCAATCATTCATCATGTTTAGCCAGGCAGACTGGTTCACAAGCGCAATAGAATGTTGTAAGAATTCAGTGCATTGACGAGCAAAATTTAGTTCTGCCTCGATAATTTATTGCATAGGTTTTACAATTATATTTCGCGTCTGTTCAGGTTATTTGCTTTTGACGTCAGCAGATTGTTGCTAGGCTGTTCAATGATTAAATTAAAATAAAAAATAACAAAGACGTCTCCACATCGTATTTGTTCACCTTGGTCCACAATATACACTGTATGCTCCAAAATTATGTTTTCCCGTTTTATGGGTGAAGAAAGTAGCGTCCATAATCTTTGTGAAAAACAGGTAGTAAACATCCTGCTCCTGTATTTTTTAGGAATGATCATTTAGGCCACTGGATCTGTAGTGTTCCACAATTTACTAGTACCACAGTTAGATGTCATGTAAAGGTTAGGACAATTCCTGGACGTACAAGCATTGTTAAACTTGAAGATACTGGTGATTTCCAGCTGGAACATTCTTGCATCGGGATAAGGAAAGATTTCTTTATACCCTTATTATTTCGCGGAATTGTGGAAGTTAATCCAGCCTGTGTAGATTTGATGGTTGTTTCTGAAATTTCCGCTTTTGTTAATACTAGTGATATCGAGGTTATTGCTAAGGATCAATCATTTCTAGAATTACTTGAGAAAAATGATGACCAAAACTTGGAGAAGGCAGGAATGTCTCTCCAACAGATAAAGCAAAGAGCATATGACTTGAAAGGTGTTATTGATACTGATATTATCCAACCCATTCTATTGTCATCTTGGAGAATAGTTGGGATAGTCGTCGCCATTATTATATTCCTCATTTTTATTCTGCTTGTAGGCATTAGGGGTTGTAAAGGTAATCACTGTCCTATATTAGGATCTCGTTTACTCCGCAGGTGAACTTTTGTTTTTTCCGACCCCAGGGTAACCTTAGAACTGGAGTCACCCACTGGAACTCATGTCACTTCTGTCGGAGGTAGTATTAGCCCCATGCTTGGGCTGGCATGGCTGTTATATGAACCTACTGAAAATTAAATCTCTTTCTTTAGAGAAACTCTAATGTTTTAATAAAAATCTACATAATTACACAGAACATTTTGCTTGATTTGAATTAGGACATACTTGAATTCAACACATTTCATAAGTAGTTTAGTTAACAGTTTTAGTTTCATATATATCTTTGGTAGAACACTTGGCCATAAACGTTTGGGGGAAGAGATTATACTTTTACAGCTTATCTGAAGCAGATGGCAGCTTTGAAACAGATGAACCCTCATCTTCAAGCACATTCACAGTAGGACGACTGCACTACAAGGACGAATGGATATCCAGGCCTCCTACCACCCTCCATCTGTTACAACAGTTCTGCAACGATTGCCACTAGACTGATTTCAAGTTAGTTTTGCTCCCAGCCAAATTAATTGGTATTGGGTAGAGCAGGACATCACTTTGGTGGAAGGATTCACAAGGATGTAACTGACCCATTTCTCTTTTCTTCCTCTCGACTCGGTAAGAAGGTCATAGTGAAAAAGTTTCAATTGAATCAGTGACAGTTTATTAAATAATGGCTGCGACGGATTAATGACCAATGACCTCATCACACAGATTTGTTGTTTAAAATGGATTGACCTGATGATAAAACAGTGGTGTTAATTTGTGAAATGTGCATTTGAAAATAATTTTCCTATTCATTACTAAAATAAATTTTTAAAAAAATATACTAATTCCTAATGTAGACAACGAAGGTCAGTATCAATAAAGGCTTCAAATTTTTCTACTGACGAAGTTGCTAGTCTTGAAGTGTCTATATTACATTCCTAAAGACATCATTTTGTTGAACTTTTGCAGAAAGTGACAAAGAACTGTGTGTGTGATCAAAATACTCTGAATAGTGAACTCATCAACTCTAAATATTGTCTTCTGTATCTAAATACAGAATGATATTCAGTGAAACCCCTTTTAATCAGCACAACTGAAAGTGATATAAGAAATTGATTTTTTTATAATTGCTATCTTCTAATCATACCTAATAATTTTTTTTGATAATAGCTATCTTCTAATCATACCTAATGATTTTTTTTTGATAATTGCTATCTTCTAATCATAACTAATGATTTTTTATTGATAATTGCTATTTTTTAATGATACTTAAATATGTATTAAGAATTTTATTTTATGCTTTTGAAAGTCATGTTAAGTGCACTATTCTCTTTAGCCGAAACTTTATACTCTATCTTTACTATACTCACTATGAATTCAACGTTTAAGAAATAGTTATACTGTATTATCCGTAAATATCATGAAATTTCCTAAAAAATTCTTCACACTTTCAAGTCACTTTATAACTTCAACAATTCTAATGCAATATATTGGAAGCTGATGTACTTTGTATAATAATTATTTTTATGATTCACGTAATAATCATTATTTGTAGAAGATAAAATGTTTCATGGTCTGGAGAGAATCTTACTACTCTGTGACAATCAATCTGAAGAAGTGCAAGCAGAAGACAGCAATGAAAAGAGGGTGATATAGCATGATTATTTAAATGATAATGCAATCCTGAATATTAATTTACTCTTATTTCTGCTATTTCTGCAACTATTAATTTGTTTATTTGAACATTTTTGAACTAAAGACTAGTTTTAGAGGAGAATTTCTCCCTCTTTTATTAAATTTCTAAGATTGAATAAATAAATTTGTTGGAAGTTTAGATTCTCTTCTTTGTTCTGAAGGGAACTTTTCCTTTCTTCTCAAGTTTGTTTATTGCTTGAGCCTGGAATGTTTTTAGCATTCGTGCCCTTTCTCTGAATATGTAGGATAGGTTTGGATGGGATGATTCCTTGGATTTAACACTTCCTTTGAGGCAGCTAGAAGTCTTTCTAAGTTACGACTGTTTATAGAAAGCAAGCCAGCTTAGAAGGGAGAACGAATCGCGAGGGTGAGATAAAAAAACACCCAAGGAGAAAAGTTTAACCCCAATGACAATAAAAAGCAGCAGAAGGCAGGCTAATGGCCTCTGCTATGCAAAACCCGCATTTGTGAGATGTTTGCAGGTGTTTGCGAGACAAATTTGTGCCTAAGTCAAGAGTCCAGAAACAAGATATTAGCTTCAATTTTGACTTCAGACACCCAGATTCGGACCTCTGGCTCATAATCAATCGCTGACTGGTCGTTTTCGAACCCCCATCTTGAACGAGAGAACGTGTATTTTTTGGAGATTCAGTGTTCTTGTAGAGTCTGCACAGTCTAGAGCACTACTCACTTTCTCCAATTCATGGCCTGGCATGCCAAAGTGTAAGTGGCAGGAACGGATCTTTGTGATCCGACTGGTAGCAACCCTTTTGCTTTCTCTGTTCAGCTCATCGGCATCCGTCATGAAGGGAACATCAAAACTTATTTGTACTAAATTTTACTTTTCCTTTATTCCATTTCATGGTGCAGAAGTTATAAGTTTAATTTTGCTCGACAACCGAGGCTTTTTAAGGAAGATATCCTATAGTTGCGTAATAATGACATTTATCCCATAAAATTCACTTAGATTGTCCCAAAGATGACGCCACCATGTTCAAAGATACCCATTTGAGCCAGAAACATGGGCAGAATATCACCAAGCCCAGATTCCTAAGAAGCAAGACCATTTAGTTCGTCACAAAGCGCATGTATAATCTGTTTTCCCTGGCCTTAAAAATCGTTTCCTTTTGTTATAAATTCTTATTGGTAACATTTTATTAATTAGATATTGTTCAGGTTCATATTTACTGGAACCTGATTAGGTTAGTAAAGCTAATAGTGCCAACTCATATTCGAATCTTCATTTTATTTTCATTCTTTTTTTTATGAATAAATTTTATTGTTATCGTTAATCAAAAAATTTAGTCTCTCTTCCAAACTCACCCTTTTGGGCACGAACTTGTGACGGAAGAAATGCTATGTAAGATTCGGTATTGGGTTTATTATAAATTATCGGGTAATAATTAATTAACAAATTTGCTATAGTAATCAGCTGGAGCAATCGTTTTCTAATTATTTTGTTATGGTAATAAGGGTGAAGTAACTGGACTCTTACAATATAAATCTTAAAATTAATTTGATAAAAATCTGTTAAAATTATATTTTGATAACAATTTTTAAAATTATATTTTGATAAAAATAACTTTACAAAAAACTTGAGCATGCATTTTATTTATGATATTATTTTGAGATGAATATAAAGAAAAAGCTTGATCTAGATAACATTAAATAACCCCATCTTCATAATTTACATATAGAAATCTTAATTGAAATAAAAATTTAAAGGAAAAATAAGTACAAAACTTATTGATTACCAGACGATAATAATTAGAAATTTTTAAAAGTGTTATTTCAGTCGTATTTTAAAAAAGCATAACTTATGTAATAAGGCACGTTGAGCCAAACACTGGCAGATTCTGTAGCAGACGACAAAGTTTGCATATTTTCTTAATCTAAAGCTTTACCCAAAAGGGCTCGATCCAAATCGAGTTAGATGCATCTAAATGCAAGGCATTTTTGGATTAGCTCAATTCGATCTGGAAGGAATCATGCATGTAAACTTAGTGATTGACTATTGCCCGGATATTGTATATGCAACAACAGGTGCTTGTATCAAGAAGGTTTCATTCCTAATGGCATGACTACGACTAGTATATCAATTTCAGAGTTTCTGTCATTAGTATTCAAATTGGGACAAAGTTATTTTTAAGTTATACAGTTATGAATATTAACTATGGTATCAATTATTTATGACTAACCTGTTATATTCTAAAAATTCTTCATTTTATTGTTTTAGTGCAGAAAATCTTTTATACTAAAAACTTTATACATTTATTTTGTACCAAACCTAAACTACTGAACTCTAAATCATCTTCATAATTTTTAATGACATAACAGTAAGCAAAATTAACAAAAGACAATTACACGTTTATATTGCAATATAAGGTTTACTTTTTTAAAAAAACTTATCTGATATTATAATAGATTTATTAAAAGATTTTGTATAAGCGTTAACATTTAATTTAATCTCCGAATTCATATTTTAATCAAATTTTCTGGGGAGAGAACAGACTAAATAAGAAATATCCAAAAAATATGTACAACATTGATATACAGAGGTTTGATTACTTTACCTTTAACTTTTTCACAAAAACCTCGTATCCAATAACTTTAGAACTAGTAAAGTAACCTTCTGCAGTGAAAATGATGCTTGATTCCTCTTCGCGAAATATTTTGGAAATATTGGATAAAAACATTGTAGACATCAGTACAATTTTTTTTTTCCCTCTCCTTTCATATACACTGCAAATGTTACCTTCAATTAAAACCTTTGCAGTCCATCGGGTTAATATCTGCCTTTTCTTTACATACCATTCGGAATATATGAATGCTTTCCGAGGAGGCAACATGATTTCATTACTCAAAACAAATTCGAAATTCTGAATTGTCTCTTGAGTCTCCATTGTCTGAAAAATTAAAACATTATATATAAAAAAATTATATATAAAAAATATTAACTAAACTCCTTATTCTATAATTTAAGACCAGCATTTCAAAATTTTACTATGCATTTATTTTATAACAAAGACTACCAGGTAAAAAATGCAAGAAAACTAAAGCGTTTAAACTTACCGCAATCGGAGGCTGTGTGGCGAATCGATGAAGATTTGAGTTTGCTACATTTTAAAACCAGTCTAGTTAGTTTATGTTACAAAATAAATGCATTGTAAAATTTTGAAATAACGTACATGACTCTTAATCACCCTTTATATAAATAAACTTTATTACAGGTTCATAATAAATTTTTTCTTTCTTTAAGATTGGATTAGTGCAAATATAGCCTGACAGCTAAAAGAGATTTTATATTATAAGGGTCGTACCAAATGAAAACAATAATCTGTGTGGGATAAAAAAAGATGACGTGAAGGATCGCAAGTTTTAGTTTTCAAATATTTCGAAAACCCACATGCAAATTGCAAGTGTTGCATTACTTGCGAAAGAACGATTGCAAATAGTCAAAGTCAAAACGCGAAAAATTCAAAAGCAATCGCAAAGAGCACGTGGAGGATGAGGTTGACCGGGTTTTTAATTGCAATGGCCGATTTAACTAGACTTTTTATGCAGCACGATATGGGGAAACTTTGAAGACAGTGCACGTGGCCATCAAATTCAAGTATCCGGGACTTATTACAGAAGGAGTTTACCTTTTGCACGACAACGTGCGTTCTCACATCTTGAAAGCAACATTAAACCTGATCAAAAAGTTTAACTAGGAAGCATTGCAGCATCGACTTACAGCCCTGACTTATCCCCATGTTATTTTCACGTATTTTCAGATCTCAATTGATGAAGTGAGGGAAGAGGTTTTGGAATGGTTCCACAAGTTTCCAAAAGACTTTTTCCATAAAAGAATTCCATGCCTTATTACACTAAGGGATAAATGCCTTAACGCATTTGGAGAGTATTTTTAAATTCCTTGTATACATTTTGGATAAAATAAATAATTTTCCTTTTCATTTGTACTATTCCTATATTTTATGCAATTTAGAGATTTGGTAGATTTCGGACGATTGAAAAAAAAATATTTCCAAATAATTGTAGTTTTGAATACAGCTCCACAAAACATTAAAATTCTTTGGTATTGTAAAAAAATTCATAACATTATCTGCTCTGTCTATAAAAAATAGTTGTTGGTATAAATGTATGAGATTGATAAACTCCAACATCGTTTGACCGATATCCATGCAAGTTGACACACTTGAACATCAGACCATGAGAAAGGTTTGTATCTACCTCGGATTTAGAAAAATAATAATTATCGAAAATAAATCGTCATTCGTGATGATCGCAGGTCATAATAATAAGAGGTATCTCATGACTAACAATGCAAAGCAAATTTAGGTATCAAAACGCAATTTATCAACACTATCACAGACCAAGATATATCTTATGACCAACAACCAACAATCACAACACATACAACAATCACAACTAAAAACAATTAAACGTTAAATTATCTTAACTATTAGTTCATTCAAATAATATTCTATCTGAGGATTCGGAAAAATATCTCAAAAACGAATAAACCTCTTAACTGTCACGTAAAAAATTAAATACTGCAAGATTGACAAGACATGGGGGACAACTCTCAGTCAGAAGAACTGCTTAAACATTTGAAAAGCGAGATGCACGCCTGGAAACTAACCGGATCAGAGTGTCGACTTCTAGAGCAGCTGAAACATCTGAAACGCGAGACGCACAACTTGAAAACTTGCGATTGCGAGTTTCTACTTCGAAAGCTGCTGCATTATCCGAAAAGCGAGACACACGATCTGAAACTGCTCACGACAGGCTCGATCAAGACGAGAATAGATCTCAAGAAAGCGGCATTTCATTGTGATAAATACTGCGTTTACAGAATGCATCGCGATGTTGTAATTGGTTCAATGAATAAATTATGCATACATTGTCACGCTTTGAAATATCAGTAAGAAACGCCTGGCATGTGATGCTCCAATGGCAAAGTCACCACTGGCTGAGCCATCTGAACCATTTCCAACTTATGTGGCTGGAACTACCAGGTAGTCTAAACACTTTCTTCAGTATATTCGTATAAACAACATAAGCTTTCAAATGACATCATTTGGAGCAACGTATGCTGTGAGATGTGATAATTTCACGCCCACATTAAAAGTGCAAAGAGAAGTGTATCCTCAGATTGGTTCACTTCTTCCAATACAATAGCAAGAACCGCAGGCATTGCAAATTTATTTCGTGGACAATGTGGAGAAAGGGATTAATCGACAATCCACATTAAATATAGCATAAATAATACTAAATGTGATTTTAGTATTGCTGAATTACGAACATTATTCCACGAGCACAACTGTTTGGTCAGAGATTTTAAACCCACGTTGGAGGATGTGAGAGCGAAGGACTTGAAAGTGATTATCAAGGCAGACAAAATGCCGTTGACTGAGCATGGTAGACGCTTCAATGCTCCAATAACCTTTGAAGTAGCAGCTGTAATTATCGGAACAGAGATTACCTGCCGAGATATTGTTATCAGCAAACGAGTTCAAACCGTTCAACGTGTTGCTGAAACACACAGATCCTATGATGCACTTCAATATCCAATACTCTTTCCGCGAGGAGAAGATGAATATCATCTGCAATTGTATCACACTAATCCCGCCACAGGAACTGCGAAAACGAAAAAAGTTACTTTGATGGATTTTTATGCATACCATATTATGATTCGATCCCAACAGTTCAACCATATCCTGCAGTGTCGTCAACTTTTTCAACAATTCATCGTTGACATGTACGCTAAAGTCGAAAGCGAACGACTCAATTACATTCGTTACAACTAATCGAAACTTCTAGCCGAAGAACATATTTTTTTGCGAAATTCAATCGCGAATGATAAAAAAGTTGTTGACATTGGACTAATAGTTATACTTCTGGCTTCGTATCCTTGAAGTGCAAGACACATGCTAGAATATGCTCAGGATGCTCTGACTTATTTCGCAAATATTTCATCCCAGGATCTTTTCATCAACTTCAGGTGTAATCCATCTTGGGATGAAATCAAATATTTACTTCTGCTTGGCTAGCAACCATCCGACCGACCTGACTTCATAACAAGAGTTTTCAAAAAAAATTGATACGATTCATGGATCTCATCACTAACAACCATATATATATATACATATGGAGAAACTCGCTCCTGGATGTATTCTACTGAATAGTAGAAAAGACAATTACCATATGCTCATATCTTAATTTGGTTGGTTGAAAAAAAACCGTAACTCTAATTGCGATATCATTAGTGCTGAACTACCCGATCCAGAAGAAGATCCAGAATTATCTGAAATTTATAAAAAGTATATGATTCCCGGGCCATGTGGCCTACATAATCCATATTCGCCATGCATGAAAGACGGAAAATGCACCAAAATTTATCCATGTCAGCTGGTCAAAGAAACAAACTGGTAGCGATTATTAACCACTGTACAGTCGACGAAAACCAGATGATGAGGGGGACACACAACAAATATCAAAATCAAAAACGTTGATATCAAAAAAAAAAGAAGTAGACCAATTTCAAATTTGACGTTATACTAGCAGTAATGAAGCTGGAAGGCAAATTTTGGGTTTCGACATTAATGAACGCTTTCCTGCTGTGATGCATCTAACAGTTCACTTGAGAAACGGCCAAAGAGTCTACTTCACGGAAGAAGACGCACTCCACAGAGCTGCAGATCCATCAACACAACATTGACCGCTTTTGTCCAAGTGTGTTCAACTGACGAATTTTCAAAAACATTGCTATATTGCAAGATCCCGCAATATTACAGCCAGTATCAATCAACGAAGAAATTTTGTAGAAGAAAACGAGGTGCTCGACATTCTTTGATAGCTGGAATATTTTCTACCGCCACATTGGGACGAGTATATACTGCTCATCCTTATAATGTTGAAAGCTACTTTTTACGAATGCTGCTTCACTTGATCAAAGAACCTACATCGTTTCATGCTATCAAACCATCGATGGTCAAGAATGTCGGATATACAGAGAAGCATGTTTTAAACTTGGTTTGCTTGAAAATGATAAACATTAGGACAACTTATTGTTTAAAGCATCTGAAACACGTCATGCTCACCAAATACGAACTCTGTTCGCCATGATTTGACAATTTGTGCGCCAATTGATCTGTCACTTCTGTAGGAAAAACACTGTGTGTGAGTTAAGACATACTTTTTCGAGCACGCAGAGACAACCCTAAATTTACAGTATTCTGAAGACATTTTCAATGAAGCACTCATATCACTTGAAGATATGTTTGTCGATTAACCAAAAAATCTCCATGAGCTTGGACTTTTATCACCAGAACGCAACAGAAACGATGTTGTCGATATAGACGTGTTGCTAGAAAAACAATACGACATCGACGGGCTACAAATTTATGTTGAGATTTAAAAAAGGCTCTTAACAACTGACTAACGACTCGCGTACGTCTCAGTTTTGGAGCGTATATGGGCCGGTAAGGATAGACTTTTTTTTCTTGATGCACCAGGAGGCACAGGAAAAACATTTCTACTGAATTTGATTTCGCAGAAATTTGAATGAAACCCGAGATTGCTCTGGCTTTGGCATCATCGGGGATTGCAGCAACCATACTCGATGGAGGATGCACGGCGCATTCGGCTATCAAGCTGACATTGAATTTAAATCTAGCTGCACCTCCCCTTTGCAAAATTGGAGAGTGTGTTTACGCTATTCATTTTAACTCCCGACTAGATCGCGCTTTAACACTTTCTAAAGATCCTGAGCAACG
The DNA here is from genome assembly GCA_023313115.1 of Rhysida immarginata. Taxonomy (NCBI): domain Eukaryota; kingdom Metazoa; phylum Arthropoda; class Chilopoda; order Scolopendromorpha; family Scolopendridae; genus Rhysida; species Rhysida immarginata. The sequence continues at coordinate 274,566 of JAHWFO010055735.1, read as the reverse complement.
CCGGGTATATCAGCTACTATATTATATAATAGAACAACTATGTACATTTGATTTAATGGTATAGAGCCAATTTCAATTGATATATAGTGTGTTTATAAACAACTTTCCGTGCTACAAGCAGTTTTTCTCAAAAACGATATAGCTGAATTGATATAGCTCCACCTACTGACCAAATTTTTAACTATTAATAATGCAAATATTATATTACCTTGCTCTCATTAAAATATCCTGAAAATCTGCCTAAATTTAGATAGCCCGTTTTTGAGAAAAACTGCTCTGAGTACGAGAATTTTAATAAAATACCCTGCATATGAAATGAAATTTTCAATATAACTGATTAAATAATAAGATATTTATTATGTATTTATTTGAAATAATTTATACACTAGCATGTTTGAGAAAAACTATATATATTTAAAATATGTCTGTTATTTAACTTCTCAATTGAAGCAATATTGTGAGACTACTTATTTATCAAATATTAAAAATTGGTATATATGCTGCTGGCAAAGAAATGCAACACATAAGGAATGTGTCAACTAAGGAATGTGTCAATTTATTTGAAATTTTCCACGTAAGTAATATTGGTGGCATACAAAAACGATTCAATTTGCAGAACAATAAATCCAGAAGAACGTTGCACAAGGTGGCTCCTCCTGGAGACGATTTGTTCTAACCAGGTTTGCATGAAATCATTAGTTTGGCAACTACATCTTATTGGAAATGTGTATAGCTGTGATGAAAAGTAATGCAATGCCTTGCATAATCCACCATGCTTCTGTGCAAGAGTTCACCGAATTTGATGTAATTTACATTTTGAGATTTTGGCCTGATGGATGTTCTCATGGTGTATGGCAGTGCAGATTGGCTTGATGTTGTGATGTGCAAATAGTATTGACTAGCTGGCCGCCCGTGCTTCGCAACAGAGTATTACAGAACCCTTATTACGATAATAGCTGGGTAAGCTGGATAATTAGAATTTAGGGCTAATTATTGGTGGATATATGGTTTACACTGACTTTTTATGATTAACAATGTATGTCGTTTCTGTGTATAGCCTTCTTTCTAGGAAGTGTTGGTACCAGCCACCCTGCTGTTAAAAAGTGTAGGAATAACATTGCAATTCAATAACCAATATTTGTTGTACTTGTTTTGGATACTATTAAAAAGAAATTTATTGTAACAAATCACATTATATGGCAATGAATGAATTTAGTTATTTGGAAAATACTTCTTTCTAGACGACATTGTTAGTAATATCTCTGTAGTCTTCAAGTTGCCTTGTTCGTCACTTGCAAACACTTACTCTGACTGTCTGGAATGATGTTGTTCTTAAAAATGCAACGTAAAATTGGCCATGACTGAATACTGAAGATGGCAAGGAAATGCCAAATGAATCCAGTGTTTGTCCGTGGCTTTAGATGATCGTCATTGCAAAAGAAAGTCTCAATGGAAATTGTTTTCGTCTTATAATAAACGGAAGGTCAGGGTCACTTGGTGTAAGAATGACTCTTGGAATAAATACCCTGGTCTTTCAAAAGCTCCTGTCAGTATTTCAGGCAATGACTTTTGATATCATTTGCTTCACAATCATTCTCGTGCTATTGCAAAGACCTCTTGTGGAATCAAGTTTTTTTAGTAGAATGCCTACTGCAACAACTTTTAAGCTTATCAGAAGGCATACCTCCGGGAGTTAATCTATTTAAGAACTCGGTAGGATAGATTTCTACTCCTAGGCATTTGCATTATCTTGCTGAATCGAATCTATGCTCGTGCAGCATTTCAAGTCAGATTGAATCCGTCTAAGGGCATTTTCATTAAGTAAGAGACTCATGGTTTTTGGAGTCAAGAGTGCACGATTTGCGATGCTCTTATCTTCAAGTTAGATGATTTGAAAAAAAGAAAGCATCAACACTGCATCCATTTTCAACACATACTGCGGAATTTCGAAGTATCCTTTTTCTAATCTCAGCTCTTGAAGTTGTCTATCTCCAAGTTTTAAAAGCCAATCAGAGAAGACTCGGTGTTCTTGTGGAATATTCTTGTCCTTGGCACGCATATTTTGGTCCAGCTTCAGGATCTGAACATGTTACAAACATTTACTATTCTTCATGCAAGACGAAATTATTTCAGTTCTACTCCCATGTGGAACAGCAGTCTCCACCGAAAAGAAAGATAGCACTGCTAAATGGTGTATTGGAAGGGAGTTGAGCGCCTTCAGTGAAAAGTTCCCTGTACAGTATGCTAACAGTATTTACACAATTATGTGGAGCCATGGCTACTTCATCCCAAATGATGACTTTTGATTTATTCAGTTCTCTGGCTGTATCACTTCCATGTCGAACATTACTGATGGATGTTTCGTTAACTGGGACAGGGAGCTTGAAGAGAGTGTGAGTAGATTTACCTCCTACAAGCAATGTCGCTGCTATACCCGTAAATGCATATTGCAAAATTAAATAGCCTGTGCTACTAACGTTATGCATAATTGTTTCGTAGAGGAAAGTTTTACCACTTTCTGCAGGCTCAAAAATAAAGAAAAGACGTTTAGCTAAATTAAGATTTTCAATTGCTTCCCTATTTTTTTTCGAAAGCCCGCTTTTATCCTTGATTTAGCATTTCATATTTTTCGAGCGTCTGTGTCGAAAAATTTGTTTGGGTGGATGTGCTCGTCATAATTGCCATATAGAACCTCGAGTCCAAAATGTGCCAGTGACTTTCCATGAGTCTGCCACAGAGTTTTTATTTCTTTGAATGTTACATAGATAGTTTTCTCTCTCTCAGGAAAGCATAACGTATTGTCTTCCATATGATTGTCTTTATGTCTATCGAACAGATTGGTTGCACCAGATGGTTGACACGTGATGCAGATAAATGCAAATAAATGCCTCAGCTCTATTGGCATTTCATGTGTTGCAGCTTCATTTAGGCAAGTATGCCATTGCGAGTCATCATCAGTTAGCCCCCTTGAAATGCAGGTTTCCTGTAAGGTTGAATATGGTCCACGGTTTCCTTTAATAGTTTTTAAATCATCAAACGAGGTTTCTCCTGGAACATGTAGAAGGAGGACTCGGAGGAACCATTTCTCTCTATCTGTGTGACTTACAGTAAACATTATACCAATTATAGTTTCAAAAAATGCTGATATAAAAATGCCATCAAAAGATGCTAATACAAACAATATGTACGCAACCTTGGCAACATAGCGATGACATACTTACTTACTTACTTTTAAAACCCGCTTATCCGTTAGGGTCGCGGGGGCAGCAGCCCTATGGAGGATCTCCAGCGATCGCGATCTTCCGCCATCAGGCGCATGTCCTCCCTGGTAATATCCAAGCGACTCGAACCCAGATTGTCCATGTAGTCTAGCCACCTGGTTCTAGGCCGACCCTTTGGTCTCTTACCCACCGGCTCGGAAAATAACAACTGCCTGGGAAGACTAGTTTGCGGCATCCGTAACACGTGGCCATACCAGCGCAACTGAGATCTCTCAATGCGGAGAAGTAGCAGCTCAACACCTAAAGACTCCCTTATTGTGCTGCTGTGCACTCTATCTAGTAGGGTAACACCTGCCACACCTCTCAGGAATCTCATTTCGGTCGCTTGTACCCGCGATCGCACACTTTCGGTCATTACCCAAGCCTCATGACCATAGGTGAGAATGGGGACAAAGACAGATTTGAAGACGGAGAGCTTGGCTTTGTTACCCAGCTCTCGTTTTGTTACCACGGATCGCCACAGTTCACGTCTGACACAGCATGCTGCGCTGATCCTAGCATCTAATTCTTTCTGCTGCCGTCCATCACTCATGAATGCAATCCCGAGATACTTGAACTTCTCCACCTGTCTCAATGAAGCTCCCCTAACATGGAGAGCGCACTGAGCAGGCTGTCTTGAAAGGACCAGAACCTCAGTTTTAGCCACACTGATCTTCATCCCAGCTTCTTCACATTTGGCTGCAAACCGGTCTAGTGCATGCTGAAGGTTCGTGCGAGAAGACCCAAGCAGGACAAGGTCGTCCGCAAAGAGCAACCTCTCCACCAGGCAGTCGCCCACACAAACACGCTCATCGCCTCGGCTGCCCCTGTCTATCCAGTCCATAAAGATAATGAACAAGATGGGCGACAGTACGCACCCTTGGCGGAGTCCAACACCCACGGTGAACGGTTTTGACTTAATGCCTTTCATCCGGACACACAACTAAGAGCTTTCGTACAAAAACGTGATAGCAACTAATAATTGCCCATCTACTCCATACTCAAAACATGCCAGGGCTTCTCCCGAGGAACTCTGTCATATGCTTTTTCGAGGTCCACAAAGCAAGCGTAGAACTCTTTTGCATACTCCCAGGATTTCTCAAAGATTTGCCTTAGAGCAAAGATGTGATCTGTCGTGCTTCGGCCAGGTCGGAAACTACACTGCTCTCCCGACAGTTTAGAGTCGACTATTTCCTGACTTCTCTTCTCCAGACATTTAGCGTATACTTTCCCAGGAATACTGAGCAAAGAGATGCCTCGATAGTTCAGATATCCAACTCCTGTCTGCCATTGCTTAGGGGCCTGTCCAGTTATCCAAGCAACCTGACACACTCAAGTCAGTCACAGGATACCATCCTGATTTAAGGCCTTTAACATCTCGGACCGGATTTCATCATCACCTGCAGCTTTGCCAGTCTTCAGGGAATTAATTGGCCATCTGACTTCTGTTTCAGTGATACTACCGTGACTATTCTCCGCTCCAATGTGCACCTCGTATGCCTCAGTTCTTGTTGTCACCGGATTAAGAAGAGATGCAAAGTATTCCTTCCACCTATGCAATATGCTGTTCTCCGTTTTCAGAAGCCTCCCATCTAAATTCTTAATAGTTTGTGATGAAAGAGACTTCTCTCCACGGAGGCGGCGCACGGTCTGCCAGAACACCTTGTTTGCCGAACCATAGTCTGCCTCCAATTTCTCCCCGAACTTCTCCCAGGCCTTGGCTTTAGCTGTTGATACTGTCTATGCTGCTGCTTTTCGCGCCTCAGTGTACCGCACTCGACTCGAAGTTGACTTATTTGCAAGCCATAGAAAATAGGCTTCCTTCTTTGCCTTGACAGCTTCTTGGACTTCACCGTTCCACCATGCAGTCCTTTTCTCACCACACTTAGCCGCTTACTACCACAGCACAATGCAGCCGAAGTAATCACAGCAGTTTTAAACAACTGCCACTCCTCTTCAACAGTACCACGATCACTGGGTAGTTCTTTGAAACTTGAAGATATGCTATCTGCAAAGGTCTTCCTCACAGCTCTATTCTCCAGTGCCTCCCATTTGATGCGCCAAGTTTGTCTGAACCTAGTGTTTCGCTTGGTTGGCATGGATTCAGAGAACCGCAAAGTGCAGACAACAAGGTGGTGATCAGTTGATAGTTCTGCCCCTCTTCTCACACGAGTATCCAACACTGATCGGAATAAGTCAGCTGAAACAATTACAAGATCAATCAGTGACTTCTGGTCCATTGCATCCCTGTACCAGGTATACTTATGGACATCCCTGTGCTGGAAGAAGGTGTTTGTGATGGAAAGTCCATTGTTGCAACAGAGATCCAACAAGCACCTCCCATTCGCATTTAAATCGGGGTCACCATTCCTCCCAATCACGCCCCTCCACGTTTGGTCATCAACCCCTACGTGTGCATTGAAGTCACCCATCAGGATGACAGAATCTGCACTCTCTCTCCTGCTAAGAGCAGCATCAACTTAATCTAGAAAAAGTGGGTACTCTGTGACTGCATTCGGAGCATATGCAACGAATAGAGAGAGAGAGACCATTTCTCTATCTGAAGCGTCAGGAGACAAAGTCTTCCACCTAATGGGGTCCAATCTGCAACATAATCTGCCAGCCGGGGACTTGTGAGTATCCCCACTCCCGCCTGGGCAGTCATGTTAGGGTCGACACCAGAGTAGAAAAGCTTCCACCCTCCTTCTAAGTCCACTGTTCCAGAACCCGGACGTTTCGTAGAGGTAATACCTATGATATCCAGTCGATACCGTTTGGCTTCCTCCACTAACTCTGATTCCTTTCCTGTCATGGAGAATACATTCCAAGTGCCGATTGACAGCACCCGATCCCGTTGTCGCTTTACCTGTTTCTCCTCCTGGGTAAAGGCATGCGCTGCCCCCGACCGTTTCCCCAAGCGCATAGTGAGTGCACTGGTAGGGCTTCTCGGAGGCATTGCTCCGAGATAACAGCAGGGAGACTGTCGACTATTTTTCGAACGCGAGCCTCTGCCTAACCCCCGAACGCGGGTGACTTTAACCTGCGCCACACCCGATTATTAATAATTAGCCGATGACATTAGCCGATTATTAATAATTACATACCCCATGTTCATTTTTGTATATTTTAAGATTATTTGATTTTCTGTATTATCGTCTTTGCAGCTTTGTTTCTGTATATCATTTGTAATAGCTGTATGCTGTTGATGACCATTGTTTTCACGTTTTGGCCAAACGTGTTACAATTGTTTTCGAAGAAACGACTGCAACTTCTAAATTCTATACTTCACTTCATCGTTAGAAAGCATCCACATTATTTCACTCTTTCAACCTCATCATCATGTGCCATCTACACCTCGTTGACTTGAACATAGCCATCTTCATGTAGTTTTTTCCATCTTTTACTGAGTGTTTGGACATTACCATTATTCAATTTTCGACCTTCTGAAGCCTTCAGTTCTACCAAACATTATTTATGATGTTACAAATTAACGGGATTGTTTCGTGAGTTTAAATTTGTGTCCAATAATATATCTATTGTTGTTTATTATAATTGTAGAATTTTGTATTGGAAATTTCATTTATATTCTGAATTATTCCTTTTGTATTCATCCGAGGCTTTCCTCTAGGAATAGAGTCCATTTATGTCGTTGCTGCCAACATGTTGTCCATTATTTTACTTTTTATTTTTTTTTTGTTATTTCACATCTCATCTCATTTGAATGGTGTTCTCCTTACTTTTTGGATTATTATTTTTTATTAGCTTCAGTTGAAGCTAACTTTGTAAACAAATCTTAGAAGTCGAATTTAACCTACTTACTAAAAAGGCAGAGAGCTGAAATTTGATACATATATGCTGGACCAATGACCACGCATGGTAAATAATAATTTCAAATCATTCACTGGTTTGTGTTCTAATAGTACCAATTCGTTACTAAAAACTGTCCACTTGCCAACCAACAATTCGTTATGACGTGGGGTAAATCCGTCAGTTATTTATTGTTGCAAAATTAAGATTTATTATTAATTTTACTAATTGTGAACAACATCTTGAAGTAATATAATATAATAAAACATAATAAAAGCATGATTTAAAAAAACACGTTTTACCCTCTTATTTATTATGTATACCGTTATCAAATTTTGATACTCAAATCAAGATTCTCAGTTTGGTTTAAATTATGTGGAACTGAAAGTATTTGATATTTCTGTCATGTTCATGGGCAGGATGAGCTTATCTCATAAATTCGAATTTGAAGGAGATGTAATCAGTCCCCTAAACACCAATACAATTTAAGTAATGAATTTTATTATAACTGAAGATAAGCTTACCAAATATCAGATAAACATTTTTTGATAGAAGGAAAAAATTCTGCAACCTGGGTTCAGACCAGGAATCTCGGCTATCATGGCCTACACCTTTACCAGTTGGGATATCGCAGACACCCGGACAGCCTGGCTCTCTCAAGGTGTCTTAAAGACAACCAAGTTGTCATAGTTGAAAGCAATGGGAGGTGGGCACCTAGCGCACAGATCGAGAATCTCTCCAACCCAACCATCAGAGTTGCCAGTATGGCACAGCTGTGTCAAAATAAACCACTGGTAACCGTATGCTACCTGCAGGACTGCGGGATCCTGATTCCGCTACCCAGATTCTAACTTCTTCAAGAAAACTGTTGCATTGTGCTGGAAAAGAGCCAATTGGTGAGTTCAATGGCAATCTGCGGTCTGTAGTGAATAGAGCAAGTTGCAACAGACCACCATCTTCTACCGTGCGTCCGTCAATGGAACACAGGTCCAAGCATTGGGTTATTGGTGTAGGGTGTGATCAGTTACAGCTAATGTTCACCTTTCATTGATTGTGGAAGAAAAATTGAAGATTTTTTAAGACCAGCAGATGGTGGAGACTTGTCTTCTGCCTTTGCAAAAAAGGTAACATAATTGTTTATAATACCCGTCTACAAGTTGCCCATGTTAGCTTGCAGACCATAAAGGTTGCACGATCTCCACATTTTGTCAATTGAGCCTCTGTGCGACATGATAAGACATAAACTTAAAAGAATTCCACAATTGTACCAGCATATTCACATGACTTGCGATATCCTGGATCATTTTGACCGTATATATGCAAGAGTCAAAGTCGGCTTTCAAGTTCATGGCAGTTTTACAACTTATAGAAGTAGTCTGTTGGGGCGTGGGAGCAAACCTGTACAAGGTTCTTTTAGACGTATTGACTTGAAATTTGAATCATTACTTATATATCAACATGCCAGTAAAGAATTGAGCTAAGGACAAGAATTGGTCAAAGAAGAAAACAATTTATTCTGGCGTCAGATATATGTGAACACCGGGAGCTTCATCCATAACAGTGTTTCTGAAATGCTTTTTTATGAACGCTGCCTCAGCATAAGCAAAATTTAATAATGCCCGCCCCCATCCACATCTTAAGGGTTGTGCAAATATTAAGGAGATTATTAAAATTCTTTTGAAAATATATGTATAAACGTTCAGGGAAGTCCATAGTTTGGAAAAAGGGAGCGGGAAATAGGATTAATCATAAGGGCAGATCTAAGATAAGCAAAATTTAATAATGCTCCACCCCATCCATATCTTGCTAAGATCTGGCATAATATACTGCTCTGTCCATCATTTAATTACAGAAGTTAATGGTTTCATGGGTTTTGTTCCTATCATGGGCGTTACAATTAATTACACTGGGTGTTTTTTTTTTGACTCTGATAGGCATAAAAAAATCAAATGTTAATAACAAAGTGGAGCTAAGTATAAGATAATATAATCATTTAAATTCTTTATAACTACTATCATCCAAACATTTAATTTCTTTAATAAAATAGTTTATATTAACCATTCTCTTCTTGAATGTTTTATTAATATTTAGGACTAATTAGATATTATCTCCTTTAAAACATTTCGGAATATTTTGAATAATAGATCGAAAACGATTGCAACTCTTTTTTTAACATGATATACATGTTTATAATTTTTTTTGGTTTCGAAAACATGAAAATATAATCTCTCACGAAAATGGTACAAATCATGTCCGCTATTTTTTGAATTTTTTTATGAAATTTCAGAAATGCCTTGAATAAATATATTTTTTTATTTATTCTTCATTTTATCCTGTATAATCAGTTATTTATTTTTTTGACTTAAGTGATTTATAAAAGTCTTAATTTTTTCTATTTCAAGAATAAGTGGGGTAGATCTTGAAGTCCCAACCTCAAACCAATAAGAGATATAATATTATTTAAGAAATTGCTTAAATACTACATCTATGTAAACTATCTATAATATTGCATCAATAAAAATAGTTTTAATAATAAATTTCATTGAAAAATATTTGTTAATAAGAAATAAAGTTTCTTAGTAATGTTCCAACATTTTATATATATGCAATATAATATGCAATTCCAATAAATATATATTGGAATGTCAGCCATTTCAAAAATAAAACAATAAATTAAGTTGAGCCTGACTGAACAAAAAATTTCAGATGACTAAGTAGTACAACTTCCATGCTTAGTCAACCATTTTGAATTCCACAGTGAATAAGCAAGATAAGACTCATTCTTGTTTTCTAACACTTAATTAGAGGTTTTTAATGTTCCTTATGTTACATTAAAATTAAAGGTAAAAAAAATTTTCTGAAATTGCATATGAACTAGTAAATTTAATATTATTTTTTCGTTTATTGTTATTTTACTTATTATTACTTTTTTATTTTTATTAGAAAAAAATTTTCTAGACTTAAATGTCTGCTCTGTTTTTAGTTCAATCTGTTACATACTCTGGAACAAATCATGTTTTTGCATGAAAAATGAGAATTTTTATTTGTGTTCCGAGATGAAGGTTTATGCTTGCCTAATGAAACAAAATCCTTATTTAAACAGAATACCAAGTTATAAAAGAGCAGATATTTATTTATCTGCTTCGTCAGACGAGTCCCTTGGTGTATCTAATGATTGCCTATTAAAGATGTGAATGCTAAAAGCGTGAAAACCTGTATAAACATGCTTCTTGAATTTAAAGCTGCTGGTGCTAGGAAGTTAACATACCGTTTGCCTCAAACGTCGCGTGCCACATGAAAGGCTTATGAATGTTGGCTTTAGGTTCACACGGTTTCATAAGCTTATCGTTCATGTTCAAAATGTGCACCTTGAACTCTCAGGCAATGTCTCGTACGATCCAATTTTTCTCCTGTCACGCGTAAAAGTATTGCCGGGTGGGATTTGATATCTATCAGGGTTTCAGCGATTAAATTCGTCTGCAGCTTCTCGAGATATTCTGTGGTGATCTCCACAAAGAAGTATCATCTCTACATGTTGATCCGGTGTCAGCATTATTTCTCTGCTGAACGATTTCACCTACAAATCAAAGCAACCAATTAATCCAATTGGCACCTGACTTTTCAGACACACCGTCTAAATATATTGTCAAGGCTCAAAGTGACATTGAAGAAGATGACGAAGTGATGAGCTTAAGGAAACAAATCGCGAGAAAAAATGATTTACAACGATTAACATAGATATCCCCTACGTTCATTTCATCAAATTAAAAAAATTCAAAGCAGAGCCAAAGTTAAAACTATTAGGTGGACGTTTATAATATGAATTTCCATATGCGTTTTTCCAAAAAGATTGATATATGTAAAAGGTAAATTTAATACAAAAAAGAAGAATGTTGTTTTTCTATATCTTCTATACATATATTTAAATTGTAGAAATATTGCGTGTGTACATTGAAAATATTTGCCTAAATCTGATTGCTGGTAATGTAAGAGGTAAAACAGTATACATTAAGACTATTGTAAAAATTTATGTCTGTCTGCTTATGTGTATGAAGACGCTAATCTCCAAAACTTCTTAACGAATCTTCATAAGGTTTTCACAGGTAACTCAAGCGTACCATGGTGCAACATATAGGCTTTATTTCATTAAAATTGGCTCATGGAAAGAATAGCATCTTACTTTAACGTTTTAGAAGTCTGCTCAGCCATAGCCTACAACATAAGAAAATAGCTCGATGCTCTCTTGTTGCCATGATGCGATATTTTCAACAATAGTTTTCTCGCTTTGCCACCTGGTAGGGCTGATAGTGATCTTTCAGCTTCGCTGTGGATAGTTGATTACTATCTTATGCGGATTCCAAAAAGATATTTTGCTACATTTTCATATTGTATTGGAGTGTTTATTGATCGCCTGTTCACAAAAGAAAATTTCCGACACACGACAAAAAATCTTAACTTGATACAGTCGAGCTTCTTTATAACAAAATCACTGGCTACTCTCCAAAAATTTGGTATATGGAAAATTTTTTATTCAGATAAATGGTTAATACTCAAGATTTACATGTTTATCTAGGTTAGGGACCAAAGTTAAAATTCCTTATTGTGGAAACACTGGTTATACTATTATCATTATGGAGAGTTTCAACTGCATTGTAAAATGAATTTTAAAAAATAATTTTTAAAAATTTAATCTCTCCAGCGCAAATTGACCGACTTTATTTACTTTAACATAATTATCTTACCTGCCCAAATCTTAATAATGTCCAAAATCATTTTTCTAATTTCAAGGAAGCAGCTTGGTCGTTCTTTTTATAATAAAAGCGGAGTTGCAAGTTAATTCTGCACATTTTTACATTTGGATCACCATTTGCAGCACTATTGTATCAACACCTCCCAGAAAGAATGCCAAACAACTGATACGTCAATACAATGTTACACCAAAATATTTCGACCATTGTTAAACTTATTTCTACCAATAATAAGCGCTAAATATGGTCGACTGAAGAAAATATAAAAATATATGACTTTCCAGTTGTTTGGCTTTCATTCTAGTAGGAGTTAATTGTACAGGCTTTCCTTTATTGTTGTAGGCTATGGCTCAGCACACATTGAGTAGAGATGGTGTTGGCTCAGCTTAGTACAATGCGTAGGAAATTCAAAAGATGGTGCTTCATTAGTTGGTTTTTAAAAGGCGCTCGCAGAAGTTTGGGATGTTTACTGACCATCACTGAGTAGATGTCCCTGTTATTTCTGAAAGTCGTTTACACAATATTTGCGGAAGTTTAGGAAATCTTACATAAATAGATATTACATAGGATATAGATAGACGACCACGATTCTTTACAAATGCAAAGTAACGTTGAAATTACTTGGTTAGACCAGACAGAAAAACTGATTTTCCTTTATGTTTTTATTACTTATTACATTTTGAATTGGTTTTTTACGAATAAAAATGCCTAGAAAACGGTCGAGTCTTTCCAAGACCACCAAAAACAAAGCCTTGACACTAACTTTCTGACGTCATTAGAAGAGGATTATCGTCGGCAGCTCGTGTAAAGGAGTAAATACACGAGATCGATTTTTAAATAGAAATTATGGAAATATTATAATGATTTTTGTAAATGAGAATTCACAAAGTTTAATGAATAAAAAAAATAGCAATTTATATATTTTAGCATTATTATTTAAATTCAGCTAGAGAATAAAAATTGAAATTGACATTTGTAACAATTAAAAATGAAATAAATATTAAACATTTCTAAAATTAACAGAAATGTTATCATAATTTGGGTTAATATAGTAAACAAAATTTAATTAATAATTACGATGGTTTGTATATGGCGCCATTTGTCAAGTCAATACTCTTCTGGTCACATGAGAATGACGTTGAGAACTTGGTGTCAGGGCTTTGTTTTAGGTGATGTTGGTCTTTGTCAATAGACAAAAACGACTGAAGAATTCAGTGAAGATCGTGAGGCGAGACTTCTGCAGCCGAAGAACGTCAGGCATTAACTCGCATTTTGGAAACTCAGGATCGAGAGGGCTATGAATAATCTCGCTCATCACTCTAAAAAATTCCGGCCTAAGTTCGCAAGCAGTGACCAACAGGTAGCGCGACTTATCGCTCATCGAGAGCGCCAGTCATTATTTTTCCGTTCAGAAACGTTTACACAATGTCAGGAGCGCTTTTACTGAGTAACGATCGAGATCGTCTCAATCTTGCTAGAGCTTTAGAAAGTGATGACCAACACCGAGTTTTAGAAATAGCTAAGCAGTATTATGAATGCACCCGTCAAAATAGTGAGGATTCTACAGTTAGTGAAAGGGAGAGAGTAGATGAAATACGGCAGGCCGAGACAGAAACACAGCGCCAATCTCGCCTAGCCACTGATCGTTTTCGACAGAAGCTAAATGGAATGTTAATTTCATCAGAAGATTCTGGTGAATCTCTAGAAATAGTTGCAGGGAAAGCCGATTTTCTTTGGGTTGATAAAAAAAAGTGCATTTACATAAAATCTTATGATTGATTATAAGGCACATTTAACTTCAATTGGTGGAATGGTCGTAAATTGTATATTTTGTGAGGGTCTGAAATAGCAAAAAGCAACGGCTGGAATGTGATACTCAAGTGGTATAGTGCATATTTAAATTTCTCAGAACTCCCATGGGAAGCTTAAAATCTGTGTTGAATGGTTACCATCCACAATGAAAGCACATTTTTAATAAAGTCCGTGCGTATGATAATGCGTTTCAAATGACATCTTTTGGCGCGAAACAAATAACGTAAGGACCAATCATACTTATTTTTAAGGTTCAAGCCCAGGTTCACCACTCGTCGGTGCTTTGCTGCCTTAAAATTAAACCAAGTATCTTTAAGGCAGCAAAGATATATATTTTGTTGCTTAAAATATATATCCTTAAAATTAAACCAAGTATATTTTGTTTCTAATTCTGAATCACATGCTAGTATTAGAAATCAAAACTTTCCACAACATTACAATGATGTGATTTCTCTGCTGCATCAACTGAATCTATATTTTCATAGTTTTAAATCTGCAGTAGAGTCCATTTCGCAAGGGCGTAACTATACATATAAAAACATAAAAATAATGATTATAAATAAACGACTCATTGCTGGACATAGCGGCAGGTACAAAGTTCCTGTCACAAATGAAGTTGCAACTGTATTCATTGATCAGAAATGTCACAAATGATATAGTATTGCGCACTCCAGAAGATCGTCTTCAACACGATTATTAGACACATCGGTCTTATGACGGCCTTCAATAATTCTTAATTTATTGCCATGGATAAGATGGGTTTAATTTTGGATTTTATCAAGTCACTCTATCATAGGACTACCGAATATAAGCAAAAAAATATCATCACAACAATTTTATATTCACCTGCTGCAAATAAGACAAAATTATATTGTCTACGTCCAAAGATTTTTTGCAATATTTTGCTAAGTTTTGATCGATATATATGCCAAAATCGTTGCAGATCGCCTAGTGTACATTTGCACCAAACATAAATGATTACACGATGAAAATTATTTGCACTTGGGGGACGCTATGCAACACGGATGACAGTAAGGAAAACTAGGCAATTAGTCTTCCTTCTATCCACTTTTAACGGCAGTCCTTGCTCTATGCACGAGAGTACGCAGGACGCTTTCTTTTTATTACATTCACAACAAATCGAATGTTCTACAAAATCCCTCAAATATTTTTTCGGGACAAGCGACGTTTGATCGACAAGATATGAAAGCGACAAGCCAGAGTCTTTTACATGAAAATGAAGTTACTGATCAATGTGATGAAAACAAAAAAGATTTTTTGTTTTAGCTTTGTGCTTCATGTAAAGGGTAGAGTGGCAGAAGCCTGGTTTGCCTTACAAATATATCCTCCTGTGGTTAGAAAAAAAATACGTCCAAAGATGTAGATAAGCTGATAAGTTCTGAATTCCTGGACTGTAACACAGATCCATCACAGACTGACATCGAAAAAATAACACATGATTTACGGTCCTAGTGAAAGATAAACTCTCCTTTCACGCAGGACTGCCGGTGTTCTAAAAGATATCCAAGAGTACTGGGAGAGCAAACGATAATGGGTGACGATGGATATCCCGTCCTATCCTCGATGCTCATCTGAGAGCAGAAGGGGTCAGGATACATCGTCATTCTGGAATGTAGAGGGTGTCTCATTGTTTTTGCACCTGGCCACAACCACAGGTGTAATTGTTAATAAAAACCATCTCCCCCCTCAATAAATATGATTATTAATAATTTTTGATGTGGTAGGGACGTTTTCTGGCTTGATACTACTTTTTATTTAATGTTTTTCATAATTTTGGGTGTCGTCCTTCTGTCTTGGCCCACCTGAACCACCCCCATCTTACCAAAAAGGTGTTTAGTGTGGCGTGCAGTAACGCATCCCTTACCCATTTTTTTTCAGTGTTTTTGGAATGTCTCTGAAAAATGTACACCTGGCCACACACGAAACATCAATGGTGCCGCCACCATATTCCATTCTCGATGGATACCAAATGTTTTTGTTCACGTGACTGTTGACGTCACAGTTATACAATTGTTTGTTAATTATCTTTATTTACCAATAATTAATTAATGTTGATTACATATTACCTGTTTTGTTCATGTTACTGATGCTGCTCCACTGTGGTGCTTCTGTGGGGGTGTTCTGATTCTTGATTTAAAATGCACTTCTTTGATTGTGTCTCACAAGCGAAAACCCCATGTTTCCCTTATATACCCCCCAATACGGTACGCGGTTGACATACAGGCTCCTCAAGTTGATTACCTAATTACTAATTAACTACTGTTTCTTGTAAATAAAACTTCTTCTCTTTCAAGGTGCTTTCTTAATTTACTGTTAAATGGTGCATTGTTTCAATTGAACAATTTACAATTGACATTATTGCTAACGTTTTTTTATGAATACCATTGCACATCGCAAGGATGGATGAAGCATTTACCACTGCCTGGGTTTGGAGGTGTGCGAGGTTTACTTATACAAACAAATCATTCTGAAAAAGAGTCTGTTGAATGCTAAAGTGGTGTTCCTGCTTATACCTTACATAAGCCTGTTCAGCATCATTATCCACGTAACCGCATAAGAGTTTTTGTACCGCTTGAACAATTTCAAGTTGATCAGGCGGACCTATCGAATCTGTCAAAACATACTGACGGATATAAATTTCTCCTTACCTGCATTGATGTTTTCTCTCGTTTTGCATGGGTTGTTCTACTAAAAACGAAAACAGGTCAAGCGCTTCAGAAAGCCTTGCAAAAAATTTTCACTATGGGCCAGGTACCGCTAAAAGTGAAAAGCGATAAAGGGAAGGGAACTCATCATTAATTTCTTTGCAACTGAAGTGAAGCATGTATTTGTGAAGAATTAACTTCAGGTCCCCTCTCCATGGTTTTATGTTGTGTGTATATTCTGCCAGATAGTACGTCATTTTACCGAATTAGAAAGAATAATATCTCTTTATTCCCTTACTAATGTACGTGTTCTGGGTGATTAGAATCTGGGAGCTCTTACTCCTATCTGGCTAAAGAATCATTATGAAAGTGATAATTTACGTGCCTAAGAACACTTATTTCTTAACATGTTGCAATTTCTTGGCCTTTCTCAGTGTAATACAATTCTAAATGGCAATGCTATCATACTTTATTTAGTTCCGTCTTTTTCCAAGTCTTCAGTGGCTATCTCTCATGATCCTCTCATCCCACCTGATTTTCATCATCCACCATTACAGGATTCCATTCCCTTCTATCGCGATCCGGAAACAATGCAAAGTGAAACCTTCTCTCATGAATATAGTGAAGCTGACTACGCTTCTATCCACCATCATCTTCTTCAAATCAACTTGGTGTATGCTCAATTCTATGGACATAAATTCTGCTGTTTAATTTTTCTACTCTGTTCTATATTTTTTTATTTAGACTTTTTTACCTAAGGGAAGAGCCAAATCTTTTAAATTTCCTCCGTGGTTCACTCCAGATCTTATATCCTTAATCGCCAAGAAGAATTCAGCCCACTCCCGCTACAAATCTACACATCGTCATGAACATTTTGTGTTATTTTCTCAACTTAGATCTCAGAGCAAGTCTCTCTCTAGATCGTGTTATCATAACTATGTTAACCACATAGAATCTAAAATTAAAAGCAATGTGAAATCATTTTGGCGTTTTATTAATAATACAAAGGCTTCCAATACAGTGCCAATATCCATGTTTTATATAGATGTTGTTTTAAATTGCCCTCAAGATATTGCTAATCCGTTTGCTAGTTACTTCTTATCTACCTACAATAACAGTGCTGGCAATAACTATGATATCACTAGTGACTACTGCTTACAAACTGATCTTTCTAGGCTCACCATTTTCCTCAAGGATATAGAAAATAAGCTCAATCATTTTAATATGTAGCAGATGATATCCATCCTAGATTTCTGCGATTATGTGCTACGTATGTAAGTTTTCCCCTCTTGATTATCTTTAATAAATCGTTGTCAACAGGTCTTTTTCCTGAAGTTTGAAAAAAGGATTTATTATTCCTATTCATAAATCTGGTGTCAAGCAAAATATATTAAACTATCGCCCTATTACAATTCAGTCAGCCATCCCCAAGATTTTTGAATCAATAGTTTTTGCAAAAATTCAACCCGTCTTCTATTCCATTATTATATCTTATCAGCATAGCTTCATTAAAGGATGGTCTGCTGCCCCAAACTTAATTATTTATGAAAAGGTCATTATCGATAACTTTAATCTGAAAAGGTCATTATCGATAACTTTAATCTTTGTAAAAAAAAAATTAGCACCCTTGGTGTCCGTGATCCCCTATTAGCCGAGATCTCCAACTTTATCACTGGCAGGCAATTATCCGTTAAACTTGCTGATACGGTTTCAGCCTTTTTTACACTCACCAGTGGAGTGCCTTAAGAATCCGATCTTGGCCCTCTACTTTTCTTACTATATATAAATGATATTGGTATCGCCATTGAAGATTGTCTGCATTTGTTATTTGCTGACGACTTAAAAATTTATTTATTCGTCAGCTCTATTAAAGACTGTCAACGTCCTCAATTCTACCTTAACAGTCTTATCAACTGGTACATTCTAAACATGATGCAACTGAATATTGAAAAATGCCAAGTGATCACCTGTAACAGAAATCATCATACTGTTCACTTTGACTACTTTATGAACAAAACCATTCTCACTTGCAAAATGGTTAGCAAAATGAGTTAGCAAAATCACCGACCTTGGAGTAATTTCTGCCTCTGCCCTATCTTTCAACAGCCATATAGATAATATTTCTAAAAAGTCCTATAGGGCCTTGGGTTCCATTATCAGACACTCTCATCCATTTAAAATGTGTTGTCAATCAAGATATTGTATTTTACACTGGTCATTCCAATAATGGAATACACCACACCCATATGGTCCCCGTATTACAAAAAATATATTAATTTGTTGGAGAGTGTCCAAATTAATTTCCTAAGGTATGTTTCACGTAAACTTGGCTACAACCTCGATCTAAATATCAACCCTACTTATTAGTGCCCAATAACTTTCTTTACATAGAGCCCGGATTGACATGCTGTTACCCCACGACTTAGTAGACAATAAAACTTATTGTCCTTTTCTTCTTGAACAGTTCTCGCTCAGAGTACCTTATCATCAGACTAAATCCCTCATGACCTCTTACATAAATAACAATTATACCGAGAGTAACTACCTGTTACACTCAATCATCCAAAAACTATCTACCCTGGCTAGTGACCTTGCTACTGATTTTAACTTTTTTACTAATTCTAGAGACAAACTTCATCGCACAAATTTCAAAACAAATCCGCCACTATAAAGTTTTTTCTTTACTTTTTGTGTTTTATTATTGTTGTTGTTGTTGTTGCTATTGTTATTATTATTGTTGTTATTATTGATGTTGTTGTTAATTTTATTTTGTTTTGTTTTGTTTTGTTTTGTTTAGTTTAGTTTTATTTTATTTTATTTTATTTTATGTTTTAAATATTTTTCTCTCTCCATTATATTACTTACTAGAAGAGGTACCCGGCGTTGCCCGGGATAATTACACTTGGATGTAAACAGAACAGTCTCAAAAAATTAAATTAAAATTTGCAATATCTTAAAAATAAACACATGCAAATGCTTAGAAATAATGCAGAAAAAATTCTTAATGAAAATTCGAAAAAAATCTTTTTAAAGGCTCACAATAGCCGGACCTCTTCAAGGATGCCACTGCTAGTCTAAATAATTTCTTACTCACGTAAGCTTACCTCAGATGTATACTTAGTGTTGTTGCAATTTCCACTCTTCTCTCGATGTGTTGAAGCCAAACTTGGCCATTCATCACTTTGTGCAGTCTAGCGGTTGCCGCTTCTTCTATTTACTTGCTTCCCATTTGCTCAATACATTACGGAGCTAAAGGAGTGCTTCCTCTTTCGTCTTTCCACTCTTTTTGAATAGTCTGCTAACTCTCCATTATCTCCAGTTACTGATCATTTTTAAAGATTTTCAAGAAAGTATTAAGTACTAAGAACTCTCTTTTCTATGAAAAGCCTGAATAACAGGAATTCTATGCATTGTTACAAATTGAAACTTATCCATATTACATCATCATTTTATGTTCATTGTTATAATTCTTGGAAAGATTGCTTTAACATTACATCATCATTCTGTGCTCATTGTTATTGGTGAATTGCGCGTTGATACCATTGTTGATGCGAACACAATGGGCCTATTGTTGCACAAACTTTGCCTTGCATTGTTGGTCATGAGATATATATTGTTGGTTCATGCAGTGTGTTTGTGAATTGCGTGTTGATACCATTGTTGATACCTATTGTTGTACCAACTTTGCCTTGCATTGTTGGTCATGAAATATTTCTCAATAATATGCCTTTCCATAACCATGAATATCGATTTTTTATCGATATTTATTATTTTTCCGAAATCTGAGGAAGAAGTGACCTTCCTCATGCTTCGAAGGTCAAGTATGCAATATTTCATCAAGATCGGAATAAAACTTAGATTTGTATAAAAAACATACAGATAAACCGACCCACCCAACCCCCAAAAACATCTTTCTTTATATATATAGAAGATTTCTGTGTATTTTGCTGTATTATTTATTTTTAATTGTAAATGGGTTCTCCCGTGACAAATAAATAAATAAATAAATAAATAAACTGAATCCAATGTGAAGGTTTGCAACAGCGGAATGATTTAACCATACCTTAAAAACTCGTATATTTAAATATTTTACGTATACCAAACACGTAGATACTCATCTTACTTGATCTAGTGCTAAATACTACAATCGTCTTCACAGATCGCTGGGTATTGCACCATCTGAAGTTAAACATTGGAATTCACCGCTACTATGTTTGAAAATGCGTCGATTTTACACAGCTGCACCGCAAACAACACCGAGACTACAAACGAGTGATCACGTGCGTATTTCAAAAGTGAAAAACTTTTATAAAATAGGCTATCTACCGAATTAGACGGAGGAAGTGTTTGAAGTATCAAAAATCATTTTTCGAAAACCTGTTGTGAAGCAAATAAAAGGTGCTGAGATTGCAGGTGTATTCTAAAAAAATAGCAGTTACAAAAGGTTAAAATGCCTGAAGTCTTCAACATCGAGAGAATTATTCATAGATGCACAAGGCTCTGTGTCCGTGAAGCTTTTGTGAAATGGCAGGATTTTCCGGACAGCATGAACAGCTGGGTTCGAGAGGCAGATCTTCTAAATGTTTAACAAAGTATGATCTGTTTCTGAACACGAAATTGAAAATATCTATGTTTATATCCCTAAATAATTGAGTCGATGGTTTTATCAGCTGCGTTATTTACGATCTACCTGAAACTCCGAAACAACGCATCTTAAAAATTCCTGAAGGCTATTATGATAACTGAAAAGATGTTGTTGAGGCAAACGTTAAAAATGAGGTTTTAGTTATTGAGGCAACATTAGTTTTAATGAAGGTCTGTGTTACACATTAGGTTACAGACAGATCTGTCTGATACAGAATTCGATATTGGTGAAGGGTCGACACCAATCGACCTTACAAAAGGCATTGATGGTTATTATCTGTATACAGACATCATTCTAACTCAAGTTGTGTGCAAAACATTGGCACCTACTAAGAAACATTCCTAAGATTTATCAAACTTTTCATTCGCTTGACTACTTTCCCTGAAGTGAAAATATTAATGATATGATTTTAATTGCTGTCCATTCAGACCATGTTGAGTTACTCTCGTTTATATTTGCTTACGTTGCTCACTTCTCATTTATATATACTCACGTTGATTTACATTCGCCAAATAATGTAATTTTTGGCGAAACAGTTGTGAAATTACATTTTCGCAAAAAACTGCCATAGAGTGAGTTCGCTTTGTTTTGCTCACACCTCAAAAATGCAAATAATTTAGTTCAAGATGCACGTTCTCTACAATCCAAACCAACAAGCCATTTCATATTGCTATTTAAGTCAGAAGGGTTCTGGCTCTCCCGTGTTTAGGGGAACCGTGTTTCAGAGAAGTAATGGTATCGGATCAGTATTTTCCAATCTGTTTCGTTTTGCTACACCGTTAATAAAATCTGTGGGTGAAATTCTTGGTCGCCATGCCTTAAGAGGTCAAAATCATGTGATTTAAGGTCAAAATCTCAAACAGTCATTGTCATCACGATTGAAGGAGTCTGGTGAGAGTGCCCTCCTGAAAATGGGTGCCAGAGTTCAGAGGGGCAGAGGCAGCACTAAAAGACGAATTTCTTCAACACCTGCTCATTCGTCTGTAAAAAGACCTAGAAGCAACAGCTTGGAGTCGTTTCTGACATCCCATCACAGACAAAAAGGCCGTTTACAACGCTCAACAAAGACGAAAAAGGCCAAAAGGACTGGACAGAAGAAACAGACAATGAAAAACAAGTCAACAAATAGGAACACAAATTCTGTTTTAAACATACACCCTTTACCATCGGTTTTTGCCTAATACCTACCAAACCATGGCTTCAATGAAACACCACATGAGCACCAAATGCCTCAACAGCGATCTTGACATTTTTTCTATTCCGCGCATGAGTGGTCAGCAGGAAATACTCCAAGTCACAAGATACCAATCGATAGCCATCATAAGCCAAGACAGGCCTATCGAATTGTTTATACCTGCATTACTGGATTTTTACGTAGACCTCGACAAAACTACACTGAATTTAGAAATCGCTATTAATAAAGGTGATGGGCTACTACCAGCTGGTGATAATTTAGGTCCTGTAAAACTTGTCTTACACTCGTTATTCTCTCAAGTGGACTGTTATCTGGAGTGTTAACCTCATCAGTCAGTCACAGCAATAACTTATACCAACAGAACGTAAAACTACAGAGCTTATTTTGAAATTCTTTTGGACTAAGGCCGTGCCTCTAAATAAACACAACTTACAACATCAGGTTATTGTAAAGACACAAGTGAAGAAATGGATAATGTTAATGATACAAACAATGAAATTATGCTATGCAAAAAGCTCGCTCAAAACGGTGTTTAATACTTGGAGGGTTCTCTCCGAGTATTTAGACATACTCCGACAGAGTCAGTTGCTGCTAAAGTCTCTGAATTTTTGACTGAGATTTTACAGAAGTAAAACAAACTTTCAAACTTTGCAATGATGACTGATGAGGTTAACACTAATTATCTGATCACAATTCGAAAAGCAACACTGAACTTCGAGAGAGTTAAATTTAACATGGCAACGTTATTAGCGCATGAAAACACTCTACAGACAATAATGCGTTTTATCCTATTGACCGAGTCGAAATGAGATCGTCGAGCATTACAGCGGGCACTAGAAATCACGTCATACAGAACATAATAACAGGAGAGATTCCCACCTGGTTGATTTTCGCGTTTACAACAAGTTAAGCACAGAATGGCTCTTTTACATCAAACCTGTTCAACTTTCACCATTTCAATCTATCTTTCTTCTCACTGTTATTAGATATTCAATCAATTCCGCTTCACCCTCTGAAACCAAATTTTGAGCCGGTGTGTTAATTGAGAGAGTTTATTCACTCCGCGAAAGCACTTGAACTTTGGAAAGAAGACAAAGATAATGATGTCACTCAGTTTGACTACGTAGCTGCTTAAACATTCTTTGCCTTCGACCTTAAAGGGGAAAGGAATTATAATAGAGATAGACACAATCTTATATGCAAACGGAAAGCTAAGCGTTGAAGTTCAGTTTTCTGTGAGCTTTAGCTTGCTCTGTGAACCTGATTACCTATTGCCAGTATCAAAATCTCCTGGAAATCAATAAAGACAGAAATGTAAGCTTTGATTTTACAAATTAGGTCCAATGAACAAACAGCAGCTATGGAATGCACTTGAGTGTGATCCCTTCAATCGTCCTCTGGTATGTGGTGTTTTCCCCGCTAATTTGTTGCAGTTCTCGTTCCTGTTTACCCTTCGTTACTAATTGCAAACATAGACGATGCTAGTAGACAAGTCACACACTAGGTGGCCTTCTTTATATCCTCTGTCAAACACACATACATTTTCGATTCTTTCGGAATGTTTCCCTAAGTACAATTTCACCCATTCATGACTGCACACACTGAAAAAATGGATATACAACATGACAATTGTGCAAAATTATTCTTCTGACACAAGTGGTCATTACTGTTTGCATTACCTGAAATTAGCAGCAGCAGGTCATTCTAAGGAGGACATTATGAGCAACACATATACAAATGAACTGATCTTAAACGACCTATTTGTGAAATGCGAATTTATTCAAGATAAGTTTAGTAACAACGCCTCATTTAAGACATGTTAAAAGTCCTAATGGAACTGTTTAATCACTACTATTTTTTGTTTTAATTAATTTAAGTATTCATTTGTTCTAAATAAATTTTTTGATTCCCGTTTGAATTTGTGTTTGTCTGTGTTTTTTCTTTTTTATGTCTCTAATAATTCACAACACAACAGATTTTTCACATATTTAGCTGTGTTTTATTCAATTTTTTACAGTTTATAAAAATAAATTTTGATTACTAAATTACAAATTGAACTTTATCACATTAATTTGTTATTGAGTGTAAACCAACCAGTTGGTGTCATGAAGATTCGATAGGTTAAAAATTAATTCTTCAGGGATGCTGAGATGTTCTAATCTTGCTGCGAAGTGTTCTCTTCCTCGAGGTGGGTTCGTCAGTTCTGGTATAGGTGATAACACGACTTTTATTAAGCGAATAATATTTGAACTACATATTGATTTTCCGACGACTGACACTGTCCCTTGTTTTGTCCATCGAATAATATCAGTTCTCTTATGTAGTATCTCGCAGAGCTGATCATCTTTTGAGGTTTGTGTGAACTTGTGAAAACCCAGTTGGATCCAAGTTTGTTCTTAGGGGTTTCGCCACTGAAGCCACCATTGTCATTCCAGTTGGATTTTATTTTTAAGTCTGCCGACGAATAGACGACTTAAGCTGGTGATGTATAAGGGAGTGTCTCTGGAGTGATGGTATTGGACGTATTAACTTCGGCATCTAAGGCGTTTGAGGGTCTGTTTGGGTTGAAAAACTCATTGGTTTCGTACTACCTTCGGGTCTCTTTCCTCATAAATATTTTGAACGGTGTTTAAAAAAAGGTCTATTATCTGATGCATATTTAAAATTGGGTTTTTTAAAATTTCGTTGATTTGCGACCCTAGTTGTTTATAACTTTTTTTTCTTCATTATCAAGATTAAGGCTGCTCTATTTGGTGTCGGATTGTTCTGACAGTGTGCGCAATGATACAATCTGCGCTTGGGTTTGATAGAGTCTTTGATATTCGTGTGAAGGTAGTAATGCGTACTTTTGCATGCTCTCAACTAATAAATTCATTCAAAATTGGACCAGTTATACTGCACAACAGAAGGGGTAGAAGGAATCTGTTACCATGTTGATTCAGATAAGATTTTTTTGCTGTTAATGATAAACCTTTTATCTTTCTCAAATGCTGTCTCCAAGATACTTCATGAAGCAGAAAGTTATGACAAATCTCGCACAAAGATTTTACTTGATTAAGACTGGCATCCTGCATTAGCACTTTCCTATGATAGTATGCTGAGTTTTTCAAGGTGCCTAGACAATGTCGATCGTACTACGTAGTCTCAGAACATCAGGACAGCTCTGAGTTAAATCGAGTAGCAAATCACTATGGGGTTCCTGCATGGCGTCTTTAAAGGCTTTGATGAGTAAATGTCCATAACCTGCTTGCAATGCCATTGTATGAATCTCTCCTACATCTCTCAATGACATTAGCAGAATGATGAATTGGGTGTTTAAACTTTTCGTGCGGATGATTTTTGAATGGGCAAAGAGGTTCAGCGTAACAGAGAGAAATTCAGATGGTTAACGTAACACGTGTATATTTTTTTTTAACAATATTGTTATTTTTCACCTCATTTTATAAATTTTCTAAAATCAATAACGACTGTTTGGGAATACGTTCTTGTATCAACTTTTTGTCGGGGACTCCTGCATGAGACTTAATGTTTGAGACGTTCAAATTTTAAACAACCGCGGGTATTAACGCACCATAGCAGTAAATTGTTCCTGTTGGCGGTGGATCCATCACCTCATCTCTATACTTTAACATTTGGATTACTAAATTTGACTTTCCATTTCCAGAGCTACCGGCGACAAGTATCGATAAACATTGCGTAAATTTAACAGATGCATTTATCTCTATGATGATGACAGACATCCGAAATTTTTCACTAGGTTTACGGTTTCTTTGCCGAGGGTTTAATGATGTCCCTCAGATTTTGACACAGTTTTTATTTAATGAAATCAATTCAATACATTACTCAAGTTCTGCGAAATTATTCGATGAACGGTTTTACACGATGAGTTTTCAGGTAAGATGGTTATTGCAAAGTCAAAATTTATCAAGGTCTTGATTTCACGTAAACGAAACTTCTCATTCGACGGTTTTTGGTAAGACGACACTGATTTGTATGCAATTTTCGCCCTGGTGAAATTTTCTCTGTGCATCGTTTTAACAATGAGGGAAATTCTCCGAGCGTGGTTTTCACCTTGACTGATATTCTCTGAGGATTGTTTTCCTTCACTCGTTTTTATCTAATGTCAAAATTCAACCAAACAGATTTGTTCCTTAACAGATTTTAAATATGGACTGAACACTAGACGGATCGACGACTATAGGTTTTTCAACCATCCAATCATCGGTATCACGGCAGAAAATTTCTCACTTTGGAAAAGTTTTGGAAAAGAAAACCCCTCAAAGAAAGACACCATTGTGTTACCGACTCATTTGATGGTACAGTCCGGATCGTTGGTCAGGATTTGGGGGGGGGGGAAGAGCATCGTCTGACATTTTTTCTTAATCGGCATGGGGGACCACAGGATGCACGGCATGCTCTAGGCATTCACATAGGTTGTAGGTTGGTTCACTTGTCACTCCTCTTTGAAGACTTATTTAGCTCAATAACCGATTTGATTCAGTTTAGAGTCTACAGCCGTTCCATAAACACATGTGCAAAAAGTTATTGCTATGCTAGATAGATAGTCAGTGAGGGTTTTAATGGTATGCCTACCTCAGCTCTTCTAATTATTGATGAAAAATAGGAAAGAAAATTCCGCAGCCTGGATTCGAATGCGTTGGCAGTTCGAGCCAAAAGTTCCTGTTACGAATCCAGGCTGCGGAATTTTCTTTCCTATTTTTCATCATTGATGTTATTCGATTCATCACTTTATGTAATCTAGCGGTCGCCAATTCTTCTATTTACTTGCTTCCGATTTGCTCAATAGAACCCGGACGTAAATTAGTGCTTCCTCTGTCGTCTTTCCAACTCTTTCTCAATAGTCTGCTAAATCTTCATTATCTCCAATTACTGATCATTTTTAAATATTTTCAAGAAATTGTTAAATACTTAGAACTCTCTTTTCTAATGAAAATCTGAATAACAGGAATCCTATGCATTGTTACAAATTGAAACTTGATTAAATTGCAATATTGTTGATCATGAGATATTTCTCAATTATACACGTTGCCATAACCATGAATATCAATGCTTAATTGCACAAACTTTGCCGTTCATTGTTGGTCATGAGATATATTATTGATCCTTGCATAGCATTGGTGCATTGCGTGTTGACACCATTGTTGATTTTATTGTTGCACAAACTTGTCTTTACATTGATGATCATGAGATACATATTGTTGGTCATGAGATATTTCTCATTAAGATGCCTTGCTAAAACCATGAATATCGATTTTTTATCAATAATTATTATTTTTTCGAAATCTTATGTAAACAGTGACTTTCCTTATGCTTTGAAGGTCAAGTATGCAAAATTTCATCAAGAACGGAATAAAACTGTAAATTTGCATAAGAAATAAACAGACCCACAAACACCTTTCTTTATATATATATATATAGAAAGAAATTTTTAATATTTATTGTATTTAGTAATTGTCAAATCAGTCATTCTAGTTTTCTATTTAGATATGGTTTAAACATTTCTACATTTGAATACCCTCTTTAAGTAAAGATTTACACAGACTTATTCTGAGTTATGATCATATATTATTTAAAGAAACCACCAATCATTACCTTGTAAATACATATGTATTCGAATAATTAGATTGATAGATTACCTTACTGTACATCATATAAATTGATTACCAAGTCTTTACCTGAAAATTATGTTTCTTATTTATAGTCTATGATGATTCATATTGAAACAACTTAATTCAATGTCTGTGAGTATTACAATTTGATTTATTCTCATTTTGCATATCCAAATTGAACATCTTATTAATTGAAATTTATATTATTCATTTATCCTCATCTTTTATTACTAATTAACAAACAATAATGTTTTATATATCTTTTGTTGAATATTTAATAAACAGTAGCTGATATACCTGGCGCTGCTCAGGCTCTTTTTTTATGAAAGTTTGCAATATCTGTATGGGGAAAAAAACAGTAAAAATTTACACAATAAAACAGTTAAAATTCATATAGAAAAACGAATAAAAATCTATTAAAATGTTCCTACTGGATGGCCCTCTTATATTCCTCCATTCGTTTTGAAATGTTGTGTTTAGCTCAGCGAGTTTACCATAGTGCCGAAGAAAAAATGTGTGGAATATTGTGTATGCGCTATGGAAGGAAATAGAATGAAAATGAAACAATAGTTTGATCTGACGTTTTTTCAGCCCTGGCTATGGCTGCAGTTCTTCTATTTTATGTGACCTGACTTTTAAAAATTCATTTGTTTATCTAAAAATTTAACAATACCAAAATTCTCTTCTTGGATGGCGATGGATGTACATGATCGTTTGTATCTGTGTACTCTGCAATTCTAACAATTGATAAACGGTTAGGAAATAAAGAAGTTAAACTAGAGCAAACTCCAAGCATGAGGTAAATGATATTATATAGTAAAATGGATGGAAAAACTATACGACTTGGATTCGAACCAGGAATCGCGATGTCATATTCGACACTTCTACTAATTGGACTATCGCGGACACGTGAACAGCCGTGCTGTCACTAAGTATCTTAAAGACAACCAAGTAACTCTAACTGGTGTTTGCTTCAGTTTAATTTCTTTATTTATTATAGTGTGTTCATCAAACTTTCTGATGGTTTGTGTAGTAGAAATTCACGAAATTTCATGTAGACAGTGATCTTCTTCTTGCTTTGAAGATCAAATTTGCAAATTACATCAAGATTGGAATTAAACTAAAGATTTATATAAGACAAAATCACACATGGACCTATATTTTAGCGTATGCATTTCAAAATTGCTACACCAATCTGGATAAAATTTTTCATGGTATTTCCGATAGACCCTGAGAAGGTTTTACGTAAGTCATGGTGGAGATATCACGCTTCATGGATAGCAAACTCTACACTTCGTTACCTCCCTCCCTAAAAGAGGTTAATATGGTTAATAATGTAGTGCCACACAACACCAGTTGTAGTAAATGTGTTACATTTGTAGTGCAACACCAGTGAATGTGTTACATTTGTAGTGCAACACAAGTTAATGTGTTAACAAATTTTCATTCCCCTTTTCTCCTTCTTAGGGGTTAGTTTCCCCTATTTTTATTGTTTTTAATCCATCCCTGCATTACAAGTAACAAAACAAATCAAAAACTTATTCAAATCGGTCAAGCCGTTTTTGATTTTAGTAAAACTAACGAACAGCAACTGATTTTTATACAGGGTGTTTTTGAATTGTGTACAGATTTTTTGGGAAATGATAGAAGAGGTCCTTTGAAGCATTTTTGTCATATGAACATGGAGTCCCCACAGCTTCGTTTACTTACAATACTGCATTGAACATTCAAATGACACCGGGACTCAGTGTGTGTATGTAGCCGTAGTTTATTTTATTTTTCACAATTAACACAAGTAATCTACTGTAATAGCTTTCAAAGTAATAGACCTTTATCATCTGTATAATGATTGGTTGCCACTAAACGTCACTGATTTTTTTACAAAATGCAAATAGCGGATACTGGACATGTTAACGGTATTTGTTGACTGTATCGTAACTGAAAGTTTTAATTATTGTTGTTCAAATATTTGTTGCTATGGTTAAATATTGTTGTGTCCCCTACTGGCACAGTGAAGAGAAAAAAGTAAATATCATAAGAAAATAATTTTATAGGTAATTTGGAAATTACTATGAAAATAAAATTATGAGGGGGTTATCCATAGGAGTAGATAAGGACTTGATCGGGTCCGAATGGAATGTGGAGGGGGTGATTTTTCGAAGGATCGAAGGGTGCAGACACTTTTTCTTTTGTTCTGCATGGGATAATTACACTTGCACTTTCCTTTCATTGTTAGTCATGAGATATATATTGCTGGTTCATGCAGTGTGTTTGTGAATTGCGTGCTGATACCATTGTTGATACCTATTGTTGTACAAACTTTGCTTTGCATTTGTTGGTCATGAGATATTTCTCATTAATATTCCTTGCCATAACAATGAATATCGATTTTTATCGATATTTATTATTTTTCCGAAATCTGAGATAGACAGTGACCTCCCACATGTTTTGAAAGTCATGTATGCGAAATTTTATCAAGATCGGAATAAAACTGTAGATTTGTATAAAAAACATACAGACAAACAGACCCACAGACAAACGCACAAACATCCTTCTTTATATAGATAGAAGATGTTATCTATAAAATTCCCTGTAAAGAATCTAATGGTCATTATATTGGTCAAACAAAAAAAAGTGTGAAAAAAAGAATTGATGAACACAAATTCTAGGAACTGAAGAACATTGGCAAAATAGACTGATTAAAGAAAGTTACTATAGGACTGCTGCCTCCAAGACTTTGCTTGTGCACTAAAAATTTTGAATTTCTGAAATTTAATTTCGGATTTTTAAAGACCTTCAAAAATAGAACAGGAATGTCTTCAAGACCTACTCTCTATCTCCTTGTCTTCATTGATAAAATTGGGTTCAAAACTTTAAAAGTCCTAATACGCAGAACGATTATACGCAGTAGGAAAGTTCGGACCAAAAATCGATAACTTTTTGGTTATTAAAGAAAGAGTGTTAAATCAATAATAAGTGTTCTAATTCACTCTCTCTGGCATGAATGCATGCTTCACAACGTCGCCGCATGGACTGACGTAAAAACTTCAAAAGTTCCTGGTTCTTCTCGAATCTGGTCTGTAGCTATGGCGATTCCGGCTACCAGCTCTTCATCGGATCACACTGGTGTCTCGTATACCAATGTCTTTAAGTGTCTCCGCAGATTCCAAACAACTGTTTCCTGCAGGTAGGATTTCAACATTTTTTATTTCAAAAACATTGCCCCAGAGAAAAAAAATGAAAGAAGTAAAGGATGCTTAGATTTATCCCTCTATCACCTAGAAGCCGAAAGAAATATACCTGCCGAATTTCAAGTTTGTAAGCGTCATAGTTCTGGAGATTTCGTAATGAATGAATGAATGAGTGAGTGTACACATTTTTCGCTCTTTCTTTTATATAATAGTATTTTCCCCTTGCAAAAATCCTCGTCGTCCTCAGCCGGGATCGAAGCCACATCTACGGGCATCAAAGCAACACTATCTGGACAGAAGGCCTGATAACGGAAACGTCATACGCTGTTACATCATCATTAGTCGTCCATTGTTAATCCTATTTCTACCAATAATACGCCCTAAATTTGGTCGATTAATGATGATGTAACAATGTATGTATGTTTCCGTTATCAGGCCTTCTGTATAGGAGGTGTTGATCAGAGGAGATCGCGCAACCACTGAGCCATCGAGGCCAATAAGGAATAGTAAAGTTGTCTGCTAGACAGAGTAATGCCCACGCAAATGGCCAGAGAGCGCCAGTGAAAAAAAATCACGCTTTAAACAATGGAGTTTCCCATCCTGTATTTCTTCATCCTGTATTTCTTCATTCAATGCCTATTTTTATAGAAACTTTACTCTGCATTGTAGGAGATGACGTACATTGGGCGAGGTCAAAAATTGAAATACCGAGTTGGATTGGTGAAGCAATGATTATTGCTCGATTGTTAACATATTCTTGACTGTCGTAGCAATAATGGCTTTCTTAACTAACTCAACTCGGTGTTAGCATTTTTGACCTCGCCTATTGTTGGTCTGCGCATATCGTAGGCTCGTATCAGACAGACAGATCAAGCAAAATATTATTTTTACCCTTTACCCTTTGGGCCAACCTGACATTCGGCACATGTAATCCTTACCCTGAACCTAACGAATATCTGGTGCAAGTATGAGCTCAAAAAGATAAGTGGTTAAAAGTTTTGAGAACATTTACAGACGCACCCTGAATTTTTATATAGACCTTTCCATTGAAACCGAAACTGGAGTAACTGCGCAGAAGCAGGACAGCAAAATACTTGCGTTTCCTACCTTGAAATGTGCAAACAATACTAAACATCTGGACGAAAACGGAAGTTTCTTTGCTGTCCTGCTTCTGCGCAGTTAGTGCAGTTTCGGTTTCAAGGAAAAGATAAACAAACTTTGGCGCCATCTCTTGAGTAAACAAACAAACATAAACCAAGATATATGATTTTTACCCCTTTCCCCCCTACTTTAGAGACATGTAAACCTTACTCTGGACCTAAGGAATATATGTTGCAAATATTAGGTCAGCCGGATAAGTGTTTCAAAAGTTTTTAGGACATTTACAGACGCACCCTGAACTTGAATTTTTATATATAAAGACTAGCTGTTTACCCGGCGTTGCTCGGGCTGTTTTTTATGAAATGTTGCAATTTCAGTGTGTGAATATTCAGAAAAAGAACACATGTAAAAAGCTCAGAATTTATATAGAAAAAATACATGTTTCAGGTTTTACTAAAGGGCCGTATTTGGAGACGCTATGCATTGGGATCTTTTTAAAAGAAATATTTTTAAATTTTCAACATGAAATTTTCTATTCAATTTGAAAGCTTTTTTAGTTGCTCGAGCTCAAATTCGAAGAAATTTTGATTCATCTGAAAGTTAATACACAGCCAACATGAGCACATGAAAAACGTTTAGAACTAATAAACCATTTAGAAATGACGTAATCAAGTACCGAAAAGGCTAAACTAAACCTTTCTCGAAACCATACTTTTCAACTGCCGTATGTTAACATTGAAAGTTTCTAATGGACCATACTGATAACATTAAACCACGTACCTTTCAACAAATTTGAACTATCATTATTTTTATGTTGTATTCATTGTTACACATCATTCTAAGTTGTTTGATATATTGCATGCCACATTAGCATTGAAATTTCTAATGAACCACAATGGTTCTACTAAACCAGGTGCTTTCGAACCAAATTCGACTATCTTTAATTTTACGTTGTATTCATCATTACACATCACTCCAACATTTTTGATATATTACATGCCATATCTTAGAGAGTTCCATTAAACCATAATGTTTCCATTAAACCAGGCACCTTTGATCCTATATCGACTATCAATAATCCGAGTTTATATTCATTCATGACAGATCATTCCATGTTGTTTGATATTATCATGCCATATCTCAGCATTTAAAGTTCCAAAGAACCATAATGGTACCATTAAAGCAGGCGCCTCCGAACTATTTCGACTAACATTAATTTTTCGTTGTAGTCATTTATTACACACAAGTCCAAGTTGTTTCATATATAACTTGTCATATCTCAGCATTGAATGTCCATTAAACCATAATAGTTCCACTGAACCAGGTGCCTTATAAACAATTTCAACTATCAATAATTTTACGTTGTATTCATTTATGAAACGTCATTCCAAGTTGTTTGATATATAACATATCCTATCTTAGCATTGAAACTTCCAATGAACCATAATGATAC
This sequence comes from Rhysida immarginata, assembly GCA_023313115.1. Classification (NCBI taxonomy): domain Eukaryota; kingdom Metazoa; phylum Arthropoda; class Chilopoda; order Scolopendromorpha; family Scolopendridae; genus Rhysida; species Rhysida immarginata. The sequence continues at coordinate 241,058 of JAHWFO010055735.1, read as the reverse complement.
TATTAAACCACGTAGCATTGAACCAATTTGGATTATCATTACGATATATAAATTCAGGACGCATCATTCGTAGTGTTTTGATATATTACATGCCACATTTTAGCATAGAAAGTTTCAGTGAACCACAATGGTTCTACTAAATCCCAGGTGCTTTTGAACCAATTTAGACTATCAATAATTTTTATTTATATTTATTCATGACACGTCATTCCAAGTTTTTGATATACAGGGTGTAAAAAAGCCTGGTAATATCTCGGAAATTAAGCATTGCACGAAAAAATGTTCATAATCAATATTGAGTTATTTCATGGGGGAAATTCATTAGTGGGGGGGGGATACTTCGAAATCCTAAATATTTACTCCTATTTTTAATCTTATATTCAGATTGTTCACAGTTTTCAAGAAATGTTTTATTCTTGGTGTTTTTTCAGCTGATCCAACCGTTTAGGAGATGAAGCCCTGAAAGTGTATAAGTTTTAAAGTTTTGAACCCAATTTTATCAATGAAGTCAAAGAGATAGAGAGTGGGTTTTACAAATATTCCTATTCTAATTTTTCATGTGTTTAAGAATCCGAAGTCAGAATTTCAAAAATATTTTTCAATAAATACTCATAGACTCTGCCTCCATAGGACTGCTGCCCCCAAGACTTTGCTTGTGCACTAAAAATTTTGAATTTCTGAAATTTGATTTCGGATTCTTAAAGACCTTCAAAAAGTACAATAGGAATGTCTTCAAGACCCACTCTCTATCTCTTTCTCTTTATTGATAAAATTGGGTTCAAAGCTTTAAAAGTTCCAATACGCAGAACGATTATACGCAGTAGGAAAGTTCGGACCAAAACTCGATAAGTTTTTTTGTTACTAAAGAAAGAGTGTTAAAATTTTGCACAAACATAAAAAAGTATATGACGCTTCTAATGAATTGCTTTTTATAAGAATTTTTCGTAATAGAAAATTTTTAAAAAATAAATAAAAATCTACAAACTGGGTACTGCTCCAACCAACACTAAGGACATGTAAATAGCGTTAATGCTTCCATGTCCTCAGTGGCGCAATTGGTTGGCGCGTCCTGGTTCGAACCCAGGCTGTGGAATTTTCTTTCCTATTTCCATCAGTGTTAAGTGTTCTAATTCACTCTCCCTGGCATGAATGTATGCTTCACAACGTCGCCGCATGGACTGACGTAAAAAGTTCAAAAGTTCCTGGTTCTTCGCGAATCTGGTCTGCAGCTATGGGGATTCCGGCTACCAGCTCTTCATCGGATCCCACTGGTGTCTCGTATACCAAAATCTTTAATTGTTTCCCACAGATTCCAAACAACTATTTTCTGCAGGTAAGATTTCAACTTTTTTATCCCAAAAACAATGCCCCAGAGAAAAAAATGAAAGAGGTAAATGTTGCTTAGATTTTATCCCTCTATCACCTATATGTCGAGAGAAATATACATGCCGAATTTCAAGTTTGTAGGCTTCATAGTTCTGGAGATTTCGTAATGAATGAATGAATGAATGAATGAATGAGTGTATACATTTTTCGCTCTTTCTTTTATATAATATTATTTTCCCCCTGCAAAAATCCTCGTCGTCCTTGGTCGGGATCGAAGCCAAATCTACGGGCATCAGAGCAACACCACCTAGAAAGAAAGCCTGACAACGGAAACGTCATACACTGATACATCATCATTAGTCGACCATTGTTAATCCTATTTCTACCAATACTCAGCCCTAAATTTGATCGACTAATGATGATGTGACAATGTATGACGTTTCCGTTATCAGGCCTTCTGTCTAGGAGGTGTTGATCAGAGGAGATTCACGCAACCACTGAGCCATCGAGGCCAAAAGAAAAAGTAAAATTGTCTGCTGGACAGAAAGTAATGCCCACGCAAATGGCCAGAGAGCGCCAGTGAAAAAAAATCACGCTTTAAACAATGGAGTTTCCCATCCTGTATTTCTTCATCCATGACCATAGCCAAAGTAATTTTTATGGCCTATTGTTGCCTTTGTAGGACATGACATACATTGAGCGAGGTGAAAAATACAAGTACCGATTGGGTCGGTGAAGCATTGATTATTGCTCGATTGTTAACGTATTATTGACTATAATAGCAACAATGGCTTTCTTCACTAACTCGATGTTAGCATTTTTGACTTCACCCAATAGGTTCGCGCATATTGTAGCTCATGTCAGGCAGACAGATCAAACAAAATATTATTTTTACCCTTTCCCCTTTGGACCAACCTGATACTCGGCACCTGTAAGCCTTACCCTAAACCTAACGAATATCTGGTGCAAGTATGAGCTCAAAAGGATAAGTGGTTCAAAAGTTTTGAGAACATTTACAGACGCACCGGAAATTTTTATATAGATCTTTCCATTGAAACCGAAACTGGAGTAACTGCGCAGAAGCAGGACAGCAAAAAACTTGCGTTTCCTACCTTGAAATGTACAAACAGTACTACACATCCGGAGGGAAAAAACGGAAGGGCTTTTGCTGTCCTGCTTCTGCGCAGTTAGTCCAGTTTCGGTTTCAAGGAAAAGATAAACTCTGGCGCCATCCTTGAGTAAACAAACAAACATAAACCAAGATATATGATTTTTACCCCTTCCCCCCCTACTTTAGGGATATGTAAACTTTACTCTGGACCTAAGGAATACAGGGTGTAAATTTTAAGTTGACAAAGCAGAATAACTCGAAAAATAAGCTTCACACGAAAAAATGCGTAGAATCCAAAGTTGATTATTTTCGAGGGGGCATCTGCTGGTGCTAAAATTAGCCCACCCCCCTCGGCCCCTGGGGGTGGGGCGGGGGGCAACTTTAAAATTTCAAATGGGAACCCCTATTTTTTATTGCAGATTCAGGTCCTACATAAAAAACTACGTACATTTTGTCTGAAACATTTTTTTTTATTTTTGGTAGATGGCGCTGTAATTCAAGAAAATCCATTTTCTCATTTTTGCGTGGAAATGGTTACGGAGAAATAAAAAATACTTATTTACTTCGTAAATTTTGCCGCAAAGTTATTATTTTATTATTTTTTGCCGCGGATTAGGATAATTTTGTTTTGTTTCGTGGTCATGAGGCCACACAACTTTATAATTATCAAACAAATCAACTGATTAGCTAACTAACTAACCGAACATCCTACGTACTAACGAGTGAACTCATTAACTAACAGAGTAAAAAAGTAAAAGACTGTGTAAAGATGAAGTTATTCCCGTTTAAGATTTGGTGGTCCTTAAAAGGACCGATTGTTTTCGTTTTATTTTTTCTTATTTGCAAATACTTGCAAGTAAATGAATTTCGGGGTGCTTGTATTTCCAGTGAGTCCCCTCGCCTCTCACTTTCGGCCTGCTTGTTGTCCTTAAATCCCTTGCATCTCGCCGTTTTATGAAATTAAATGTTCAAATTGATGACCTCCAACTTCGATGCATTTATTGACTCGTTTTGTAAATTCCTGAACACATCTTGATAACATGTCTGGTGTAATTGCAGCGCAAGCATCTCTTATTCTTTGAATCATGTTTTCGCGAGTGGTTGGCGTTTCCTTATAAACGATATCTTTGAGGTAACCCCATAAGAAAAAATCTGGCGATGTAAGGTCAGGCGATCTGGCTGGCCAATTCACAGGACCTTCCCTGCCGATCCAGCGACCATGGTAAAGTCGATGTAGTACTTCGCGCGCTACTAATGAATAATGCGCTGGACAACCATCATGTTGAAACCACATGTGTTGTCGAAGTTCAATACTCAGGTCTTCAAGTAGATCTGGTAGTTCATTTTCAAGTAGGTTACGATATTTGTTGCCATTCAAATTACCGTCTATAAAATATGGACCGATAAGTTTATCGCCAATTATCCCACACCAAACATTAATTGACCAAGGTCGCTGATGGTTGACTTCTCGAATCCAGTGTAAGTTCTGTTCACTCCAGTAATGCATGTTATGTCGATTAACTTCCCCGTGGTTTGTGAATGTTGACTCATCGGAGAAAAGAACTCGTGCAAAAAAATGTTGGTTTGTTTGCATCTGCTGAAGTGCCCAGTGACAAAACGTTAGACGGTTTTGGTGGTCATTGCCATGTAGTTCCTGATGCATAGATACATGATATGGATGAAATTTGTGGAGCTTCAGCATTTTCCAAACACTCATATGTGAAATTCCTGATTGCCTTGATATTTCTCTTGTGCTCGCATGTGGATTATGAGCCACAGCAGCTAGGACTGACACTTGATTGTTTTCTCCACAAACAGTAGCTGCACGGGTTCTTTTTTTCTGGTTCACACTACCTTCCGCAGTAAATTGTTTAATAACTCGAACAAAAGAAGACCGTGATCGCGTTTGGCCAGGAAAACGCTGAGCATAAAGCGCGACTGCATTATCAAAATTTCTCCCACTTTCTCCATAAATGTACACCATCTCAATTTTTTCTTCCACAGAAAGATAATTCATAATGTAAATTCAAAAGCAATACGGCGTTGTACACTCACAAAAACAGTTGAAAAATTACAATCTTTTCTTCTAAAGATCAGAATTTAAAATGTAAACATTCTGAAAAAAATGCCAATGTTTACGTTATTTGTTTGTTGACGAAATGTCTTCAAATTACATTGTAGTTAAAACAATGTAGGAATCGAAATGAATAATAAATTAGTTATTTCCACGCAAAAATGAGAAAATGGATTTTCTTGAATTACAGCGCCATCTACCAAAAATAAAAAAAAATGTTTCAGACAAAATGTACGTAGTTTTTTATGTAGGACCTGAATCTGCAATAAAAAATAGGGGTTCCCATTTGAAATTTTAAAGTTGCCCCCCGCCCCACCCCCAGGGGCCGGGGGGGGTGGGCTAATTTTAGCACCAGCAGATGCCCCCTCGAAAATAATCAACTTTGGATTCTACGCATTTTTTCGTGTGAAGCTTATTTTTCGAGTTATTCTGCTTTGTCAACTTAAAATTTACACCCTGTATATGTTGTAAATATTAGCTCAATCGGATAAATGGTACAAACGTTTTTAGAACATTTACAGACGCACCCTGAGCCTGAATTTTTATAAATAAAGATTTACTGATTGCCTTTTATTCCCTATAATTTTAACTGACGTGCTAAAAAATAAAATAAAATAAAACAAAATTCTAACTTTACTTTAATGTATTTAGGCTTGTGCAAAAGTTAAATTTTCTAAGTTAATCTGCATTGTATAATAAACGTTTAAGTGCAAATTTCGCTTTTAAAGTATCCAAAGTTCACATTTTGAGAGGCATAGGTCATTATTGTTACTTTGTAAAGCAAGCTTCATTACTCTTTTTCTATTGTTTGGGTATTTCAGGATGTTTTGTTAGATGGCAAGACAGCAAAGTTGTAAGAAAGGGGAGAGTTTGAGGTCTTCTCTTTCCTTGTTTGGTTTTTTTGGCTCATAGGTCTATTGTATAAGGAAGTCACTGGGTTGCTTACACACCCCTCCTCCTAATTTCTGCCCGCACTTGGCTTGGCAAACACATTGTGAACCGACTCAAACACTGCCAACGTGCAGCTGTGAACTCCGAAAGATGCTTTTAGCAACACACAGTGTTGACTAAAACGCCTAATGTAATGACAGGCTCGCTATTATCTGTCTGTAGGTGCTATCTATCCATCGGTGACCCCAATCTGAGTAGATGAAGTTGCATTTGTTTCGGGCCTTGTTACTCTTTTGACTGAAATTTTATTTTATTCAAATTTTTTCGTTCTCTTTAACATCAATTTACTGTTTGTTATTCTTTCGTTTCAGTGCACGTGAATCTGTTTGAAAAAAAAATTGTCTTTTAAGGGTTCCTTTGTTAGCCGACAAGCCCTACCTCTTTGTGAGTTGTTGCTTTTATGTTAATTTAAGCTAAAATTGTTTGTTTAAAATTACAAATTCCCTTGTTTTTTCAAGACTGTCGAGGTTATACGGGTTTCTCGTTACTAATATATGTCTGAAATGATTTGCTGTGATCGTTTAAAATGCAGCATTTCTCGCTGTTTCAATTCTTTAAAGTTAACCTTTTCTTTAGCTTTCTTTCTCTCTCTCTTTTTCTCTTTCAATGTTTCTTCTTCCTTAATATCTCGTAAATACAAATGCTAAATGACACCTTTCCTCAGGTATTTTTGTCAATGCATACAATTATACAATGTTTTTGCTACAACTCTTTTTTTTTGACACAAATCACACTTGCACGTATTTTTATTTATTTATTTTTTCTGTTTTTCTGTGCTGATTTCTTACAGGGCGCAGTAAGGGTGACGGGAGCTGAGGCATAGTTCAAATACACGTTTTCCTATTAATGTTAGGGCTCGCACAGGTTAAGGCAACCAACCGCACCTCTTCTTTTAAGTTTCTCCGATTTTTTATGATGATTTCATTTACTCTCGGCGTTGGTGAATGTTCAACTACGTTTATAACCGATACGGTACACCAGACGTTTACGCGTGCATTCATACTAACATTGTCTATACATTTCAACAGCAGCAGATTAACTGATATTGTTAAAAGATTGCTTTTCTGAAATTAATTAAACACAGTTTTCAACTCTTCATTTCTACTATTCTTTTTACTTTTGGGCCTAAACTTTGGATATTTTATCTTCTTAGCTGTTGTTATTTCAACAGTATATGTAAAAGTGTAAGCAGTGGATTCCTATAATCAAATTTGTATATAACTGTTCTCAGCCAATAGGGCTGTGTGTACAGTGTCTGGCATGAACAGGGTTGCAGATCCGCTACTAACGGCGTTTTGAGGTAATCCGTAATAAATAAATTGTTGTGTCTTCCAGTTAGGGTATGTTAAATATGTTGCCTCATTACTTTCGTGGGTTATTCAGCTAATTAAACTCTGCCTCTTAGTAAATTTTGTTGGCACACTATTTCAGTTGACTACTGACAACCCCGGGCTGCTAAATTAGCAGATTGACATCGCAAACTTTATAAACATCGTTTCACACTATGTATGTTTAATTTTCTTCTAATATCTATGATTTCTGTGTTCTGATTGTTCATTTTATTGTTTGTATTTTAAATAATTTTATCCCACTCACGCAATATTTACTCTATTTAAGGGCGTACAGGGATAGTGTAATTTAGTTATTATTCTATACGTGCTTTAAGTTAAATTTAGGGTAAAATATTACTATGACATTTTACAGTTACTTGACCATGCGCCCTAAAAAGTCTAGTGGGTAGAACATCAGGTTAGCATTTACTGGTTGAGTGATGGTCTGAGTTCGTTTCTCTGTGACTGTAGGGTCAACATTTTTCAGTCAAGCCCCGTTTTTTTTGTCTTTATAACCTGTTATACACATAGTGTTAAGGTCAAAACTTGTTTTCTTTTTCCTTTCTTTTTTTTTATCGTAGTTTTTACAATTTTTGATGTCATTAAAAGCTGTTTATGACTTTTGGTACCAGACTGACCTATGATTGACAGGTATTAAATACTTACGTTTTTGGTTCATACAAGTTGGTCTACCTTTAGTTCCACCGATTTTTTTTACCTCGTTAAAGTGTTTTTTTCTTGAGAAATGAGTACACAATAGTTACCGCATTGTTCAAGGATTACACTAGCTGCATTGGATGGCGTCTAAGCCGGCAATCTGATATGATAAAAGTTTGCGCTAACCCACACGGTAAACCAAATAAAAAAGCCATCCAATTTGTTAGACTGGTTTTCGTCTGATCAAAAGTGTTTTATATTTTGCCAAAGCACGTATGCCATGGTTTCCACGTAATTCAAACTTGACATTGGCCGTGTTGGGTGCCACCTAAGTCGGCATCTGATGCGATAAAAAGTTCGCACTAAGCCACGCTAAACCAAATATATATACTATCCAATTTATCTGACGGGTTTTCGGCTCATTAAAGTGTTTTATTATTTCGCCAAACAGCGTACGCAATGGTTACCACATAACCTAAACATGACATTAGCTGTGTCAGATATCATCTAAGTCGGTTTCTGATAGCATAAACTTTCGCACTAAGCCACCCTAAAAATTCTTTGTGATTTCCAGGCATGTTATGTGAAATACGTTTCCTTTTAGTTTTGCTAGTATTTCGCATCATTAACCTTTTCCCAGCGAGCTATTTTTTGAGAAAATGATTCTTCTTACAGGGGGATAGAAAATATTTTTTTAAAAATTCAATAACTGATATACTACTTTAAAATTTTTAATTTGTGATGTTTAATATAATTGCTTTTGAATAGTAATTTTTTTGATCGGTAAAAAGTAATGGTTTTTTTTAAACAATACATTAAAATGTATAATAAAATTTTCTATTTGAAAAACTTGGTTAAAATCCTTTTTTAAAAAATTACAAATGTAATAATTTCGTATTTGAAAATAACCAAAATTTAGGGAGAAATCTTATCTTAATAAAGCAAAAAAAAAAATTTTAATATCTCTATTTGTTTTTTTTTAACGATTTTTTTATATAATTGAATGTGGAATATTTTTACTTTTTTTTTCAAATACCTACGTAACTTGTTGTTAAATGGGTCACACCTGCCTGACAATAGCCAGAAAATCACATAATAGGATTTTAATCTTTTTCTTTGATAAAGCATAGACTTCCTTATCTAACTTCCTCATATTCTGAGAAGTGATCAATCTCAAATGACGTCATCAAGAAACGATCCCGATAGCAATGGTTTTAATTTTTTTGAAATAACTTATGAATAAAATGTAATTTATGAAATAAAAAAATTTAAAACATAAATAAAAAGTATCATTTTAATATAATTCAATCATTAAATGGTTTAGTTGTGCCCTGGAAATTTTTAATAAATTCGTAATTTTAGATGTTGCTAAGTTTCTCCATACACAAGCTTTCTAAAATTTCGAAAATTATTGATCATTAATTAACTTGGGGTATATAATTTATGGGCAGTTAATTATAAAGCTTTCAAGAATTCAACAAAAGCAGTTTGAAGTTTTTATCGATAATAGAAAATTTCTTATAAGCATTTTTTATAGTCATGATTTCAGCCCCCCCCCCCTCCTTTGACAACACCTGTGGAAAATCATTTTTTATTATATTTTCTCATTTAATTTTAAAATTTGAAGGGATATACTAGTAGTAATGTGCATCTGAAAAAAAATAAAACAAAAATTAGCAATTTATCTGTAATAGAATTTCAGTTATATGAATTTAAATTTTGTAACGTGTTATATGGAATTGACATGGCTACAAGTGGCCTGATTAGGCCACCTCCGCTGGGAAAAGGTTAATGTCTTTCATTTGGACATATTTGAATGGGCAAGAGATAACCACGTTGGTCGACTATAATGTTCACTGCTGTGACCATCACTTAAATCGGCGGCTGATATGATAAATGTTTGCGCTAATGTGGCTTCATGTCCTGCACCATGTTTTATGCCCATAGTTCAAGTAGTAGTCTATTTACCGAGTTGGTTGACATCTAAGTTGTCATCTGTTACATTAAACGTTTGCGGTAATCCATGCTATAACATCTTTGTGATTATCGCTCGGGTTATGTGAAATAAGTTTCTCCATCAGTTTCAAACGTATTTCGCTTCATTAAGGCCTTTCATTTCATCAACTATGCTGGGGTAGGGGTAACCACGTTGCTCAAGTACAATATAGGCCACAGCCACCGGCACCTAAGTCGGCTGCTGATAAGATAAATGTTCATGCTAAAAAGTTTTTGTGATTTTTCACTGATTCTGCATGCGTACATATACTGATTTTTTCAGCCAAAATTTCATTCATTCATTAGGTTGAATTGTTCTATAATTAAAACATGGCTCGGATTTTCTAAAAATTTTTTTGGGCTCAGATGGTTGGCTGGTCGGTTGGTTGGTTGGTTGGTTGGTTGGTTGGTTAATTAGCTTGTTATCTAAAGATTGAAAACATTACATGCATTTTCTTTAAATTGCCAAACATTGTCACACATTACTGTTATGGTGTTGTACAATTGTAATTCTGCACCCTTGTGTGAGTCTATTCACAACAGGGCTGGTAGAACTCTTTTAGGGCCTCGTTTATCCAAAATGTTGTATAGTTATGACTAACTATAACCAAATAATAGTTATTTTTGCTATTCTGAACGCTTCAACACCAGATCAACGGCTCTGGAGGATGCGCAACACAGGGCTGATGTGAAAAAGCCAGCAAGCACTATTGGAAATGCTTAGCTACAAACGCTCTAATCCGTCCACTTTCTGAGGTAGTCGTGTGTGTGTGGTTAGACAGCCCACGTGTCGTACAGTAGCAAACGTTCTCCAAAGTCAAACTTCTCAATATTTTTACACAACAGCCTAGTTAAGGTTTAACATGCACTATGTCAATGTCACAGTTGAAAAACATGATTTCGCTCACAACACCAAATACAGATGTATGGACAGTAAGAAATATGACAAGTATTCATTTTATGGTGCATATCACAATTAAGTTCGATTTAAAAATATATAAACAAAAAAAGATTCCTTTAACTGGTAAGCGAAATACTAGCTTCTACGATATGCATCCTCAGTGTAAACTATACTTATGGCAGTCATCTCATGCACTTCTTGCACAGACTCAGGTTTCATACTTTCAAATACGGTGTCATTTGTTCAGCCATAGTGAAGGCTTGAAATGTAATACAGAAAACCATCTCGAATTTATCTAACTTTTACATTCTAAGTTAGTTACCAACAATTCACATCTGACATTGGTACCACATGTATTTGTTCGTTTAACCTTCTTCTCCATGAGTGAGAAATTTGAAGGAAATCAATGACGAGGTACCCGGGTACGCAAGTCCTTCATCACTGATTTACAAGGGAATTATGAACGTACATTATTTTTTATAACTTACTTACATGTGTTGTTATTGATATCAATATGAAATCCATAGCAAAAATCATACTCTATTTATTTTAGTAAAAAATTTCAGTTTTATTTTTGCTGAAAACTTTCAGTTTTGTTTTTCTGAAACTTTTATTTTAATTTTTGTGTTAGTTTTATTTTCAGGTATTCACTGGACGCTTTCTATACTTGAATTTGCTAGTTTTATATTCGCACAAGACCAACATAAAAATGGCAAAACGCGATCAAGTATTCTCATTAGAAGAATTCAGTCGGTAAGATGATGCACTTACTAATATGGATACACTTTTGAATTCAATGAGTTTTGACTAATATGCACTTACTATAATGCATAATTCATCTTGTTGTAGAATGAGTTTTGAGCAACTACAATCATATCTGGATAATTTCATTGATGATTCAGAAAGTGATAATGAGTTGTATTGCTCCAACATTCCTGATGATCTCAGCGTTCCACCAAAACACAATCAAGCTCTTCAAGATATAGAAGACGTCAATGCTGATCATAATGCCCAAATAGAAGTAAATGACTGTTCTGAAAGTTCCAGTGAAGTCGAGAATGAAGAAAGTGTTCCCGATCAGCAGATGCTGTATGGCAAAGATGGAACTGCATGGAATCTGACAAGTCCTAACAGTAATCAAACACCACAGCAAAACATTTTACACCAAAAATCAGGACCTGTAGAAAAAACTGAATCCCTTTCAGTTCTTGAAACCTTCAAGTGCATTTTTGATAACATTATGTGCAATATCATAATCAGGGAAACAAACAGGAAAGCCAAATCTGTATATTCTCAGTGGAATGCAGAAAATCCAAACAGCCCTCCCAAAGTTTGGAAGGAGTTGAAAGACGAAGAATTCGATAGTTATCTTGAGATTCTCATTACAGCAGGGGTTCACCATTCTTGCTCAGAAGACATCAGAGAACTGTGGAAGAATGATGCTAATCCGTTATATCGTGCATCAATGTCAGTGAATAGATTTTGGGAAATAACTAGGTTTCTTCGTTTTGATAATGTTACAACAAGGCAAGATAGGTTAACAAATGACAAAGCAGCAGCAATTTTAGAGATATGGCTCTTGATGAATATGAATCTCTGAGCTCATTAGGTGCCTTCCGAATGCCTTACTGTCGATGAACAGCTATTTCCATATAGGGGTAGAACAAGACTTACCCAGTACATGCAGCCAAAACCGGCGAAATTCGGTATCAAAATATGGTGGGTGTGTGATGCTGCAAATTCTTATCCACTCACTGGGCAAATATACACCGAGAAATCAGCTGAAAGCCGTGAAAAAATTAGGGCGAAAGACAAGTAAAAGACTTGTGTTGCCAATTCAAGAAAAGTGGTCGGAATGTTGTGATAGATAACTTTTTTACAACGCTTCCTCTGGCACGATTGCTATTTTCATGAGGTTTGTCAATGGTTGGGACATGGGAAAAAAATAAGCCGTTCATACCAACACAAATGCTCGCCAACAAATCGTGAGAACCACTGTCTTCTCTATATGGATTAAGCAATGACAAAGTTTGCCTAGCGGCTTATATCATTTACATAGAAAGCAATCCATTAGAATCCAAGAAAAATAACAGCTAGCGTGCGTTTTTGAAAGATTTCTGTAAACAACTAGCAATGCCAGCGATTGAAACTCGGTCCAGAAACCCACGAGCTTGTCAGCACTTCAACACGAAATCAGGAATAGAATGCATGCTGGGAGGCCCTATTGCAAGTTGTATTTCTACAGGTGATGAAGAACAACGCAGAATTTCTCAAGTCGCCTTATAGTAACTGGAAGTTGTTATGTTTGCAAATCCACCAAAAAACGTAGAAAAACAAGAAAACCTTGTTCCAATTGTCATCGCCCAGTTTGTGATGAGCATACCAAAACAATCACAAAATGTTATGCTTGTTCTGGAAATGTGTAAGATTTTGAACTGATGTTTTACTGATTGATAATGTAATTATCTTAGAATCGCTTTTGTAATTAAAAAACTTTTAAAGTGTGATTTATCATTTTTATATCGTATTTTTTATCGTTTTCTTGAGTAATAGTTGTAAGAGTACCCGGGTGCCCTTATCATTAATGTAAAATGTAAATGACTTTCAAAATTTTTTTTGAAATTACACAAACTTTTTTAAAATTATTTTTTCATAAAACTGCATAAGATTACCAACTTAGAGATGTCAAAAAATACCACGGGAAAAATACGAATGTATAATAGAGAATTTTTATGTTAAAAACGAAAATGGCACCCAGGCACCCCATCATGGGGAAGAAGGTTAAGAGTTTCAACAGCGTATCAGTTGCAAATTCAAGCACTCAACTAAACTCCAAACAAACAAACAAGCTCAGCAGACATCACTTTCATAAATAAAGCGAAGTACTTGCAATAATCACTTCTTTATCCAAATCGTTATTTATCAACGGTAAAGCTAGTACTCAAAATCTATAAATTATTTCTAAGGGTTAAGATACCATCATTTGACACACGGTGTAACATCTCACGTCGTTAATAAAAAATTATATAATCATCAACTCATCCAAACGCGGCGATAGTAATTTGTCGCTGTATAAGTAACTTTTTGTTGCGTTAGTAACTTTGTCGTGTTTAACTTCGTGTACGCAAAAACGGTCGGAGATGTAATCTCATAAATGTAGATTCTTGCTAACATGTAAAGCTGCATATACAATTTCTAAGTAGCACCTAATTTCGTGAAGACAAAAAAGGTCGAAGATGTAATTTCGTGAATGGAAATTCTTTCCGACATGTAAACCCGCAAACGCAACCTCTTGTCTTTGCGTATTTTCACGTACCCAAAAAATGATGTAGATGTAATTTCCCGAATGCAAATTCATGTCGACCTGTAGATCCGTGAATAAAAATTCCAGAAACGGATTAAACCTGCGAATAAAATTTCCTCCTTGATGTAATTTCAAGTTGGTAAATTTGACTCATGTCAAGATAAAATTGATGTGACTTAAAAAGTAAAATCTTATGTGTTGTAAAAAAAAGCTACATAAAACACAAAAAGACAAACAATCATGCATTGACTCGATACGCTACAGTTTCGGAACACTAACAATAACATCAATTGCCAATAACAACTTATCGTAAAAGAGTGAAAAAGTACTACTCACCAAATAAGTGATACCTCCTGTTTACCATCACACTAGTGCTACCCAGTAGATAATAAACGCCGCACTCAATTAACCACTGGTGTAATTATCAATATTACAGATGTTTTGAGGTTGACTGGCCAAAACGAATGTTAACCCAGCTATCCCTGCGAGACCAATGAAACGGTTTCCTTCGAATGATGGAAACACAGCGGACTATTAACGGGCTATTGAAAAAAAAACCGTTATTTGAAGTCTGCCTTAGTGTTTCCAGACATTCGTGGTAGAAACCGGTTCATAGGCCTGCCTGTGACACGACCCTGGATCGTCGACCCGCTCGCAGGATAGCAAGGGGCAATGCTCGTTTTGGCAGGTCAACCTCAAATCTAAGCACTGCCCAGATTATTTTATGCAATGAAACCCCTGAAAACTGACTCGGTAGCACCATCTGTAATATTGATAATTACGCCAGTGGTTAATTGAGTGCAGCGTTTATTATTTACCAGGTAGCACTAGTGTGATGGTAAACAGGAGGTATATCTTATTTGGTGAGTGGTACTTGTTCTGAAACTGTAGTGTGTCGAGTCAATGCATGACTGTCTGTCTCTTTGTGTTTTATGTAGCCTTTTTTTTCTTACAACACATAAGATTTTACTGTTTAAATCACTTCAATTTTATCCTGACACGAGTCAAATTTAACAACTTGAAATTACATCGAGGAGGAAAATTGTATTCGCAAGTTTAATCCGAGTCTGTAATTTGTATTCACGGATCCACATGTCCACAAGAATTTGCATTTGGGAAATTACATCTACACCATTTTTTAGGTACGTAAAAATATGCAAAGACAAGAGGTTGCATAGGCGGGTTTACATGTCAAGAAGAATTTCCATTCACGAAATTACATCTCCGAGCTTTTTTGTCTTCACGAAATTAGGCGCAACCTAGAAATTGTATACGCGGCTTTACATGCTAGCAAGAATTTACATTCACGAGATTACATCTCCGACCGTTTTTGCGTACACGAAGTTAAACACGACAAAGTTACAAATGCAACAAAAAGTTACTTATACAACGACAAATTACTATCGCCACATTCGGAGGAGCTGATGATTTTATAATTTTTTATTAACGAAGTGAGATATTACACCATGTTGCAAGTACTTTGGTTTGTTTACGAAAATGATGTCTGCTGAGTTTGTTTTTTTGTTTGGAGTTTGGTTGAGTGCTTGAATTTGCAAATTTTAGCTGTTGAAACTCTTAAACGAACTCTTAAACACATGTGGTACCAACATCAGATTTGAATTGTTGGTAACGAGTTTAAAATGTAAAAGTTAGATCCAAAAATTTAAGATGGTTTTCTGTATTACATTTCAAACCTTCACTATGGCTGAACAAATGCCACCGTATTTGAAAGTATGAAACCCGAGTTTGTGCAAGAAGTGCATGAGATGACTGCCATAAGAATAGTTTGCACTGAAGAGGCAGACCTTAGGAGCTAGTATTTTGCTTACCAGTTAAAGGTATCTTTTTTTGTTTATATATTTTTAAATCGAACCTAATTGTGATATGCACCATAAAATGAATACCTGTCGTATTTCTTACTGTCCATACATCTGTGCTTGGTGTTGTGAGCGAAATTATGTTTTTCAACTGTGACACTGACATAGTGCATGTTAATCTTTAACATTACCTTCTACTAGAAATCAGCAGGTCGCCCGAGGTAATCGGGAGTGGGTCACGGACTCTGGCTGTGGTTGTTAGTAAAGTGGAAGAAGGACAGTAGCAGTTTCTAGGTTATGGTTTTACTTACTGGTTGTTTCTATTGGTTCTTAAGCTGTCTTCATGACTGCCT
Organism: Rhysida immarginata; assembly: GCA_023313115.1. Taxonomy (NCBI): domain Eukaryota; kingdom Metazoa; phylum Arthropoda; class Chilopoda; order Scolopendromorpha; family Scolopendridae; genus Rhysida; species Rhysida immarginata. The sequence goes on along the minus strand of JAHWFO010055735.1, from coordinate 225,238 downwards.
TGACCTCAATAATCACATAATCTTTCCTTCTTAATTACTGGTTGTTTCTATTGGTTCTTAAGCTGTCTTTATGATTGCCTTGACCTCAATAATCACATGCTCTATCCTATATAAGCACCACTTCCATTTCTCTCTTCATCACATTGAGCGTAGTCTCTCTCTGTGTTGAACACACTCTTTGCATCCACAAAACCTATATGTGCCAGTGCATCCACTGCTGGGATAACCACGCACAGTGCCCGTATTGGATAGACGAATTCCCAATCGCTGCAGCAGAAGAAATCACAAACGATGACAACATTCACTCAATACCAATAACCATGGATGGACTAACAAGAACGCAAGGAGGATTCGCTATCAATAACTGCGCAGCATGGCAATCAAGTGTATATAGTGCCTCGCAGGTATGTTCTAGAACTTGTTCCCCACGACCCGAAATTGAGCTTCACTCAGACCATACCGAAGACATCCCCTTTATATGCACAACTACACAATACAATGACACAGAACCATTCATACACATTAGCACCGGAACCCCTGAAACATTTAGACAGCCACAGTGCATTATTATTGACAACAATGGACACAACAATATATCTTTACCTCACAAACATAAGCAGCCAAGTAATTAAAAAACAATTCTTCACGGAGATGACAACCCTTCTACTACCTCACTATGCCCCCACAAATTTATAGACACAACAATTGAACGAACACCAACCAGCCAACAAATATTCAGCAATAAACATAGAGGAAGTTCAGGAAGCAGTGACATTGAGCAATTGGACTCTCAATCAGCAGGGACGTCTAATGAATCGCAAAATATCATTGCCCTGGACGAAACGCACATTAACCATATTCCATCATCACCCAATAGACCGGGACCACGCACCTCAACCTCGTTGGATGACTCAAATATCACCACCAACAATCCCGTTACAGCCACAAACAAAACGTTTAAAACTTTCATCATCCACAACACAAATCTCACATACCCAACCGGAAATCCCAATCACAGAGGAAGCTGCCCCTCATTCCTCTCATTTGACCACGGAGACCATCAACATATCATCTACATCTCAGCAATCGGAGAAGGAATCACAGCCTCAAGAACACGACAGCGAATCATTAACTTTCTTAGTGCAACAAGCGGAGGCGTGAAAAAACAGAAAAAAACAGAGATATTGAAATGTGGAGATAAATTTTCTAAGGTAACAAATGACCACGTGAGCTAAGAAATGAACGAGCCCTACCGCACATGTGAAACAATAATGTTATTGTATTAAAATTGAAACACTGCATTTGACATTAGCAAAATGCTGCAACCCTACGGATGAGACAAGGATTTTTAGCTTAGATTAGCGTGGGCCTTGACTACAGATGTTGTTGCTACTCTTCACGGCTCGGATACACTAGACTTCGTATGGCCTGTGAGATCAGAATTACGTACACTTTTATAAATAGGACAGGCTTTAATTTAGTCGGAAAAGCACGAAATGAATGGGGAAAACCAATGCAATATAAGCAAAATGTATATCGCATACCTGTGCTAAAAAATGCAAGAAATTTTAGCCCTTAATAGCTTGAACACTGACCGTAGTGTCAAACGGTGCTGTACTCCTCGCGAACACGCTAAGCCTGACCTCCCGAATTGTGTGTTAACAAGTATGTACGTTTTTTTTTTGTTTTGTTAATACGTCAATTCTAATCAAGATTTTAATTAGATGAAAAAACTCTGAAAGTAATATAAAAACGTCAATGCAGCAAAAACAAACGTATTTCAAATACTATACATTGTCAGATACGTAGATTTTTAGCTTGAATTAGCCTGCGCATCGAAAGTAGCGACTGACGTCGCTGTACAACGCTACTAGGCCTCGTGCGAATACCTCGACATCAACTGTGCCCAAATATGTTAGTGGGAGAGAAATAATTTAGGATAAAAAAACAAACGATCAAGGAGCAGTGTAACCTACCAAAGTACAGAAAAACTTATCGCATATATCTTTGGCCCAAGAAGCAACTTGGATGCGAGTGTCTACCCCCGGAATCGCGATGCTCGCATACACGAACGTCATCAACTCGTGAATCGTAGACTTATGCAAAACGAAAGCACAGTACACGTACAGCCTTTATTAAGTAAAAATTATAACATTCAAACTGTAAAACAAACCAACAGGCGCGCGACTTTGAGAACTTAACGACTTGTGACGAATGATGTTAAATCATCGCATGTGACAATAGCCTTAAATTGAATACAGACGTTTTGCACTATAAAGAGTACAAAGCATATCACTCTTGTATCCTAATACCATAAGTGAACAGAAAAGTTGTATGAGAGAGAGAGAGAGAGAGAGAGAGAGAGAGAGAGAGAGAGAGAGAGAGCAAAAACCATTTTTTAGAATAAAATTTTTAACAACATTTTGCTAACTTGTATCGAATATGTAGGGAAAAGGAGTAAGAGAGAGAGAGAGAGAGAGAGAGAGAGAGAGAGAGAGAGAGGTAGTTGACTGAATATCGCGAGGTTGGGGAATCAGACAACGCGATTATCAACCTCTGTGAGCCAAAGTTGTGCAAATTTGTATAGAGAGAGAAAGAGAGAGAGAGAGAGAGTCCAGTATACCCCACCAACATTGAGAAATGTGAACTTTGTATTTTTATTAAAAATTTCATCTAGGTTCAACCCTGACAAGAAAATACAACCCTTCATACGAGCAAAGGCAATCAGTGGGAGAGGCAAAAATGAAAATAAAACAAATTTCAAACAGCCCAGCTTTATAATAAGCTAAAAACTTAGTAAATATGACCCTTTCCTCAGTTTGTGTCACCTAGTTATATTTATAAGCATGTATATGCGAATTCAGACCCACCCTTTTAGACAGCATTAGTCCCTACTCAGATGCACACTTGTCAATTGAAACAATGTAGCAATTAGTTTAAAATTAAAAACAAAACAATACACTTTGAAACATCAGTAGTTTTATTTAGAAGAAACTGTAAAAGAGCTTGGAGAAAAATTGGTTAATCGAGAAACAATAGTTAATTAGTAAATAGGTAATCAATTTGAGGTGTCAGTATACCAACCCCTACCCATTTAGGTGGGTATTAAGGGCGTCAACAGGTGTTCACTTGTAAGACAGAATCACCTAAGTGGATTTTTCTAAGAGCATCAGGACCCTCTTATCTGCCACACTGGTGCTGGTTCTCAACACCAGGGGTACATCAGAGAATTAGAAATTATTTTATTTCAGCCTTAGGCCACTTGAACATGACTGCCATCACGTGGTTAATCAAGAAAAGATCATCAGCCAGCTGTGTGACCAAACACACAATTGGAAACCTGATCAAAAAGTAATCAAAATCAAAGGTAAATAAAACCACACCCAAAAGACCATAAATGACACACCCAAAACATGACTACGCCCAAAACAAGAACCAACACCCAAAAAAACCCATGCCCGAAAAAGACCACATCCAAAACAGAGGACCAGCGCCCAAAACAGGTGGGCCAACACCCAAACAGAGTGACAACACCCAAAACAAGAACCATACCCAAAAGGATAAACCCTCAAAAATCTACACCAGAGGGCCAGAGTATGACCAAAAAAGGTAGTGTAGAAGAGCAGAGACACCCCCTGCCGAATAGCCCGGGGGCATGAAGCAAGGGACAGGGTTCCTGGGGACCCTAGCGCATTCCTGAGCAGGCTGAGAACAAAAGAAAAAGTGTTGGCATCCTTTGTTCCTTCGAAAAATCACCCCCTCCACATTCCATTTTGACCCGATCAAGTCCTTATCTACTCATAGGCATTTAAATCATTATATCTTCCAAATTTATGGTTAATAATGTATTATTAACACTAATATCGTCAGTATTGAATTACTAAAGAAAATAATAAAAATCTTTAAAATAATAAAAACTTATGGAAAATGTAAAAAAAATTGAATTTTACTCAAACCACAAGTGCCTATAACACGACCAAGGGCTGTTATTTTTTGTGGTCACGTGGGTAGTCAAAGCTAAGAAGGCTAAGAAGAGGTGTGAGAACGAGAGTTTATGATAAAGGTCAATTGTTTGCAAAGAAATTT
>JAHWFO010055735.1:199492-221052 GCA_023313115.1 Rhysida immarginata | reverse complement strand
GATTCCATGGTATCCAACCCCCTTTGTAAAATACGATTTGTCCATATGTAAATGAACTAAACGCATTCTGGGAAAGCAGTAGGTACAGATTTGTTTTTAAAAGTTTACTTGATGTACGTTTTAAATGTGTAAAGTTAAAAAAACAGTATGAATAGTTTTACATGGAATGGATATACAGACATGCAACTGTGTCTCGGTGCTGCTAGTACCATTCATGGTGCAAGGCGTTATCCCAGCAGAATTCTTCCCAATTCACGAACATTAGGTGCAGTAGATTGTCGTCTAAGAGAAACAGGCACATTCGTTCATGATAATCATACTGTTTTCACGCGTACATCAATCCATCATTTGTGTTCTGCTATGAAACAAATGCTCGTCATTTCAAACAATTACTGTTAAAGTCATACAGTAGATTGTTTGTGTTAATCGTTAAAAACAAAATAATTTAGGCCTACCAACGCACTCTGCGTCCCGGTGTCATTTGATTGTTCAATGCAGTATTGTAAATGAACGGAGCTGCGGGGACCCATGTTCATATGACAAAAAAATACTTCTAAGGACCTCTTCCAATTCAAAGAATTCAGAGAATTAAGGAACTTTGTCTACAGCCTCATAAATGTCTTTCACCAACATGTAATTGTTTCAATTGAATTGTATTCAAAGAGCGTGGTGGAATCAAGTCCTGCATGTAGTTGTTCATTCTGACAGTACCAGTTTAGCCGCACAATCAGTTGAGATCTTTATAATTTTTTACTATTCAGGGTGAATTTTAAGTACACCAACAAACTGCAAGGAACGGTTCCTGGCTGTAAATGAAGCTAAAAAGGTGATATTAGCATGGGTCCAGAAATGCTCTGTTGCCACGGTAGAAGGCATGATGGAGTGCATTATTCGCCAACACCTCAACAATCTTCTCCAGATGTTGGATCGGAGGCGGAGGCCCTGTAGAATGCTTTGCTCGATTACCGGACTTAAACCCCCTGGATTTTAACTTCTGGGGGCATCTGAAAAGCCATGTTCTATGTGCCGGGACGATTTCCACACATACCATCCATTTCTGGACATATGCCGCCTTTCTTACTCCATTTCCGGTCAGGAACCCCTCCCTATAGTTTGTCGGCGTACTTAAAATTCTCTCTGTTTTAGATAAACACTAGCTGAAATACCCAGTGTTACTTGAGCTCTTTTTAGAAGAAAGTTTGCTATATCTGAATAGGAATATACAGTAAAAATTAATACATTAAAACAGTAAAAATTCATATAGAAAAACCAAAAAAATTTTTTTTAAATGTTCCTAATGGATAGCCCTCTAACTATTCTCCCCGGTTCGTGTTGAAATATTGTGTATAGCTGAGCGAGTTTACTACAGTAGTGGAGAGTCAGAGTGTGAAATAATGTGTATGGCTACGAAAGTGGGAGGAAATAGAATGAAAATGATACAATAGTTTGATGTGTATGGCTGTAAATTTATGTGACCTGACTTTTAAAAATTCATTCGTTTATCTAAAAATTCAACAATCCCAAAACTCTCTTCTTGGATGGCTATGGATATAATCGTTTGTGTCTGTGTACACTGTAATTCCAACAATTGATAATCTGTTACGAATTAAAGAAATTAAACAGGAGCAAACTGCAAGCATCAGGTAAATGATATTAATTAGAAAAATGGATGGAAAAATTCTGCGATTTGGATTCGAACCAGGAACCTCGATTGTCATGGTCGACACCTCTACTAATTGTGCCATGGTTTCTTAATTGAAGAGGTTATGAGTCATAACTTATGATATTCCCGTTTGAACGCGATTCCGCTATTATCTTGTTCATCAGATGGCGAAACATCGAAGTATGCTTTGAAAAATCAGATATACAATAAAATTCAACCTATAAAGCATAAGTTATCGATGTTTATTTTAAGGCACAACTAGTTACATATTTTAGGCTTTTTAAAATAAATAAATCATTAAGGAATGGCATAACCAAGTACCAAAAGGTTAAACTATACTATTCGCGGAAATATATTTTTAAACCGCCCTATGTTAACATTGGAGGCTTCTAATGGATGATAATGATACCATTAAACCACGTACCTTGGAAATAATTTTAATTATTATTAATATTAGGTTATATTCATTCATGACACACCATTCCAAGTCGTTTGATATTACATGCCATATTTTAGCATTGAAACTTCCAATGAACCATAATGGTTCCACTAAACCAGCTTCCTTGAAACCAATTTGGACCATCATTAATTTTACGTAATATTCGTTCATGGCCCCTCGTTCCAAATCGTTTGATATATTATATGCTATATTTTACAGACAGACAGAGGGACAGGCAGAGAGACAGACGGACAGACAGACAGACTTATTTCCCCGCACTGAGAGCATACGTAACTTTCAGTACTTAATAATACGCTATCAGTGAATATTATAGAAGAAGTTTCGTGTATCATTGATAACTATGAATTCTTTACTTTATTAATAAATCATTAAGCAATGACATAACCAAGTACTGAAAGGTTAAACTAAACCATTGGCTGAAATGTGTTTTTTAAATTTCTCTATGTTAACATTGGACCATCATGGTTCCACTTAACCAGGTGCCTTAGAACAAAATTCGACTATCATTATTAGGTAGCGGAAGAATGGAGTACATATTGTTTTCACAATTTTCGTCTGTCCGTCCGTCCCCTTCATAATTTCCGCATTTTTTGAGGTAGAAGGTTGAAATCCGGAATGTAGCTTACTATGGGCATGTGCGTCTTCACTGTTTAGTTTGGTTTTGATTGGCCCAATGGGTTCGGAGTTTCGGGGGCGGAAATTTGAGGAGACTAAAGAGTCTACACGTGTTTTTGCATTGAAAGGAGTGAAATTCGATATGCAGATTCCTCTAAGTAAGATCAACATTACTGTAAAGTTTGGACCAAATTGCCCCAATAGGGTCGAAGTTGTGTGGGTGACAGTCACTTGGTTTTCAGAACGGCAAAATATGGCATGACATATATCATTCATTTGGAAATGATGAGAAACGAAAGAAGATAGAGCCCTTTTTTATTTTCTAAATACTACGTTCGATTTTTCGATTAAAATAATGGGGATGGGGGTTAAAAAGTGCAGATTAATGGGTAAAAATAGATGACCTCAGCGCTTCCTTCTATAATTTCTTGTTTTACGTTGTATTCATCATTTCACATAAATCCAAGATTTATGATATATAACATGCCATATCTTAGCATTGAAACTTCCAATTAACCATAATCATTCTACTAAACCAGGTGCTTTGGAACCAATTTCCACTTTCATTAATTTAAGGCTGTAGTCATTCAATCCGCATCATTCTAAGTTGCTTCATATGTAAAATGCCGTATCTTAGCATTGAAAGTTTCCAATAGACCATAATGATACTATTAAACCACGTACCTTTGAACAAACTTGAATTCCCATTAGTTTTACGTTGTATTCATCTTTACACATCATTTCAAGTTGGAAATGACTATAGCAGTTGACAAGGACGTAAATACCAAACAAACTAAACAACTAACCAATCTAGTTTTTTGATTTAGTACATGAAATATTTTAGAATTGAAAGTTCCAATTAACCATAATGGTTTCACTAAACCAGATGCTTTTGATCCAGTTTCGACTATCATTAACTTTACACATCAAACATGACAGATCATTCCAAGTTGTTGATGTACAGGGCGGGGAACATAATTTTCTGATTTCCAAACGCAATACAACCCAGTTTGTTTTATATATTTTATTTATAAATTAGATACATATTTAAAGTTTTGTTTTAGACAGTCTTGAAAATCATGAGATAGATGACGCCCCCCTGGTCCATACACTGAATAAACCGATTTCTGGCATTGCACATTGCACTGGGTACTCGGCAACTTCTGTCCGGTTGTTGGCTTTAAGATCTTGCAGGGTCCTTGGACGGTTAACATAACCGCGTCATTTCAAAAAAAACAACAAAAAAACCGCAAGAGGTCAAATAGGGGGAGCGGGTTAGCCATTCCAAATCGCCACTTAATTTGATGAGGTACTCCGGGAAGTGTTAGCAAATGCCTTTGAAGTGTGAGCCGTTGCTACGTCCTGTTGGAGCCAAATGTCCCCTAAGTTCAATTCATGAAGTCGTGGGGGAAAATTTCCTCCAACAAGTTCACATACTGGTCTGAATTCACTCATTTTCTTCGACAAACCAGGACTATTAACCCCAGCTGAGAAAATTGCACACACCACTGTGACTTAAGATGAATGCAAAGGTTGGTTTGGTTTTGTTTTTTTGGTATTAACGTCCTTGTCAACTGACATGGTCATTTCAGGACGGCGTTATAGGGGCCGCAAATTTTGTCTCGCAAGGGTTCTTTACCGTGCAGCTGGCAAATGAATGCAAAGGCGTTTGATGCAATTTTCAGGGGTTGTTGTCGGTCGAGTAGCGCAAGTTCTGTTTGTTGACTCATCTAGTTAAGTTAAAATGGGATTCATCACTGAAAAAAAAAAATTGTGTCCACAGGAATGTTTTGGAGAAGTACCTCACAAGATATCCCCTGGAAATTGAAGTCGCATTCGGAAAGTTCCTGCACAATCGCCAGCTTGTAACGATGGTAATGAAGGTCATCGTGAAGAATTCGCCTCATTGAACGAATGCAAAGTCCAAGGGCAAACGAATGTTTGCGCGTAGAAATTTGAATCCTAAACTTCCGATAGATTTCCATTGAATTGCCCGCAAAGCGCGCCCTCGCAACAGTAGAGACGCCTAGCAACCAACGTTCGAAATATTTCACTAACGGGAACAACAATGCTGCATTACGGAATAAGGAGTTTACCCTTCTGTTTTACACACTGTGATCGCAGGTTACGGTCGGCCATGGTGCGATCTAAGTGGCACCTGGCGCGATCTGTTTTCTTTAGCTTCTCGAAACAATGGGAAATGGCCGAAACTCGATGACCATGAATATCTATAGACCGTGATAGAACTAAAGCGAAAGCTTCTATTGTTCAATATTTTATTATTAAGATAAATTATACTAACTAAATGTATTATTAGATGATTGTGTTAATTAAATATAGGTTAAAACTAAATATTATTACAATGAAGCAATAAACCATTTATACCAGGAACAACCATAACATCAATTGTAATGTAATGTGAATTATTTCCTCATTTTCAAAAATTCCTATCTTTGTTCACAATAAAACATCAATGTTGAAATTTTAACAGTACTTTGATATCGTATAATTCTACAAAATGTGCAAAAATCAAATTTTTTATTCAGTCTCAGTAGAGATAACTAGCCCCAAATGTTACAATAAATTAAGATTTTCAAATTTCAAATATTTATAAAAAATTAAGTAAATATTTGTCAGTGCTGTTGCACTACATAAGCTAATAGTGTATGATATCTAACTAGAGGAGAAAAATACACTCTGTTAAATCGCTCCTTGGCTGTTACTTATAGGTCAAAAAGTGGGTTTTTTAGATATTCAATACCAAACTTTGGAGGCCATTTTGACTGGTTATTTTGGAATTTATGGTAGTTTGGGTAATAACCAAAGATGTAGAGGAGACGTTTCTAAATTAAATCATGTCAATTAAAATGTTGTATCTTAAACGAGTGCAGAGATATTTAAATAACGCTAATGTCTGAAAATTGAAAAACCGTCGTGCCCTTACAAATATAAATGGCCTCCATTTAGTAGTGGTGCAAGATAAAGCTTTTTTAAAAACTGTATTTAACTTCTCAACTAAAAAGTAATCGCATAAAAAAATCAAAATATTTATAAATGGTCAAGTGACAATCATTGGATCACATCATATGGATTGACCCTTCCTTTGTAAACAATGTTTGAAGTAGAATGATTGAGAAACGAACAAAGCGCTAGTTTGATTCACTAACAAGGAGGAGAATCCCTTAGAGCTGGCTATGTGAAAAGTTACTGATCGTTTCAAAGCTAACAGTTTTCATGAATTGTTTTTTGCATTTGATCACGATAAATGGAATAAATGATGTCTTGAAGTGAAAATAACTCTATGGCACAAATCAACATGCAAAACGATTTGACCATGTGCTTTCGCCAATTATTAACAATAAATCAGAAAATTGTGAATTTGTTTTGACTCGTATTCGCGCCCGCATGTCCACTGTTAATGCATCCGCGTCATGTGTTGCCACAGATTTGAACTCTCCTAGCATGCTCTTATCTCATAAAAAGTGACTACTATTCCCGACGAAGCCACTGCAAGAGCTATTTTCCCTTGGGCTTGCAATTGTGCCAGCACGATTTTAGTGACTAATGTTTTCCTGTCCCAGCAGGTGCATCCAAAAACAGAATTTCTCCAATATCATTTTTAACAGTCTGGCAAATGCGTTCGAAGGCCGTGTGCTGTTCTTCTGTTAGATTTCGGGTGCCGTATTGAAAGGTTTCCGCAAGTTTAGTTTGGAATAAAACTTATTTCCACTGCGTTTACCTTCTACTAATACAGCTGGAAAGCCGTACTGGAGGAGAGGAATTTCTCCTTGGGCTCACAATTATACCAACACGATTTTAGTGAAGGATGTTTTCCTGTCCCACCAGGTGCGTAAAAAAAACAGAAATTCTCCTATATTATGAAATCTTTGACAAATGCGTTCGAATGCCGTGTGCTGTTCTTCTGTTAAATATCGGATGGCGTTTTGAAATGTTTACGCAAGTTCTGCTGGATTATAACTTATTTCTGCTGCGATTACCTTCTACTAATGGCACTGGCAAGCCGTAATGGGGGAGAGGATTTCTTCCTATAGACGTGACCAAATTTTGTATAGCCACCAAGCATTTATTGAGAGCATTATTACACAATCTATCGTTCAGTTCACCTTCAATATTTTGTCCGATATTCCTATAAAAGTCTTCCGCCAGCATATCTTGAAATATTTGCCACAACATTTCAGCATCAGAAATGCAACAAAATATCAGCAAAGCGGCAAACAAATGATGCAAGCAGAATGGGGGAGGTGGGGTTACTAACGCATTATTCAGCCAGAACCTCATTACAGCGTTTGTCATCATCCAAGCGTCGCTATTCGTTTGCTTTTCACAAGATTCACGATAAGTGGGATATTTGACCCCATTAACGGTTTGTAGAAACGCAACCGTATGTAATAGCAAGCGCAAAAAGAAACATTCAGCATCGTTTGGATGAGCGGTGAATACTCTTTGAGAATCGTAATCTTTACATATTGGGCTTCCCTTTTTTGCAGCTCTGCCACGCCTTCTACGACTGAAGATACCTCCCTGCTTGTCGTAATTATTGTATGAGGGAATTTCATCATGCAACATAATTCTCACAAGATCATAGATTTCACAAAAACGAAAGTTTGCCAACAAAAGTACACCAACAAAGTTATTTATCTGGAGTTTTCTAAACGATCTGTAACATATTCAGGATTAACATATATTCTTTGTCCTTCTTCAAAGTGAACAGTGAGATAAGACCACAGGCGGATGTCTTTCGTGAATGGAAAATCGCAAAATACGTCATACAGCCTATGAAGGCTTAGGTATCGGGCCGACTGAAAAGTTTTAACTTCATCGTGTTCATTTTTCAACGCAAATGTGGCTTGTTCACTGCCTCTGCTCAAGTGCATTCAAATATATTTAATAGATTCAATACTTTGGCATGTTTCAGCATTATATCTTGAAATGTTGTAGATAATATTTGCGAAAGGGGTACGGCACATGTGTTGTCCTAAAAATTTCTTATTGACGCTATAAATCAGGTGAACATCGAGGATAGGTCGGGATAACCATCTTCATCCGTTATCGTTTGCTCTATCAGTATTCTTGGATATCTTTTAGAACACCAGCCAGGAACCATGTGTTTCTTTTCGATGTTAATCAGTGTTGGATCTGTGTTATGGTCCAGAAATTCGGCACTTATCAGCTTATCGACATCTTGGGATGTATTTTTCTTCTCCCACAATTCGTGAGGCAGACCATGCTTTAGCCACTCAACGCTCTACATGAAGCATAAAGCTGCAATTAAGACACTTTTTTGTTGTCATCACGTTGATCTGTAACTTCCATTTCAAGTGCATTATATCATTTCGATCATACGACGCTAGTCTTGCAAATATTTCTGGAGTGATTTCGTTCCAATTTTAATTTGTTGTGAATGAAATAAAAAGATCAGGACTTCCGTATATTATCTACAACATTTGGAGCTACAACACTGAAATATACAAAGTGTAGAATTTATTGTATATATTTGAATGTACGTTAGCAAGGTCAGTAAACAAGCCAATTAGCGTTCAAAAATGAACACGATAGAGTCAAAACGTTTCAGTCGGCCCGATACATGAGCTCTGCAGAGGCTGTCTGGCCCATTTTGAGATTACCTATTCACGAAAGACACCCGCCTGTGATCTCATCTTGATGTTCACTTTGAAGGATGATAAGAATATATTTTAACCCTGAATATGTATCAAATCGGTTAGAAAACCCCAGACAAACAACTTTGTTGGTCGACTTTCAATTTTGTGAAATTGATGGTTTTGCGAGAATTGTGTTGTATGATGAAATTCCTTCATAAAATACTTACGACAAACAGGGAGGTATCTTCAATCGCAGAAGGCGTGGCAGAGCAGCAAAAAGGGTAACCCGACATATTTAGTGAATACGAAATTCGAAAAGCGTTCACCGCTCATCCAAACAATTCTGAATGTTACTATTTGCGTTTGCTTTTACATAAGGTAGCATTTCTATGAACGGTTAATGGGGTCGAATATCCCACTTAACGTGTATCTTGTGAAACGCAACCGATTAGCGACACTTGGATGAAGACAAGCACTGTAATGAGGCTTTGGCTGAATAATGCGTAAGTAACAACCCAATCCCCTGATATCAACTGTTTGTCGCTTTTCTGAAACTTCGTGTCGTTTCTGATGTGGCAAAAATTTCAAGATATGCTGGCAGAAGACTTTTATAGGAATATCGGATTGATGGCGAACTGAACGATAGATGGCGTAATAATGCTCTCAATAAATGCTTGGTGGCTATACAAAATTTGGTCATGTCTATAGGAAAAAATCCTCTCCCCCATTACGGCTTGCCAGTGCCATTAGTAGAAGGTAATCGCAGCAGAAATAAGTTATATTCCAGCAGAACTTGCGTAAACATTTCAAAACGGCATCCGATATTTAACAGAAGAACAGCACACGGCATTCGAACGCATTTGTCAGAGATTTCATAATATAGGAGAATTTCTGGTTTTTTACGCACCTGGTGGGACAGGAAAAAATCCTTCACTAAAATCGTGTTGGCATAATTGTGAGCCCAAGGAGAAATAGCTCTGCTGTGGCTACGTCGGAAAAAGCAACCACTTTTATTGAGATAAGAGCTTCCTTGAAGAGTTCAAATATGTGGCGACACATCACACAGATGCGCATAATAGTAGATATGCGGGCACGAATAGGAAAATATTCCAGGGCATATGAACAAAACGCTTTGGGTGTTAATTTCTGCTGTACAGTACTTTCACTTCAAGACATCATATCTTTCGTTTATAGGGATCAAATGGAAAAAACAATTCATGAAAACTCTTGCATTTGTGAAAAGGCTATATTGAAACGATCAAGTGCAAGAATTAACTAGGACATACTTAATCATGTTGAGGGAGAAAATATGGAGTATATCTCTATTAACAGAGTGATGTACCAAGATGATTCTACATATTATCCAGGTTAATTTTTACATTCTCTTAGCGTACTGGCCTTCCATCACACAAAATTAATTTGAAAAAAAGACGTCCCTATTATTCTGTTGTGAAATTTAAGCCCACCGAAATGGTGCAATAGTGCGAGGCTTAAAGTTACTTCTCTCCAACGTAATATCATAGAAGCGGAAATTTTGACGGGAAGTGGCTGAGGCGAGTGAGATATATTATACGCCGAATCCCGCTTATTCCTAACAAATTCTCATTTCGCTTTTTACGTGTTCAATTCCCGATGAGCTTAATTTATGCCATGACAGTAAACAAAGCACAGTGCCAGACGCTGCGTGTTGCGGGCGTGGACCTGAGTGTCAGCTATTTTTCGCAAGGCTCTCCCCCGTGTTAGTGAATAAAACTAGCTAGAAGAAAAGAGAAGAAACCAGTGTAGACACTACAGTAGCGGAGAGCTGTGCTCACACGAATTAATGAGCATCTGAATTATATAAGGAACAGTAAATACGGTATATCTAGATTTGCGGACCATATCTTTGACCAGAAACTTGATTTTCGACGAGAAGATTTCGGCATCTGGACAGCACAAGAGACCCAAGACTCTTGAAATTTTTGGAGTCCTACGTGATTAGCTGCGAAGACCCCACAAGACGTCTTAACAGTTTTGGAGGCCCAGTGGACGTTACCCAGCTGAGAAACATTAGAAATCCAATTAGCCTACCGAAATTTGCCAATAGCAGAAATAACCAAACCGAGGATGACCACCAAACGACGACCAATGAAGACCAAGGATGTCGAGCCAATCATATCCTTGTTTAATACTTCCATCTTTTGTTTGTTTTTTTAACGTTATTGGTAAATTTATTTAATTGGCTACTGTTTGCTATATAACATCTTGTAACTTATTCACAATTCATCTTCGCGACGCTAGATGGAATGAAAAACTCAAAAGCTTGTCGGCTCGCGACAATTCCATTTGGAGTATGGTCAGAGCTTTACAGAAGAGGAAGAATCATACGCTTCCTCCACTAAGTACTCCACAAGATGACTATGTGCAAACTGATCAGGAGAAGGCCCAAGTCAATGCAGATTTACTGGGGAGCCAAATCATGTCTCAGCGTGTGGAAGAAGGTATTGTTAACTTTGATGAAGTCCCGCAGCATTTAACGAAGTACAACATCAAGGCAGGAGAGATTGCCAACATCATAAGTAAACTAAAAAAGAACAAAGCTCCAGGAAAAGACAAGGTGAGTAATAACGCCTTATGAATCTCCCAAAGAACTTTATTGACTTTCTTACCAATATCATTAGCGACTGCTGGAAATTTTCTTACTTCCCTGTGGCTTGGAAGAAATCTATTGTGTTGAGTATCCCCAACCGGTGGCAACATCCTGCAATTCCCGCGAGGTACCGACCTATTAGCTTGCTACTCTTGATGTCCAAGGTGTTGGAGAGAACGATCCTCGTCAGATTCCAAGATCACTGTCTAGCAAATGACTTTTTTCGGGAAGATCATTTGGCTTTCGTGCTGCCCACTCATGTCCGATGCAGATATAGAGGCTCGATGAAGACCTGAGCACCCCCCTGAACCTATCCAGGTACTGTGGGGTGGTATTTCTCGATGTTAGTAAAGCTTTTGACCAAGTGTGGCATGAGGGCTTTGTCTACAAAATGATCAGAGACGGGTTCCCTGCCGATTTGATTTTGATTGTGAAATCCTTTCTTGACAGCAGATCCTATCAAGCCAAAGTTGGAGAAAATCTTTCCACATCCCGTGTTGTAAAGGCCGATGTCCCTCAGGGTTCTGTCCTCGGGCCTGTGCTATTTAATTACTTTGTACATGATTTCCCGAAACAAGATAATTGATTATGATACAGAAGATGAAGACTCACGACAATAAGCTTGTGAAAGGGAGACTGAAGAACTCAATGAATATGAACTGGCATACGAAGTATCGTAAACCGAAGTACGTTCTTGACATCAATTTTAAAGATATTAGCAGCGTCTCTTTCCCAGACTATTGGAAGATGTGATAATCTTCTTTCTCCTTGTATTTTTTTATTTCGTTTGTCTTTTGTATCTGACAATCGTCAATCTTATTCTCTTTTTTGTATAATATGGAAGACCGCTTGGGTTGGTTAGGCTTCTTGACTACCTCAGTGTATTTCATTTGGAGTTTATTCTGGTTGGAAGAGCTTTGTGAAAGCGCTGCTTTTGTCCCATCCTAACAAATGTACACTTCACTGTTCGATTGTCGATTGTCACAATTCATCTGTAAAACGAGATGGAGTTAACTACAGGCATTCCAGAATATTACCCTGAGGACCATTGCCCAGCTAGACAGAAGGACGGTGAAAAACCAATCAATCCACATGGATTTAAACATGGCCCATATCGTAAAGTTTATACAGGATCTCTTTTGATTATGATACAGAAGATGAAGACTCACGACAATAAGCTTGTGAAAGGGATTCTGAAGAACTCAATGAATATGAACTGGCATACGAAGTATCGTAAACCGAGCCACGTTCTTCACATCAATTTTGAAGCTATTATCAACGTCTCTTTCCCAGACTACTGGAGGATGTGATAATATTCTTTCTTTTTGTATTCATTATTTCGTTTGTTTTTTGTTTCTGACAATCGTCAATCTTATTTTCTTTTTTGTATAATATGGAAGACCGTTGGGTTAGTAAGGCTTCTTGACTACTTCAGTGTATTTCATTTGGAGTATATTCTGGTTGGATGAGCTTTGTGAAAGCGCTGCTTTCGTCCCATCCTAACAAATGTACACTTCACTGTTCGATTGTCGATTGTCGATTCACAATTCATCAGAATAGCTTGATTAGTCTGATCGAAGCTCTCCTGTATGCTGAAGAAGGCGGCTTGGCTGCCGAAATGTGCATCCATCATCCGATTAAATATTTTATCTGGATTAGTGGTTCATTCTCTTTTTTTCTGACGTCTGTTCACAGTATCTGGCTTCATTTATTCAAACTAGCTATTTGTTCGTTCCACAATCATTCTACTTCAAACATTGTTTACAAAGAAGCCTTATAATAAGTCAAAAATAAATCCCACGTGTACGATGTCTCGGGCACAGCTAGTCAATCATAAGATTTTATGTAAATGCACTTTTTTTCTTCATCAAACCAAAGAAGTTTGGCTTTCCCTGCAACTATTTCTAGAGATTCACCTGAATCTTCTGACGATTAAACATTCCACTTAGCGGGTGTCGAAAACGATCAGAGGCTAGGCAAGCTTGGCGCTGTTCTTCGGTCTCTGCCTGTCGTATTCCATCTACTCTCTTTTTTTCACTAACTGTAATATTATCATGATCTTGACGGTACGTTCATAATTCTCTCTAGCTAATTCTAAAAGTCGGGATTAGTCATCACTTTCTAAAGCTTTAAGAATATTGAGACGATCTCGATCATCACTTAAGCACTCCTAACGATGCTTAAACGTTTCTGCGGTGTGAGTTAATGAATAGCGCTCACGATGAGCGCTCAGACTCGCTACTTATTAGTCACTGCTTTCGAAAGAACATGAAGCAAAAGTGCGAACCCACTGCGAAATTAGGCGGGATTTTTTTTGAGTGATAGTTCCTGAAAGGCAAGATGATTCATAACCCTCTCGATCAGAATTACGTCACGCCTAGATTTTGTAAGGAATTTCCAAAGAGCGAGTTAAAGCCAGACGTTCTTGAGCTGCAACAAATCTCGCTTCAGGGACACACTGTTTTCTTTAAAACGCAAACTTTTCGGACCTTTAACTGTTCTATTGTATTAAGAAAGACTCGACCGTTTTTTGTCATTTTTTTATTCGTAATCAAAATTAATTCAAAATGTAATAAGTACGCGCCCAATCTTAAATCAAAATCAATAATTCCGTAAGTCTAGCCAAGTAAATTAAATGTTACTTTGCATTCGTATAGATTCGTAATCGTCTATTTATATCTTATGTAATATCTATCTTTTTTCGCTGATCTAAACTTCCGCAAATACTGTGTAAACGACTTTCACAAATTACACAGACATCTATTGGTTGCTTGGTGTACTAAGGCATGATGATTGGTAAATATCCGAAAATTTCTGTGAGCGCCTTTTAAAAATCCACTAATGAAGCGCCATTTTTTGACTTTTCTACGTACTGTACTAAGCTGAGCCAACACCATCTCTACTTTGTGTGCTGAGCCAACACCTCCTAGAAAGAAAGCCTCACAACTGAAAAGTCATGCATTGTATCATACGTCGAACAAATTTAGGGTTTATTATTGGTGGAAATGCGACCAACAATGGTCGAATTATGATGATGCAACAATTTATGAAGTTTCAGTTGTAAGTCTTTCTTTCTAGGAGGTGTTGGCTGAGTCATAGCTTACAACAATAAAAAAAAGCCTGTATAATAAGCACCTGCTAGAAAGAAAGACAAACAACTGGAAAGTATTAAATTGTTACATTATCATCAGTCTACAAAATTTAGCGCTTATTATTAGTAGAAATAAGTTTAACAATGATCGAAATATCTTGATGTAAGAATGTATGACGTGTTCTTTGTGGGAGGTGTTGATACAATAGTGCTGTAAATGGTGATCCAAATGCAAAAATATGCATTTAACTTGCAACTCCGTCTCTATTTAAAAAATGACGACCGAGTTGCTTCCTTGAAATTAGAAAAATAATCTATGACATTATTAAGATTTGGGCAGGTAAAATAATTATGTTAAAATATATTAAACGAGATCAGTATTTTAATATATCAGATTCTGAACCTAGTATTTTCCTAGTATAATATATCAAATTTTTCCCCTATAGCAAAATTCAACTTTGGTCCCTTACCTAGATAAACATGTAAATCTTGAATATTAACCATATTTCTGTATAACAAACTTTCCTTTCAAAGAAGCTCGGATGTATCAAGTTAAGTTTATTTGTCGTGGGTCGGAAATTTTTTTCTGTGAACCAGCGGTCAATAAACACTCCAATTCAATATGAAAATATGGTTAAATATTTTTTTTGAATCCGCATAACTATTCACAGCAAAGCTGAAAGATTATTATCAGCCTTACCAGGTGGCAAAGCGAGAAGACTAGTCTTCAGTATATCGCACAATAGAGCAGAATAGAGCAGAGAGCCTTTAGGCAAGCTTTTCTTATCTTTGTAGGCTATGGCTGAGCAGACTCCTAAAACTTTAAATTAAGATGTCTATTCTTTCCATGAGCCGATTTTGATGTAATAAAGCCTACATGTTGCTCCATGTTACGATATCCCAAGAAGATTCGTCAAGTAGTTTCGGAGATTAGCGTCTTAAAGCAGATAAACAAACAGCCAACGATTTTAAAAATGGTCTTATTATTCTGTTCTACTTCCTTCATCACCCTCAGTCAGATTTAGGCTAATATTTTCTATGTACAGGCGCAATGTATAGAAGAAGATAGATAGATGATAATCAATATAGATATTACAATAAAATTTTTGACAATATATTTTTGGATTTTTAAAATATATCGGATTTTAGCAAACAATGTTTTTTCGTTAGTTGGAAAGATATAGGTAACATTGTAGTAGCATTCATAAGTTAGCATTTTATAAATAAGATATTTACTGTAAATAAACGTACATCTCAAGATCTGTTAGACATCTAAAGAACGAATGGTGCTTACATCAATACATTGGGCACAAAAATTTTGCAACACACCTGTTAAAGATTTATGATTTGCTGGTTTTCGATTTTGCCACTAGGTGGCGTTACTTGTTCTTGCTCTCTCTTACCGTAGTACTCATGGAATAAATATCATAAATTTTTTGCTGTCGTATTTAACTGTTTTTTGCCATCATTTCTTTCGCCAAATACAACATCTATGAGCTCATGAATCGCAAGTTTAAATTTTCTTACATCTGTCATCATAAATAACAAAACATTTTGGTCCTTCGAGCCAGATAATGTTTGCAACTATCGAAGTTATCTCTCTCGAGTGCTTTGTTTTCGTGAGCTCAGTTGATGATTGCCCCTGATTCTTCGAACTGTTGAATGTGTGTTTTTTCCTGAGAAGATATCGTGATGTTTCTTTCTTCCACTTCAGTGTACTGATTGTTGCTCGTGTTTTGTGACTGTTTCTCGCCATTCCATGCTGTCATTTGCTCAACACTGATCGTGTTTCCCGCCATCGCTTTTGTTGTCCCGCCGTTCTGCCATCTTGTCTCTAGGTATCTACTCCTGATTCAACTTGCCTGCTTCATCAAACTCAATAGATCCTAAAAGAAAACGCACTTCGATCAAAGCTAAGCTGACTCTTTTTGAATCCTATGTACAAGAACTCTCGTCGATAAATCCAACTACACCATTGAATGAATTCGATGCTGCTTACTTACACAAACGGCTGCTCAACGTGGAAACATTACTCGCTTCGTTTTATGATATTTAACTAGAGATCGAAGCAGATGAAACAAACGATAACGACTCTGAATCCGCAGAATTTGAATAAAATTTTTAATAATTGAAACGCTAAATACTTTAATATTATTATTATTGCTGAGCGTTTCTTAGAGAGAAGTATGCCTGGCCCAACCTCCCCCTCCAGATCGCATCGCAGTTCACGCCACTCTAATTCATTATCTACTTTATTAAGTTGCCTATCATTAAACTACTAGAATTTTGTGGAAAGTTTGAAGACTGGATGAACTTTAAAGACCTATTTACGATTCTTATTCATGAAAATAGCGAACTCAGCAATGTACAAAAATTTCACTATTTGCACGTCTCGCTGACTGGCAAAGCGGCAGAGATTTTAAAGAATCTCACCTTCTCTGGTGACAACTACATTATTGCTTCGGACAGTCTTTATAATCGCTATGACAATAGAACAGCACTATTTCATAAACTGTTGAAGGCCATTTTCGATCTAGAGCACATTTCCAAGAATCCTTGCAATACTGCGCACCTTTGTATTTCGTAATGAATATAAAGCCTAAAGACTATCGTGGAGCTTACAATGCGACAGAGAGATACCAATCACTATTTTACATGTTTGTGACAATCATTATGTGGCTCTACTCCTTTTAGAAGGATAGTCATGGCAGAAACTAAAATACACATATTATTGTCAATAGAAGAGAAATTGACATTCCTGAAAAAGAGAAACGGTTAGAGAATCAAGAGGTTATGGTTATTAATTAAAATTTACTTTGATTGTCCTCAGACATGTCCAAATAATTATAAAAGAAATGTTCACTACAAAAGAACTCAATAAATTTTGTTTCCTTCCCCCCAATGTATTTCATCTGTCCTCAGTGTTTTTGGTTCGCATTTGAAAAAAACGGAAACACAGGGTGTTTCTAAATTATCTCCTGTATTACACATGTTTTTTACTCAAAACTATTACAGATTTCAACGTGATTATTTTTATTAACAAAAATGTTTAAACAATTTTTTTTGCAGTGCAAATATTTAAATTAATTTTTCTCTCACTGAACAAAGAATTTTGTCCCCAGTGCTTTTTGACCCCGTTTTTAAAACTGACCTTAAAACTACTATTTTTTTTATTATGAAGCATAGAACAGTTTAATGTCTTTTTTGAATCATGAAAAAATAGTCAACCAATCAATCAACTTTTATTTTTCCGATTTTAAAACGGGCGTTAATACTAGTCTCTTCTAAAGAAAATTTGCTTCCAAGACTGCCTTGCATCAGCGTTATACACAGTTCATGCAAGAATATGAAGACTTGGGCCACATGTCCATTTGCGACCCTGCACCTTCTGAGGTTTCCTGCTTTTTACCTCAACATGGCGTTCTCAAAGAAGATAGCCTGACTAGAAAACTTCGTGTTATTTTAATGGTTCTGCTCCTAGTACATCGGGTGAATCCCTTACTTAATACCTTACAATTGGTTGGCCCTATAATTCAACAGGATCTGTTCAGTGTTATAATCAGATTTAGCAAACATGTCTATTTTTATAGATTTTGTGTTGATGAGCTCCAGTCTCCTACTTTGTAAACTTTCATTAATTTTGTCTCCAAAGTTTGTGAAATTATTTTTGATGCACCTTGTATATATCTACTAAATTGGTAAATATCAATTGGTCGTCTATGTAATTTTTTTAACCAAATTACTATTTTTCAGTTGTATATAGAGTCATCTGAATTTTTTTACTAATGCTCTTTACCTATTATTGCTAATTAAGCATTATCGATTTGAGATGATCATTAGAGTTTTAACGTAAAATTTTTATCCTCATTTTGCTATAAAGAAGGGTTATTATTGAGTAAGGTGTGCCCAGAGAACAGTGTTTATCCCTTTTTATTATTGTTTTCAGACATGGAAAAAATCTATATTCAACCCTTAAATTCAGCACTGTTTGAGGTTAGTAGTTTAGCTAAGCCGTAAAATATTTTATAAAATGTTACAGGTTATAGTCTCAAAAAAATAGAGGTTCAGAATTAATTTTAAGGTACTGTGTACGGTGTAGAATTGTCGTGGAACTTTGAAGAAGACCCGTTTTCTCACTGTCAACCCTCCGTTCTTCCCCATGCTTTGAACACGGATATTCAAATATGTAGAAGTTTTTCTTTGACCTCAGCAAGAATAGCTTGAGTTTATCCAACACCACCTCTACTTAAAGCCTGAACGCAAAAATTTCATACATTGTTACCTCATCATACCTAGTCATAATTAAGGGTTTATTATTAGTGGAAATGCGATTAAAGATGTCTGCCTATGATGTTTTAACAATGTATGACGTTTCCGCGCTCAGGCTTTCACTCTAGGTGGTGTTGGTTTATCCCAGATGAAATGGAAACGAAGAGAATGAAAGCGAAACTGGAAAACAGAAACCTTTATTTAACAGTAAAATATAGATTTTTATATCTAAGCGAAGTTCAGTCGACATATGGAAAATTCATTGTTGCATACGTGGATGACGATATTCACAAGAGGATTGTTGGAATTGATGTTGTTGTCGGAAAACAGTAGTTAAAATTGAGTTCGGTTAGAAAGAGGATAAAGAAACGATCCGGAGCTAGAGGACGGATGGAATGCTGTCTTGCTTAAAGGATTCGAAATGCTTATGATCGCCATTATGCCTATGGAAGGCGATGAAGACGATATGACGGATTATTCAGCCGGGAAAAAATTCGCTATAAAAAAAGGATAACGAACTGATTTGGTCTACATAGATGTTTTAAACTTACGGAAAAAAAGCGGCAACTTACCTTTAATACAATAATAAATAAGGGTAGTTTAATGGCCAATACAATTAAGTAAGAAAGCGAAGATACTTTCACTTGTTTGTTTATTTTTATAGATGAACCCAGTTCAAATAGAACAGAACGATGAGAGCATGATTGAAAGACGTTCGATTTTCATGGCTGTGGCTGTCGTGAAGTCCGGCGACAGATGAAAGTTTAACTGACCTATTCTGAGAAAGTGATCGAAGATTGCTAATCTGGAAAAATGAGAGATTACGACACTTTCCTAGTAAACACCATGGTCATAGAAGGAGAAATAGGAAAACTTCCATATGCTTGTACATTGACAGAAAAAGAAAATAATTTTTTATTTCTAAAGATTTATTACTTATTTGAAACGAAATGTTGTTTACATTTCTTTAATAGCGTTGAAATTAAAATAAAAAATTTAGCTTACAATTTTTGAGGAGATATTTGTAGATAATCTAGCAACCGAACATCAAAGTGTGCAGTCACTCCAAATTATCTCCGTGAGAATATTGTGAAACGGTGGTGCTGCTTCAATAAAAGGAATTTAAAAGATCTTATAGAACAAATAATTTTAATTTTTTCTTTATGTACTTAAATAATTTGTTAATAAAAGTAAGTGTATTCAAAAAAAATTGAAAAAAAATAAATAGATGCATAATCATAAAACTCTCATATCATGATTACGTTACACAAAATATTTCTTTAAATTTATAATTAACTAACAGAGGACCCGGCGTTCCCGGGATAATTACGCTTATAGGTAAACAGAACAACCTCAAAAAGCTAAATTATACCTCCAAATTGGTTAAGTAATAACTCAATCACTACAATATAGAGTTATGGGACTATCCATTCTAAAAAAAAAACGTAAGACAAGAATTTACCTCTTTAATGAAGAAATTCACTCTAGGTGATATACCGGGACTTGATTTAACGAAAAAAAAATTTAAAGTCTTACAATGGATGGACCTCTCCAAAGATGCTTTCTAGTCTAAATAATTTTTTACTCACGTATCTTATTTTAGATGTAAGCTTGATGCTGTTGCAATTTTTTTTTCTTCTTTCGATGTCTTGAAGCAAAAATTGGCCATTCATCACTTTGTGTACTCTAGCGGTCGCCGATTCTTCTATTTACTTGTTTACCATCTGCACGGAGCTAAAGGAGAGCTTTCCCTATCGTGTTTCACTCTTTCTCAATAGCATGCTAACCCATTATCTCCAGTTACTGATCATTTTTAAAGTTTTTTAAGAAATTGAGTATTAAGAATTCTCTTTTCTAAGAAAAGCCTGAATAACAGGAACTCTATGCATTGAATTGTATATTGCACAAACTTTGCCTTGCATTGTTGGTCATGAGACATAAATTGTTGATCTTTGCATAGTGTGGGTGCATTGCGTGTTGACACCATTGTTGATACCTATTGTTGCCTAAACTATTATTTGCATTGTAGGTCATGAGATATACATTGTTGGTCCGTGCAGAGTGTTTGTAAATTGCGTGTTGATATCATTGTTGATATTTGTTGTTGCAAAAACTTTGTTTTGCATTGTTGGTGATGAGATATTTCTCATTAATATGCCCTGCCATAACAATTAATATCGATTTTTATATCAATAATTATTATTTTTTCGAAATCTGAGGTAGGCATTGTCCTTCCTCATGCTTTGAAGATCATGTATGCGAAATTTCATCAAGATCGGAATAAAACTCTAGATTTGTATAAAAAAAACAAACAAACCCACAAACGAACAAACATCCTTCTTTCTTAAGATAGAAAGATTTAATTAAAAGAATTGAACACAGCGTGGTAAGATACTGTAAAAAAATGACTTTTTTATAATATTTTCTTTTCGAAATCTGAGATAGACAGTGAAATTTTAAAAAGATCGGATTAAAATTGTGGATTTTTATTAAAAACAAACCCACAAATAAACATCTTTCTTTATACATACCGAGGAAAGATGTTTGTTTGTTTGTTTCTGGGTTTTTGGGTTTGTGGGTTTGTGGGTTTGTGCGTTTGTTTTTAAAACAAATCTACAGTTTATTCCGTTCTTGATAAAATTCTTGGCAAATGCATTCCCAAGCCAAAGAGATAAGTCCTCTCTGCGTCCTTTCCTTTGGCTGATATTGTGCCAGAATCAGCTCATGAGCAACTCTCTCAAGATGGTGATGGGCAAAAAAGTTTTTGCAAATTTGACTCTTCAACCCATGAAGAGAACAAGTTAAATGTCGACTTTCCAATCCGCGAAGTCGACAGCACTAAATACGAGGCAAGACTGCCTTGCTAACCAAAAAAAAACTAACAATTCCCGAAAAACTCGAAACCAACCCTAGCGACCAAAAAAACATGATAACATTAGCACAGGTGACAGCGATAGAAAAGTAATTAACGCGAAAAATGTATCCAAGGTTGCAGATTAAAGAAAAAAAATTTACAAATTAAATTAAGTGGCAAGACAGAAATTTTTATTATTTTTTCGAAAAATAAGCCAAAAGCCAAAAAAATATTGTACCCGACAAAAGCTACAATTAGGGTTTCATAATAGCAGGCTAGAATCTCCTCTTCAAACAAAAAAAATCGCCTGATTTTTTTTCTTTTTAAGACTTACCAATATCTATCAATATGATTAATT
>JAHWFO010055735.1:167309-199092 GCA_023313115.1 Rhysida immarginata | reverse complement strand
GGGGGGGGAGATAAATGTATGGAGGAAAAGCCAAATACACTCAAAGAAGCTGTAGAAAGTCCTTTGACAAATAAGAGAATAGTTGGAGGGAGAGGGTATTGGGGACAAAGGGATGAAAAAATGGTGCCTTTGCGATAGTTATTGTCATTACAGGGAACTGAATTTAGTGATGAAGGACTCGAATTGCTTTCTTTCTTTTCTGTTTTGGAAGTTGTTATGAAGAATGTAAACATTAACTTTCTGTAAGAAGTGGCCACAAGAGTCTAAAGTATGTGCAATAAAAGATGAAATTTGGCGTGGTGCCAGAATGTGCTATCAGCCAATTAGAAGCATAGCTGAGCGTTCAGCCAGGCATCCGATTGGCTAATAGCAGATTCTGGAACCACGCCAGTTGTTTCTTTTATTGCACAAACTATAAGTGTTTAGCGACTTATTTGTTCATTCTTAAATTTATATTATATTCAGACTAGTTTTTATTTTCTAGATAGAGAATTGAGGAGAGGTGTTAGTAAAGCAGTGAAAAGTAAAACAAATAAAATGCAAAATTGCTCTCTTAATATTTGAACTCTTTCGCTGATTATATTTGAACTGTTATTTACTTTTAAGACCATAATTCTGTCTTAAATTTATTAATAATAAATTGCAATAAAGTTTAATAAATACAAAATTGATATATTATTTTTGATATGATATCATTCATTGTATATTTTATCACTTTGTAAATAAGAATTCAAGAGAAAATAAGTTCTTAGCCAAAACAGCACTGGCCTCCTCATGCGGTGAAACATGGAGAACTATGGAGTTTCACTACTTCCCCTTCTATGATTATTGAAATACTAACATTAGAGAATACCCTCTCCCATAGTTGTGTACTTACCTCTGCCTGCATCGATCCCTCCGGTGATCGATAGAAGGAACTTATAATTAAGTTTTTTTCAAACACTGATGCATTATGCAGTCTAGTTGACCTGATATTGCATAAATTCAACGAAACTTAGATGTTGTCTTATCAGATCTCTAAGACCGCATCACAGCAATAGAATCGCGACTAACAGAAATCGACAGTCGTCTCTCTACGATTGAGTTGACCGTAGCCCAAACTTCATTGGCTGAACACTCAGATCTCCCCTCTTCTCTCAATGCTAATTCCAACACTGATTTTCTAATGCATCAGATAAATGACATCGCGCAATATACTCGTCGCATCAACATTGTTGGTTTTTTTAATCTTCCTAAAGAATCTTCAGAGATTTTATTAGATAAATGTTGTGAGTTATTTACTTCTAAGTTAAATGTCCAATTATCTTGTTCTGATGTTCATGCAATTCACCGAAGTAATTCTCGTATATCGAATAAACCACGTACGTATAATAATGCAACTTTCAACCAACTTTCAACCACGTACGTAAAATAATGCAACTTTCAACCAACTTTCAACCACGTACGTAAAATAATGCATTTTTCAACCAACTTTCAACTTTTAAAAGGACCTGATTTTAAAACATCGTAATAAGTTGACAGTCACGTTTATTAGCGTAGCGGAAGATCTTACACCAAATCGTTTTCATCTACTAACAGCCGCTAAAACTTAATTAATTTCCCCTAACGTATGATCTCTAAATGGAAAGATAATGACGACAAATTCGGCAGACATGGTCAAGATACTTCGTGTCTTAAATGACTTCTAAATTGTTAAATAATACTCTGTAATTTTTTTTGTAATTTTAAGATACCATTTTTACTATATCATAAATATTATATATCAATTTTAAATTTTATCAATCCAGTCTCTTTTGCTGAATTTAATACCGTTTTAACTAACCACTACCCAGATCCCTGTAACATCCCTTTTTTGTATTGTGTAAACATTCGCAGCATTAAAGCAAATTTAACCGTTTCTTCTTATCTCTGCCCTTACTCAAAATTTTTCTACACGTAATTGCCTTAACTGAGACTTGGACTAATGCAACTCATAAGATCCCTACTATCGCAATTGTAAGGAAGTTGGAGGTATTACACTCTTTATTTCAAATTCTTACACTTTCTTGTTCACCCTGAGTATACAGAAATTACACCTGATTTTGAGATCTTAAAAGTTACATTTAATAATAATTTTATTATCAGTGTAGTTTATCGTCTTCCGTCTGGTGAGTTCTCTAATATCCTAAGTCATGCCTCCTCATTGCTACTTGTGCTCAGTTCACAACCTAAAAAATGATTTTTTTTGGGAGACTTTAATATGGAATTCTCAAACCCATCCCCTAATCTAGAAATTCTTCTGGACCTGATGCACTGCTCCAGATTGATCCAAAAAAATCACCTATAAACCCATTATTTTATTGCTCTTAAAACTTATCCATCGATGAATGTTTTTCTGACATCTCAGTTAATTACCTTGGTTGATCTATTGACTAGCAATGTCAAACCATTTTCCTGTGTTACTTTTACCAGCTTACTTTACAATTTCCACTCCACTTCGACAAAACAAAGATTAGTTATATGTCTCAGATTAGCAATTTTCCATTCATTTCTTGAGCTGACTGACTGGCCAGGAAACTTCAATAAAGATGTCGATACTGAAACCTTAATGGAAAATTTCCTCACGCAGATCAATGTGGGACATATTCGTTACTTACCGCTTATCTTATCTCCCCTACCTAAAACCAAACAGCCCTTTCGCAGTAATCCTTTCGCAGTAATCCGGGATCCCGCACCGGAAGTTGTTTTTGGCCCTTTCACGGTACTGGGCCATGCGTCTCTGTCATTGGTCAAGAAGAAGAGAGTCCGATTTAGCGATTTTCAGATAGTGCACCAAAGTTTCTTTTCTACAATTTCTTAGCCAAATGTATAGAGCTACATTAATAAAAAGCCCAGGCAAATATGATGAAAATTCCAAAAGATATCCTCGATAGAATGAGTTGAACCCTGCATGAATAATTATATATTGAATCTAATTATACTCTCTCTCTACTAAAATGCTCTCTACTAAAATTTTCGCGCAAGCCATGTCAACGAACTAAAGATAAGTTTCAATCATTTTCAAATTTTACAAGAAATATTAAATCCACCAAACGAATCTTCCATGCACGTTTCTTCCAGGAAATCACAAATACCTAAAACAACTGGAGAGAAATAATCCAGCTAATACAAAGTCCTTCCCCATCTTCTCCAACTCTTGAGAATGCAATTCCATCTCACTAACGGAGTTTTCAGAAACTTTACTGCCTTATCCACCAAATACGCCCAACTCTAAACTACATTACCCTTTTATAGCTCCTCTTATAATCCTTCATTTTTTACCTATCCTGCCTCTCCAGAAGAAATAGCAAATATTATTCATCAGCTCCTCCCTTTACCATAACTGGTCTTTTAGGATTTCGAACATATACTATAATTACTGTCTCCTCTAGATTGCTATTTCCTCTTACCCACATTTTTAATAACTAAAAAGCTAATGCTAGCTTTCCCAAATGCCTGCGTCAAGCTAAGATTATTCCAATATTCAAAACAGGCAGTCGTTAGAATATGGTAACTTCAGACCGATCTCAATCGTCCCTGTTTTTCAAAAATTTAATTCGTTTATCTAACTATGTAGTCACCTATAAGTTAATTTTTACACTGGAGAATGGATTCTTGCAAAACGCGATATAGATACGGTTTATTATGAACTGCTTTAATGCTTCACAATGAATATAGCGGTTAAATAATTAGTAGTCTCTATATTTTTGGATTTTCAAAGGCCTTCGATTCTATCTCATCGCATCTTCAAAAATAAAAACATACTAATTTCTACAACATTCGAGGACCACCATTAAATTGTTTAATAGATTTTCTATCAGATCGAAAATATACATTAATTCGCAACCACGATGTACTCAAGGCTTCATATTTTATTTTATTATTTTAACCTTTTTATAATGGACCTCGCACACAAACCCAGCTTTACAAACTTATATGCGACGATGTAACCCTTGCTTACTCTGATGTATCGATTAGCTCCAAAATACTATCAACTATTCATTCTCCAGTGTAAGCAACTGGATATAAATAAATCAGTTTTCTTTTAACATTAATCAAACCAAATACATGATCTTTTCACAAGGAAACAAACAATTCGACCCACATAAATTGTTATCACTTTAACTCAAACACTATATCTAGCATAAATACTTTCAAATATTTAGGATTACAAATATCACCCGACCTTTCTTGGAACAATCATATAAACGAACTATCTAAAACTTTCAGTGAAAAGATAGGAATAATTTCCCAACATCAACATCTCTCCACTACTATGGAATTAATTCTGGGGCTCAACATCTTAATCCAGTTTAATCGAATCCTCCGTCTTCAAAAAAGATATCTCAGAATATTAATAAAACTCCCAAACTCAAACTCGGTAACTCAGTACTTTAAACATTTTAGAATATTAACAGTCCATCAAATATACATCCAGCAACTTATATCATTTACATAAAGATAATAAATGACATCCTAAATGCATCTAATCCTCCCATATTACAATTTCAACATGCACTTTACACCTTATGCCACCAGATTTACCCCTTCAACAAGACGACCATTCGCCCGACGGCATTACCACAGTAACTACATCTCCCATGCTGGAATAAAATAGTGGGCTATCTTGCCTGAGAATTTACGGGATGACCATACCTCAGACGCCTATAAAAGAAATACAGGACTATTTCTTAAATCTATCAATCCAATACAAACCTTTAATCAAATAGCATAAATCATGCGCAAACCTTAACTCAAACGCTAGGCAATAACGTTAAAAATTATATCCAAATATATTTTATCCTACAATATGGTAATTGGAGTTATTAAGATGTTTTAATATCATTGTTGTCCCAGTATTGTTCAAATTACTAGTAAATAATATATACCAGCAGAGGTATCCGGCTTTTCCCGGGATAATTACACTTTTAGATAACGAGAACAATCTCAAAAAATGATATTATAAATCCCAATTGGTTAAATGAAATCTCAATCAATACAAAACACAGCAAAAGGACTTTCCATTCTAGGGAGATATGCGTGACTGTTATGCCAAATCAACAAAGTTGCCTTACTAATGTTCTGTCATGCACCTTCACTTTATGCTAATTATCAATAATTCATGAAAACAAAACTTCACTCATCGGATTATCAGCATCTCAGTTTCCAAAATATACATTTTCCTATAAAATATAGACAAAATGTATTTTTATGAAATGTTTGGATCTGCTGTGCCGCCAAGTAAGCTACATGATAACCCCGAAGCGGCTCGGACTTTTTTTTTGAATACATTTTGAAATATCTTTAAAAAAATACATGAGGACGCTTTGAAATAATACAGTAAAAATTCTTAATGAAAATTTGAAAAACAAATTTTTAAAGGCTGACATGGGATGGACCTCTCCAAGGATGCCACTGCTAGTCTAAATATTTCCTACTCACGTAATCTTACTTTAGAAGTATACTTGATGTTGTTGCAATTCCCATTCTTCTCTCGATGTCTTGAATCAAAACTTGGTCATTCATCACTTTGTGTGGGCTAGCGATCGCTGATTCTTCTATTTAACTGCTTACCATTTGCTCAATACAACACGGAGCTAAAGGAGTGCTTCCTCTGTGGTCTTTTACTCTTTCTTAATAGTCTGCTAACTCATTATCTCCAATGACTGATTTTAAAGATTTTCAAGAAATTGTTAAGTACTAAGAACTCTCAATAAGAGGAATATGAGGAATTCTAGGCATTGTTAAAAATTGATTTTTAGTTATAGTGCACACACTTTTCCTTTTATTGTTGGTCATGAGGTATATATTGTTGGTCCGTGCAGAGTGTGAATTGCATATTGACACCCTTGTTGATACATATTCTTGCACAAACTTTGCCCTGCATTGTTGGTCATGAGATATTTCTCATTATTATGCCTTGCCATAACCATGAATATTGATTTTTTATCAATAATTATTATTTTTCTCGAAATCTGAGGTACACAGTGACCTTCCTTATAGTATTGAGGTCAAGTAAAGAAAATTTCATAAAGATCAGAATACAAATGTAGATTTGTATTCAGTACAAACAAACGAACCCACAAACAAACCCACAGGCAAAAATCCTTCTTTTTTCTAACTGTCTTCTACATAAATAAAGAAGGATGTTTGTTTGTGGGTTTGTTTGTAGATTTGTTTGTTTGTTTGTATTTTCTACAAATATACAGTTTTATTTCAAACTTGATAAAATATCGAATACATGACCTGAATAGCATACGGAACGTCACTGTCTACCACAGATTTCGAAAAAAAAAATAATTAATAATAAAAAATCAAAATACATGGTTATAGCAGGGCATATTAATGAGAAATATCTCATGGCCGACAATAAAGGCATCCTTAGAGAGATCCATCTATTGTGAGCCTTTAAAAATTTTTTTTCGGTAAATCAAGTCCGAGTATATCACTTAGAATGGATTTTTTCAGTGACGAGGTAAATTCCTCTCTTTCGGATTTTTCTTAGAATGGCTAGTCTCTTCGTTCTAAATTGTCGTGATTGAGTTATTATTGAACAAATTTGGAGGTTTAATTTAGCTTTTTGAGTTTGTACTTTTTAACTACAAGGGTAATTGTCTTGGGCAACGCAGGGTGCTCTGCTGGTATCTGTCTATATCTTTATATATAAAAATTCAGGCTCAGAGTGCGTCTGTAAATGTTCTAAAAACTTCTGAACCACTTATGCTATTGAGATCATATTCCCACAATATGTTCGTTAGGTCCAGAGTAAGGTTTACATGTCCCCAAAGTGAGGGGGAAAGGGGTAAAAATCATATATCTTGGTTTATGTTTGTTTGTTTACTCAAGAGATGGCGCCAGCGTTCGTTCATATTTTTTATATAGATCTTTCCCTTGAAACCAAAACTGGACTAACTGCGCAGAAGCAGTGTAGCAAAAAACTTCCGTTTTCCTCCGGATGTGTTGTAGTGTTTGCACATTTGACAGGAAACGCAAGTTTTTTTCTGTCCTGCTTCTGCGCAGTTACTCCAGTTTCGGTTTGATGGAAAGGTCTGTGGATCATTCCACGTCAATTCAGACAGAAATTTTGTAGTTTGTCACTGACCTCTCGGATTTCAATGAAATTTAGTATATACACTTGCCCTAGGGAGCTGGTAATGAATGCCAAATATTATGATTTATTTTCCTTTTTATGGAAGTCACAGACATTTAAAATTTTCGAAATTTGAATGGGGGCCTTATCTTTGAAGTATTGTAACTTCGGTTGTATTTTACTTAGAAAGATATGACAGGTGACATATGAAAACTCTTTAACTGTAGATTTTATATGAAATTTTAATATTATATTGCGCATGCGCAAATATTTGATATTAATAAAAACATTTTATTTATGCAAATTTCTCAAAAGGTGGGTAGTTTTTTCGTTAAAAACTATTAATATCTTACGCATACTTTCATAAAAACAATACAAAAAGTTCAAAAGTCTGTTTTGCTCCGTTTCGAAGATATTAATTCTTGAATCTCGAGTTCCAAGCCACTATACATCCGTTTGTATGTTATAGTTCTTCAGATGGACAAGTAAACCTAAGAAATATAAATTTTTTGATAAAATCGGATTGTCTTAAGCATTCCACAGCTGTTTTTTATCCCTTTTCAATATAGATTCATTAAGTTTTTAAAAGAAAATTCAATAAATGTAGAGAAGATACGAGGGTTGATCGAAAAGTAATGCCTTCATGGCTGTAACTTTTATATTTGTTAACCGATTTACAAAATTCTTTTGTATCTGATACTTACATTTGTCCTCTATGTAATGAACTATTCACTTCTCGACAATATCATCATCCCTTTCCACGCACAGCACCAACGTGTGACCACTCGGGTAAACCCGTCGGAGAGGAAGTTCGGGGTTGTTGTCGACACCAGGATTGAATGGCAGCTTTGGACAATCTTCTGCAGCACGATAACGCTGGCCCGCAAACATTCGCCACACAGTAGAGGTGTTGCAGCGCCTACAGTTCAAAGATGAAAAACTGCAGTTCAAAGATGAAAGATCTTGCACCTTGCAACTTTCACCACTTCTCAAAGAAGAAAAAGCACCTTAAGAGACATTCAATACCTGATGACGAGATAAAAGAGCAGTTCTACGTTGTGAAACACTCTGCTCCATATGGCTGGTGAGTTTGCTGAACTTCACTTGTGATTTCCTCCTTCAGCTCAGGCAAAATCTGTGGATAGTTAGCATACACTTTAGCTTTCAAGGCATCCCAAAGGAAGAAATTCGGTGAGTGGTCCAGCGAGCGTGCAGGCCAGATGCCACGCGAGATGATTCGATCTGCAAAGATGTCCTGCTCAAAGTGCATTGATGTGTGTGCTGTACACGCTTCCATGCACTATTGCACACTAACTTTTGAATCACGCTGTATAATGAAGCCTGTATCAACTACAGCTGCCGCTGCAATAAATCTCTTTCTTCAGTGTAACTCAGAAGTGACTGATTCTGAGGAAGTGTAAAGTAAATATACTTTCTTTATTACTAATAATTCGTCATAAAAATGCAAATTTTATTATTATTATTATTATTATTATTATTATTATTATTATTATTATTGAAACAACTGAAACAATTGAAACATAGACTTTTTAAACAATTTAAGGATTCTGAGGATTATCTTGCGTTTCTGGAAGTCAGGAAGAATTTTAAGACAGCATATAATAATGATTTTGCTGATTATTATCAGTCGGTGGAGAAAGATTTAAATTCGCAGGGTCGCCTGTTCTGAAATACCGTTAATGAATTACTTGGTAAAAAGCGTTCTGCCCAATCTTGGTCTAACCACTTCTCAGCAGGGGAGATTGCATCTTATTTTGAACAAACTATGGGGAGCGACGGTGTTTTGTCTTTTCCTGACCAGCGAGTCTCATCGTTTTGGGATCAGCTTCAAGGTAAACTTTCTTTACCACCTATTTCCTCCACCGAAATCTTTCTCTTGGCTAAACGAATTACTGCATCTAAGATTGTCCACTGTAATGGCATACCCGACTTTGTATTTAAGGGCTGCTTATCAGCTATCTTACAGCTTCTTGCGGTATTATTTAAAGCTTCTTTGGCTTCCGGCGTGTATCCAAGCGAGTGGAAGATCGTTAACATTGTTCATATTCCTAAGTCAGCACGGTCACGTCTATTGAATGATTTCAGACCGATTACGATCCTTCCTTACTTTGCTAAAATTCTTGAAACATATGTTGCTAACCATCTCGCCTCCTTCGTTGATCTCAATCTACCTGAAGAGCAACATGGGTTTAGGAGGAGAAGATCTACCTCCACTAATCTGGCATGTTTCCTGCATTATCTGGTTCCTTATATCGACCAATGGTTGCAGGTAGACGTCCTATACTTAGACTTTATCAGGGCCTTCGATAGCGTTAACATCCGCCTGTTGCTTCATAAATTGGATAAAGTTGGCCTTGCGGATAATCCGCCTGGTCCACTTCACTTCTTAGCGGGCGTAGTTTTAACATCAAGGACTCGAATGGTAGTTATGCTACTGGTAGAATTTGCAGCGGTGTCCCTCAAGGTTCTCCTTTGGGCCCGGTGCTTTTTAACATCTTTATTTCTGATTTAGCATTAAATTTTGTCGATCTGCAGGTCAAGTATTTGTTTTACGCAGATGATCTGAAACTGTTTTCTGATATTCGTTGCTGGGATGACTGCCTCCAATTGTCTTCGGCGCTGGATTCTGTTGCTCGTTGGGCAGAATTGAACGGCCTTTCATTAAATGTATCAAAATCCTTCTGTTTAACGTACTCTAGAAAAGTCATTACCTACTATTACGACTATACATTGAAGAACAGTTCTATTCAGCGTAGAACGTCGATTAAAGATCTCGGTGTGATTTTTAATTCAAAATTAAATTTCTCCGATCATCTTGACTCTTTGTTAGTGGAAACCAGCAGGCGTCTGGGTATTATCAAGCGTCTCCCTGGTTTCTTTAGGAGACAAGACACGTTTCTTACGTTATATAAATCTTCTGTCTTATCTAAGATTATGTATGCCCCATGGATTTGGTTTTCTGGCAGTACTCAGTTATTTGACCATCTACAAGTGAAGCTGCTGAGTTTTTATCGTTTTCTTCGTTGTACTGAGAAAATCATAGGCTCCGCCTCCCTGGCCTCATTATTTAATTTGCAATTCATTTTTAATAAAATATTGCTTAAAATTTTACTAAAGATAAATAATGGGAGTATTTTTTCTCCTCAAACTCTCGACCTCATTGGCTATCGGGTTCCGAACTCCAATAGATCCCGTCAACCTTTGATTTTTTGGGGAAAAGAAGGACGAATGTTATGAATCTTGATCCTGCAAACAAACTAGTAGATATTCTCAATAAGTCCTTCCCCCACTTTGACATATTTTTTGATAAACGCTTTTCCTTTTTTGGAACTAGTTAGTTCTTTGCCTGCGTGAGTGTGTGTGTGTTTGATGGGTTTTTTTTTTTGTTTTTTTTTAATCCCTGTTATTATTTATTAATTGATATTCTTTCACTATTATTATCATTATTTATTATTGTTATTATTATTATTTTACTAATGTTCTGTCTGACTCGGCCGGTGTTCGGTATCATTATTATAACTTTCCTATTATCTTTTTTTCTTTATTAGTCTATTTTATATGTATCATTAACCCCGCTTTGGGCTTCGGCCTGTTGGGGAGCAACATAGGGCCTCATCTTCCGGTTTTTCCGGTGGATTTATTCCCTGTTGTTGCTACATTATTAATATTATTATTTATTATTATTATTATTATTATTATTATTATTATTATTATTATTATTATTATTATTTCAATATTTCAATATTTCAATATTTATTTATTTATTTTATTTATTTATTTAATTATTTATTTATTTATTTATTTAATCTATGGATAAGTACATTCATCCATCCTGGGCCAGTATGGCCAGGAGCCGACAAGGTAGGTCCCAGGATGGGGATAAAGATATTGTGTATAACAATAGGTGATTACAATTTTATATGAGAGGACAAGTGTGATGGGAAATTAGTTATTTATTGTGGAGAGTGGGGAAATGATTCTTTATGAATATTATATATAAGGTTTTATCTAGATTAAGGGACAGATGATTGGTTGTTTAAAATTGAATTAAATGTGTCTTGAATTGAACTAAGTGAGGTTTCAGCAAAAGAAATAGTAACATCATCAGCGTATAATATAGAGGGAAGTGGGGAAAGCGCAATGGGAAGATCGTTTATTAATAGAATGAACAAAAGTGGGGATAGAATAGATCCTTGGGGGACACCTATATTCCG
The DNA here is from genome assembly GCA_023313115.1 of Rhysida immarginata. NCBI lineage: Eukaryota > Metazoa > Arthropoda > Chilopoda > Scolopendromorpha > Scolopendridae > Rhysida > Rhysida immarginata. Next base: position 187,749 of record JAHWFO010055735.1, on the reverse strand, counting down.
GGTAATTGTTGAGGATGTTTTGTTGTAAAGGCTAAGGGTGTATTGCCTATTTGTAAGATAACTTGAGAGCCAGTCGAGTGGGGGTCCGCGTATATTAAAAAAATGGCAAAGTTTAGTAAGAGTAATTTGTGAGGTACAGAGTCAAATGCTTTTGAGAAGTCTATAAAAAGAGAGATTACAAATTTGTTGTTAGCCATGTTGGAGACGATGTATTCTATGAGTTCGAAACAGGCTGTTGAAACCGTGAAACCGTGCTGGGAGGAAGAGAAAAGATTGTTCGAAAAGATATAGGAGGATAAACGGGAGTGGAAAAGGCTCTCAAAAACTTTAGCAAAGGAGGGAAAGATAGAAATTGGGCGATAGTTTGTGAACTTAGAGAAGTCTCCCTTTTTAAACATAGGTGTGATCTTAGCGGTGCGGAGGCAGGAAGGGAATTTACCTTGGGTGAGGGAGATATTAAAAAGTAGCGTCAATGGAATAGCAAATCCGGAGCGAGCTTGAATTAAAATGTTGGGACAAATGTCAAGGGAGTCGGGACATTTGGCGGGTTTGAGCCGATTAATTATTGTGGACACTTCTTCCGGGGAGGTTGGGGCAACAAAAAAAGAGGTTGATGCTGTTAGAACAGACAATGGGTATTGTAACCGAGGTGAGGGCTGTGAGGGGGCAGGAGGAAGTAGCGTTTCCAGAAAGTTAGTTAGCAGAGTAGGGTTGATTTTGGAGGGATCAGAGAATGGTAAAGTTAAAGGGGAGGCACCATGGATAAGATTTTTTATAGGTTTCCATTTTGACTTGTTGTTAGAAACGTTTTGAAAAAATCGATTGAAATAATTAGATTTAGCTTGTTTAATGATAAGGCGTGTGGAGTTAGAGAAAGAGCGGAATCTTAATTTATTGTAATCATTGGGAGTATGCCTGTACTTACGATATAATGCGTTTTTGTGTAAAATAAGCGACAGGATTTTAGGAGTCATCCAGGACTTCCGGAAGGAGGTTTTTGTATTGCTGGAAGAATATGGTAAAGTTGGCAGGTATCTGTTAAAGCCGCTGAAAATTTGAGTTAGAAATTTCTCAAAAAGGGTGTTAATATCAACTTCTGGGTTAAAAAGTAAATTCCAGTTGGTTAATTCGAGAAAGGAATGGAAGACTGCTAATCTATTTGGAGTTATGAGTTGGGTTTTATTAGACGTAAGGTTGGGGTGGCACTTGGTTAGAAAAGATTGAAAAGTAAACGTAGGAAAGTGATCCGAAATTTCACATTCGAGGGACCCGCTATATTGGTTATCAGATAAAGTAGAGAAGGTCTGGTCAATTGGGAGGAAGAATGGTGAAAAGTGGAGTAGTGTGTTGCAGAAGAGACCAAGGGAGGTAAGCCAGTTCTGGAAGTAAGATCGAGAATTGAAGAAGCATTGGGGGAGGGTTTTAAGAAGTCTAAATTAAAATCACTAGTGATTAGAATTTTGTGTGAGGAGAAGCTTAGATCAAGGAGAATAGTAGATAAGAATGTAAAAATAGTGGGAAGTTGTCCGGAAGGGGGGCGGTAGATAGAAACTAAATAAAATTTGTTATTTACTAAAATTGTCAGAATTTCGAAGTCGTCAGTAAAGATGGTGTAGGCAGTGTTGAGGACGTAATGTAGGGAGTTGGAAATATAAACGACGATTCCACCTCCATTTCTTGAGGGACGGTGGAGAGCTTCAGAAGAGAAGTGTTGAACGTCATAAGCTGATTTCGTCCAGGATTCAAGAATAGTGATGATGTGCGGGGATGAGTATAAAAGGCAAGGGATGAAATGAGAGGAGAGGAATTAGTCCGAAGGCTCCGAATATTTAAACATAAGAAAAATAAGGAAGAAGGAGAGGTAAGTGAGGGATTATTGGCTAGTGTTGAGTTGAAGTCAGCAAAAGAAATAGGGGGACAAAGGGTTGGCATGTTAGAAAGCAGGAGATTGAAGTGAATTGAGGTAGGGATCGGAGTGAGAGAGGAGGAGAGGATGCGATGGAAACAAAGTGGGGATTAATGTATTACAGACAGATCAGAAATGTTATGTATTGGTCTGACTTTATCAATAGAGTCTTTCCAGAAAATTCTTTCGTTTGACGCCCAGACATTACGTGGACCCAGTTTGGATTTTGCAGTGCACATGAGACGGTAGCGGGAGGGCGTGGGGTCTTCAGCTATGTGGATAGGGGAACCTTTTAGCTTTTTGCGATTTTTTATTGTTAGATCTTTATGGAAAGAGGAGACAAACTGTAAGAGTATTGGTCGGGTTTTGTTGGGAGCATGAGGACCAATTCGAAATGCAGAGGAAATAGCAGACGGGTCAAGGTGAACTCCAAGTTTTGTAGAGAACAAATCCAAACAAGCAGAGCTGGTGACTTCGGTTGAGGATTCAGAAAGACCGTAAATTCTGACATTGCATCGTCTTCCGAATTGGTCTATATCATCTATATGTTGAAGTAGGCTTGGAACGGAGGCACTGGAGACAGTGGGAGTAGAGAGGCTTGAAGGTGTGAACGGCGAATTGAGAAGGGAGATGGCTACATCTAATTTGTCAAGTCGACAGTCAATTTCATCGAGGCGCGCCTCAGTCGAGGAAACACGATTTATCAGATCAGTAAAAAGGGTATCAATCTTGAACGTAAAGCGTTGGAAAAAACCTGTCAACCAGCATATCTAAGTTAGAGTGATTATCAAAGAAATCGGAGATCCCTTTTTCAATGGCGGAGCAGATTGATACATCAAGAGAGGAAGAGGAGGGCGAATTCAGAGTAGCACTTCGAGTTGCAGGCTTTCCAGGAGCCTCTTTGCGTTTGTCACGGGAGGACATGGGATGAGCAGGAAGTTGAGAATTAAAAATTAACAGTAGGGCGAGACGTGGATCGAAAGATGAGAGACGATGAATCTACCTCAATTCATCAGGGGAAGTTACATGCCACTTGATGGGAAAGCCATCCTGGGATAGGGATCCAAACGCACGGCTTACTGAAGTGACAGAGACACAACAATCAGCTTTTGAAGAGTCGGGATAACGACAATATAGGCAACAATTTCGTAAGCAGGAATCAGTAACAATTGGTGCCGCAAAAAAAAATGTCAACAATTGGCCTGCACAATTGTTAAAAGTTAAAGTTCCTATGGCTTTTTAAAATCAAATAATTAGAGAATAGATTAGAACTCACCAATACGGCCAATCGTGGAGAGCAAAGAGTCTCAGAGGGGGCAGCAGGCTTTCCTATGAACGGCTCAGAGTCAGCTGGCGAAATTAGGTCGATATAAATAGAAAAAACAACAAAAAGGCGGGAGCGAATTACCGTACGACTTTTTGACGAGAGCGAATCAAGAAAACTTTTTTATTATTATTATTTATAATCATTGCATCCCTAAAAATGGGATATGTTATATTGTATTTCATCACTTGTGATTTAATGCTTCTAAAATCAATCTATGCGCATGAATTTTGTGATTACTACACGATTTTGAGATACAAATCATGATTTGGTACCTCACGACATAGGGGAAAGAATTCCAGGTTGAGACAGCATTGTAAGGGGAAAAACGCTGTCGAAAACTGGAGATAATTTCCGTCGGAACCAATTTAATTCTCTGTGTCTGTCTCACATTAGGTGATTCAATTAACCAAGCTCTAACGTAATGGGAAGGATGCTGTTCATCATACAAAGCGTAGTATAGTTCTTTCATTTTAGTACATTCTATTAACATAGGCATAGTCGGTAAGCCATAATTGTCACATATCTGAGAGTAGAAAGTATATCTAGAGAGACCAAATGCAGTGCGAATTACGTTATTATAAGCAACTTGTACCCTTGTAATAAGTATTTAGGAAGCAGTCGACCAAAACAAATTGCCATATTCAATCTTAGGCAGAAGCGTAGATTTGATGATCTGAATCATTTCTTTACGATTAAGTATTTTCTTAAGGCTCTTGCACAAATACCTCATGCGGTTAAGGTCAACGATCAAGGATTCTATAACCTCTCTAAAAGATAGCTGGTTATCAATACTAACTCCTAAGATTTTACATGAACAATTCAGATTCAAGCTTTTCTTATCTATCAACAGTATGTTTGTTTTAGCCTGATTAATATTTTGCCCATGAGCTATATACCATCCGTTAAGTGTAGTGATATCATCCTGGACTTGTTGAAAAACAGTACTCTGCTTATCCACCGCACAAGCTTTGTATAAAAAGTTATCATCCACATATGAACTTATCAGGCAGTTGAGGGGCAATTTATAAATATCAGCAGTAGCTGCCACATAGAAGACTGTGGCTGTGGGGGAACCCTGCATCAGACCCCTATTAGAGGGATACTCACTTATCTCATTCTCTTGGAATATGTAACTAATCTTTTGTTTAAAAAAATCCTGAACCAGATTATGGGTAACGGCATCCACTTCAAGATGGGTCAAATGCTGATAAAACAATTGTCGATCAATTGTATTAAAGGCTTTTGAAATGTCAGCATTGACGAGGTAGCAAATTAAGCCCTTATCCAGAGGATTCAAGATGTAATTTAGAATCGATAATATAGTAAAATAAGTAGAGGTTATAATATAGGTTGTGTAGTAAAATAAGTAAAATATTATAGATAATTTTCTCACAAAATTATCTACTTATATAACAGGTGCTCAATACTTTTCTGATTTCTGAAAAAAAAAATCTGAAGTTCTAAGAAACATTTTTTCTATTGATATAATTATTATTATAATGCTAATATTGATCTTATTTTTTTGTATAATTATAAATAATAATACAATTTATATAAATAATAAAACGTAAATAAATGAATGGTCCCAAGGTAGTCGAATAGTCGAGTCCCTATTACCTGATTGTCGCTGCTTGGAGCTCAAGCTTTAAAAATTAATGACTTCAAAATGGAGCAAAACACACTTTTGAATTTTTTTCTATTGTTTTTATGAAAGTATGTGTAAGAAATTAATAATTTTTTAACGAAAAAAATCCACCTTTTGAGAAATTTACATAAATAAAATATTTTTAATAAATTCAAATATTTGCGCCTGCGTAATATAATTTTAAAAATTTTACCTTGAATCTACATGTATAAAGCTTTTATATGTCACCAATCACAGCTTTCTAAGTAAAACACAACCGAACTTACAGTACTTCATAAATAAGGCCCCCACTCAAAGTTCGAAAATTTTAAATGTCCGTAACTTCCCTACAAATGAAAAAAATTAATAATATTTGGCATTCATACCAACTCTCTAGGGCAATTGTATATACCAAATTTCATTAATAACCCAGAGGTCAGTGCCCATGCCTGCCTGAACTGACGTGCAATGACCCCTGTATAAAAATTCAGAGTGCGTCTGTAAATGTTCTTAAAACTTTTAAACCAAATATCTTTAAGAGCTCTTACTTGCACCAGATATTCATTAGGTTCAGGGTAAGGTTGGCAAGGTGCCAAGTGTAAAGGAGAAAGGGTAAAAATATTCTTTTGCTTGATCTGTCTCTCTGACATGAGCCTACGATATTCGAGGACAAACAATGTATGTCATGTCCTACAATGCAGTGCAAAGTTTCTGCAACAATCTTTCTAACTACCTTCTATCTATCTATTCTATTCTGTCTTCTATATATACATATAAAGAAGGATGTTTGTTTGTTTGTTTTTTATACTAATTCACAGTTTTATTCCGATCTTGATAAAATTTCGCATACATGACCTTCAAAGCATGAAGAAGGTCACTGTCTACCTCAGATTTACATAATTATGGCAGGACATATTAATGAGAAATATTTCACGACCAACAATGCAAGACAAAGTTTTTGCAACAATAAGTATTAACAATGGTGTCAACACGCAATGCACCAACACTGCAAGGATCAACAATATATATATCATGACCAACAATACAAGGCAAGGTTTGTGCAACATAGAATTCCTTTTATTCAGGCTTCTCTTAGAAAAGAGAATTCTTAATACTCAACAATTTCTTGAAAATCTTTAAAATGATCAGTAACTGGAGATAATGAGTTAGCAGACTATTAAGAAAGAGTGAAAGAGATAGAGGAAGCACTGCTTTAGCACCTTGCCAGATAGTAAGCAAGTAAATAGATGAATCGGCGACTGCTTACATACACACAGTAATGAATTGCCAATTTTTGCTTCAAGACATCAAAAGAAGAAAGGAAATTACAACAAAATGAAGTGTACACCTAAAGTAAGATTACGTGAGTAAAAAATTATTTAGACTAGACTGCATGCTTCTAGAGGTCCATCCATTGTGAGCCTTTAAAAAATTTTTTAATGGTAAATCAAGTCCCGGTATATCATCTAGAATGGATTTTTTCAGTGAATTCCTGTCTGTCAGGTTTTTCTTAGAATAGATAGTCCCTTCACTCTATATAGTAGTGATTGAGTTATTATTTAACCAATTTAGGGGTTTAATTTAACTTTTTGAGTTTGTTATGTTTAACTGCAAGCCTAATTATTTTCGGGCAATTGCGGGTCCTCTGCTAGTATATATATATAAAGAAGGATGCTTGTGTGTGTGTTTGTTTGTGGGTTTGTTTGTCTCTTATGCAAATCTGCAGTTTTATTCCGATCCTAAAGAAATTTTGCATACTTGACCTTCAAAGCAAGAGGAAGGTAATTGTTAACCTCAGATTTCGCAAAAATAACGATTAATTATAAAAAATTGATATTCATGTTTATAGCAGGGCATATTAATGAAAAATAACTCAATGCCCACAATGCAAGGCAAAATTTGTGATACAATAGGTATCAACAATGGTATAAACACGCAATGCACAAACAGTCTGCACGGACCAACAATAAAGGCATTAACAATTGAAAGCAAAGTTTGTGCAACATCAGGTATCAACAATGGTATCAACACGCAATTCACCAATGACAATGAGCACAAAATGATGATGCAATGATAGAAAATTTATTTCAAAGAATTTTAACAATGAACTTAAAATGATGATGCAATGATAGAATATTCGTTTCCAAGAAATATAACAATAAACAAGTAATGGATATAATTATCCATGAGGCAAAGGAGATATACACTATTGGGAATAGTGTGTATATGTTTCTGTGTCTGTTGTGTTTGTGTGTTTTGCACTTTTTGGCAGTGCATAACCTATTACACTTTATTACCAAAAAACACATCAGTTTTTTATAGTTAATCGATATTCACGGTTATAGCTAGGCATATTAATATTAATATCTGATGACCAACAATGTAAGGCAAAGTTTGTGCAACAACGCTTATCAACAATGGTATCAACAAGCAATTTACAAACAGAGTGCACAGAGCAACGATGTATATGTCATGACCAAAAATGTAAGGAAAAATTTGTGCAACAATATGTATCACCAAATGTGTCAGCACGTAAAAATTGTGGAGGTAAATGGTCTTAAATATGCTCAATTTTTTGGTAATATTTTTTTTCTATATCCAATACTGTAAATCTGGATACCACCAGTGGCAGAAAAATTCATTAATCCTGTTTTTTTGCTTATTTCAACGACCACCTTAATTTACAGATCATGATTGCCACTATGCGTTATCAATTAATTGATTATTTATTAAATTTATTTATTAATGCACAAATACTAGCGCAAGGGTCGAAAATATATATCTCATGACTGCATTTGTGCAATGTAGATATGTTTCTATTTGTAACAATGCATAGAATTCCTGTTATTCAGACTTTTCTTTGAAAAGAGAGTTCTTACTAGTTAACAATTTCTTGAAAATCTACAAAAATCATCCGTATCTGGAGATAATGGAGAGTTAGCAGACTATTAAGAAAGAGTGGAATGACACATAGGGAGCACTCTAATAGCTACGTGTTGTATTGAGCAAATGGTAAGCAAGTAAAAATGAAGAATGGCCAAGTTTTGCTTCAAGACATCGAGAAAAGAATGGGAACTGCAAAAACATCAAGTGTACATTTAAGGTAAGATTACATGAGTAAGAAGTTATTTGCACTTGCAGTGGCATCCTTGGAGAGGCCCAGTCATTGTGAGCCTTTAAACAATTTTTTTTTCGAATTTTCATTAAGAATTTTTACTGTATTAATTGTAAGCATTTACACGTGTTTATTTTTGAGATATTGCAAATTTAATCCAAAAAAAAAAATCCGAGCCATGCCTGGGTTATCACCTAGCTTATTTCGTAGGAGATCAATTCCAAACATTTCATAATAATATATTTTGACTATATATTGTGGGAATGTGTATATTTTGGAAACTGAGATGCTGTTAATGCCATTATTGAATGTTCTTTTCCAAGAATTATTATAAGCTGTTCGTTTAATGAGCATAAAATTATGACGCAGTGTAAATAAGGCAGCGTCTATTGATGAGGCATTGGAGTCACGCGTGTCTCCCTTGAGCTCCCTAACAAACATCCAGATGACTGGCAAAAATTTATGTGACGGGAAAGGAAAGAGAAAGACGAGAATTGGTCATAAAAACTCTGCAACTAAAAGAGAAAAAGCTATATGGGTACATCTGAACAATGGGAGTTTCGAATAGATCAAGAGAGTATAAGAGCTTCTACGTCAAAAGCAAGAAAAATTTGAGTCTAAATTATCAGGCGATTGTTCCGCAGTTGTGAAACAAATCAAGAAGCGTTTAGATTTAGTCCCCATATATAACCTAGAATTCCTGATTTTTATTTTTTTTAAATATAAAGTCTTTTTGTTGTATAGTTGTATTGATTGAGTTATTATTTAACCAATTTGGAGTTTTAATTTTATTTCTGAGACTGTTCTACTTATCGACATGTCTAATTATCCCGGGCAACGAAGGGTACTTCTGCTAGTTCTTAATAAAAATTTGGAAACTTTTTTTTAAAGGCTCACAATGGATGGACCACTCTAAGGATGCCACTGCCAGTCTAAATAATTTCGTACTCACGTAATCTTACTTTAGACGTACAGATCATGTTATTGCAATTCCTTTTCTTCTCTCGACTACTTGAATCAAAACTTGGCCATTCAACTCTTTTTGTAGTCTAGCGATCGCCGATTCTTCTATTCACCTGGTTACCATTTGCTCAATATGGTATGGAGTTAAAGGAGTTCCCCCTCAGTCGTCTTTACACTCTAATTTTCGATAATATCCCGTTTTTAATCATTTTTAAAGATTTTAACGAGAACAAATAATTAAATTATGATTCCCAATTGTTTCAAAAATATTTCAAGCAATATAACACACAGCAAAGGGACTATCCATTATAGGGAAACACGTGTGACTGTTATGCCGAATCAATAGAAGTTGTCTTATTAATGTTCTATCACGGCATCTTCTCTTTATGCTAATTATCAAATATTCTTGGAAAATAAAGTTAGGTCACCGCATTATCTGCATCTCAGTTCACAAAATATACACTTTCCTACAGAATATAGACAAAATGTATTTTCATGAAACGTTTGGATCTCCTGTGCTACCAAATGAGCTAGGTGATAACCCCGGCGTGGCTCGGAGTTTTTTTTCTGGATTACATTTTGAAATATCTTAAAAATTAACACTTGAACACGATTGGAAAGAATACAGAAAAAAATTGTTAACGAAATTTTGAAAAAACATTTTTTAAAGGCTTACAGTCGATGGACCTATCCAATGATACCACTGCTAGTCTAAATAATTTTTTCTCACGTAATCTTTCATTAGATGTACACTTGATGTTGTTACAAATCCTTGTGAAAATAATTACGTGTTAACACCATTGTTGATACTTATTGTTGCAAAAACTTTGTTTTGCATTGTTGGTCATGAGATATTTCTCATTAATATGCCCTTGCATTAACCATGGATATCGATTTTTTTAATCAATAATTATTATTTTTTTCGAAATCTGAGGTAGACAATGACCTTCCTCATGCTCTGAAGGTCATGTATGCGAAATTTTATCAAGATCGGAATAAAACTGTAGATTTGTATAAAAAAAGAAACAAACAAACAAACCCACAAACAAACCCACAAACAAACCCACAAACAAACGAACATCCTTCTTTATATAGATACTAGCAGACGTTTCCTGGGATAATTAGGCTTGTAGGTAAACAGAGCAACCTCAGAAAGCAAAATTAAATCTCTAAATTCGTTAAATAATAACTCAACCACTACAATATAGAGCGAAGGGACTATACATTCTAAGAAAAATCCGAAAGACAGGAAATTACCTCTTCACTGTAAAAGTTCATTCTAGGTGACACCGGGACTAGATTTACCGAAAAAAAAATTTGTAAATGCTCACAATGGATGGACCTCTCCGAGGATGCCTTCTAGTCTAAATAATTTTTTACTCATGTAATTTTACTTTAGATGTGCACTTGATGTTGTTGCATTTTCCTTTCAATTTTCGATATCTTGAAGCAAAAATTGGCCATTCATCACTCTGTGTAGTCTGGTGGTCGCCGATTCTTATATTTACTTGCTTACTATTTGCTCAATACAGCACGGAGATAAAGGAGTGCTTCCTCTATCGTCTTTCACTCTTTCTCAATAGTCTGCTAATTCTTTATCTCCAGTTACTGATCATTTTCAAAGATTTTCAAGAAATTGTTAAGTACTATGAATTCTCTTTTCTAAGAAAAGCCTGAATAACAGGAATTCTATGCATTGAACTCTACTGCACAAACTTTGCCTTGCATTGTTGGTCATGAGACGTATTGTTGATCCTTGTTTAATGTTGGTGCATTACGAGTTGACAACATTGTTGATACTTATTGTTGCACAAACTGTTATTTGCATTGCCCGAGATAATTATGTTTATAGTGCAGCAAATCAACCTCAAAAAGGATGTTGATTTGCGTCAGTTAAACACATGCTATTGTTTCGGGTATATTTAAAAAGACTGTTATGGTTTATGGTGCCTGGATTTGCCAGCCGAGGTTCCAATGCGCTCCCGACAATTTTATTTATATTCCAGCTTCTACTCCAAAGCTGGGCGTTACACAAGGATTTTCGTTTGTCTGTGCGGGGCGTAAAAGAACAAATTATCTGGGGTGGCGACTCTTGAGCAAGCTGCATATAATTGCCCGGGTGAAAAACATGGCCTTTTCACGTTAATACCTGCCACAAAAAGCGATTGCTTTGGGACCTTGTTGATACTGATAACGCATGAAAGCCGTATGGGAAATTGCAATCGCTTGTAATGGAAAGGCAAATTTGTGTCACTGTTTAATAATAGAATGCGAGGAATTATAGGGGATTTCCCGTGAAGATTGTGGCCTCTATTACGTTCGGCAATAGATTCTTCACGGTTCGTCATGTTCAATTACACAGCCTTGATGGGTCGAGGTTCGTAATAGCATGATAGGGGATCCTTTTCTAAAGTGAGCTTATGTGGCGGCATTCCTGGAGGTTCAAGGTAATTAAAAAATTCAGTTTGGTAATTCACATGTCCATTACTGTATCAATAGATGAAATGATGGCAGATTTGGTGGGGAGCATTTCCTGCATAAGTTCATTAACTTATTTAACGCTGTTGACTTTTGGAGCCAAAATGGCCCTTTCGCACAACTATCGATGCGATTTGTAAATTTCTCATACAAAATTATGTACAATAAATTTACTGGCATATTCTTCAGGTCAAAAAAAAGACGAAAATGTTCTATAGCACTTTGTCTGGAAACGATTTATTTACGCGATACAGCCAACTAAACCCGTGGCTCCAAATTACAGGAATTGTTCAAAGTACCCGCCACAAGCTCGCACGCACGCTTCGGCTCCGTTTGATGAGCGACCGTCTGATGTCCTGGAACAGTTCGTTGCCAGCATTACGAACGGTTTGGCATGCATTTTCAATTCGTTGTCGCAGATCCATAATGTTAGGAACTCCTCTGCTGTAGACGATCGTTTTCACATGACCCCACAGAAAAAAGTCCAAGGGATTAAGGTCGGGTGATCTTGCAGGTCAGGCTACCGGTCCACCGATTCTTGTATGAAGCATTAAGGTGTGCTCCCACAACATGGCTGAAATGTGCTGGAGCGCCATCATGCATGAACCACAAGTTAGATCTTATCAAAAGAGGAACATCTTCCAGTCATTCTGGCAATGCATTCTGCAGAAACAAAAGATACTTTCGCCTAGTCAATCGTGGCGGCAACACATAAGAGCCAATTAAGTTATTTCCGACAATTCCACACAAAATGTTCACGGAGAAACGCTCTTGATGCGCTCGGGCTGTGGTAACATGCGGGTTAGCATCTGCCCAATGGTGCTGGTTGTGAGAATTTACGATTCCTGTCCGGGTGAAGGTTGCTTCGACCGTGAAAAGTATCTGGCTGAGACAACTAGGGTGTGCAGCATGACGACGTTGTATCCATTGGCAAAATCGTTGTCGGTGTGGATAGTCCGTTGGGTTCAGTGCCTGAACCAGTTGCAGGTGGTATGGATGCAAAAGCTGACAGTGAAGGATGCGCCAAACAGATGAGTGCGGAATGTGTACCGTGGAAGAAATACGACGGGTGCTTGTCTGTGGTTCATCATGTATGATGTCAATTATCACATCTTCCTCATCCGGAGAATGTGCTACAGGCTCTTGTCCTGTTTGACGGCCAAAGGAACCACGCTCTCTCAAATGTCTATCGACAAATACAAATTGTTCGGTTATTCTGCAAGACCATACATTAGGTGCATGTCAGTTTATTCTGCACTGGAATACGTGTACATGACTTTTTTTTACGTAAATCGTAATGCGTATATCAAAGCACGCAAACGTTCTGAGATTAATATTCCTAGTGGATGTACAATAGTGAAACTACAGTAATAAAAACAACCGTATACAACTAATGGAACAACCCTAAAGTAGATTTTAATGAAGCAAACGACACCTAGTGTTGGATCGAAATGCTTGAACTTCTATTTTATCGTCCGCTACCTACCGTGTTCTCTACTGTATGATATTGGATTACTCGCAAACAAATCGTTTCCAGACAAAGTGCTATAGAACATTTTTGTCTTCTTTTAACCTGAAGAATATGTCACTAAATTTATTGTACATAATTTTGAAACACTCTCTATATCTGGAAACACTTTAGTTATCAGCTCGTCGAGTGAAGAGACCATATTGCAGAAATTTGAGGGAAACGAAATTAAACCGGTAGTGGGGTCGACAGGAAATTCTCCTTTGTGCGATTAACAGCAATTGATGTGAAAACTGTTCTGCACTTGTCCTTTCTCGTAAATAAACCCTCTTATTTTTCTTGAGATCCATTTTGTGCACATGCTCCATAAGGTCGATGTCTTAAGACAGGCGTGAAGTTCATCAGCTGGCGTAGAACGTGGAATCACAGGCAGAGTTTGAAATCTCCTGCCAGGAGGACAACAGTACCGCCCATCAGCCGCCCGTTTCCCCGTATGTCTTGCAAAGTGCGATCAAGTGCTTCTAGTGCCTTTTTGTGGGCCATGGTGCATTCCAGCCAGACGATTAATTTGCAATGCTTGAGCACTTGGGCCTGATTGGAGCCTTTGTTTATGTTGCAAATGGGCCGTTCTGAAAGCTGCAGATTCAATGATAGCTTCAGAGCTGAATGCTCTGTTCGACTACCAACTAACAGTGTAGATGTTATCCCAGAAGATGCTGTAGCCAAAGCAATTTCATTTCTTTGGGGCATCTCAACCAGCAAAATATTTATTAGAAATGTTTTTCCAGTTCCCCCGAGCGTATCAAGGAAACAAATGCCGCCATTTTCATCCCGAATGAGACTTAAAACAGCGTCATAAGCTGAGACTAATAGCGGTCTATTTTTTTTCAAGAAAAAGCGGGAGTGCATTATTGTCATAGTTTCTTTCCTTCCAAAAATCAGTATCTAGGACCTCTTGACCATTTCGAATCGGCGCCACTAGCCCAAGCTGCAAGAGGATTTTGCCGTCAATAGAGATACATTTGTCCTCAAGAAGTATAAGCGCTTGTTTAAGTTTTCCCGCTGTATAAGCTGAATTAATGATGGGGTTAGCTCTTTGCGTCTCTCTGAGAATGTCTTCACTTAAATTTTCTCTATATACAGTATATCCCAAAGGCGCTGTGGATATGATGAAGCGCACGTCGTGATTATAATGGCAAAAAGACTCCTGAGTCGCTTTGGGAAACCGTGGCAGATGCCTCTGCCAATGTCGTGTCCTAGTGTTGATCGTTTTCAAGCAATCCGAGTTACTGACATGATTCTCTATAGCTTTCACACACCTGTCCCTCGAAGGTTTTAAGATCATTAAATGATGTCGGTCTTTGCACAACGTGAAGCAATATTGTCAGGTAGTAGCACTCAGCATTGCTGGGATGAATAGTGTAGACACGGCGAATGGCGTTAGTTGCACATATGTCGGTTTGACCTGGAACTTGGGCTCCCTTCTTTTTCCTGCAGGATATTTTGCGTTGTGCGTTCCTAGTACAGTATTTTGGTACATCGACATAAAATGGGTCTTGCTTGCACAACTGAAAACTCACTGTTAATGTTGCGTTTGGAGGCATTTCCACTCCATCTTGAGCATTCTTTTCCTTAAAGTTAACTCTCTGTCCGTTTTCTAAGTGAACGCTTAAGTGGACAGCCGTTGGGTATCGTTTGTGGATTTGAAAATTTAAGAGACGCTAAATAGCCTCTTTACTGCTAATATATCTCCCTAACTGGTACTGAGTCACTTCATCCACCGCATTTTCATTGGCTAACCCGAAAACGGCCATGTCACTGCCTTTAGTGACGTATTTGCAAATTTACTTAATTGACTTACCAGAGTGGTAGTACTAATTAATTTGATTTGTGCTTAAAACTTATTTGCAAGGAGAAGGGAATAAGGCACAACCCACCTGTTATCAATTTCGATATCTGTTTTGTTTGTTAACCTTAACTGTAACAGTCGCTCTGAAGCCCCCATTTTCAGGTTTCCTTCTTCTATATAAAAAGTAACTAACGTTGGCTGATTGTGTCTCATCACTGAACTGTCGTGGATTGTTCTGAGTATATTTTCCATCTTTCATGCATGGTGCCATATGATTTAAAGGTCCGCATGGTCCATGGATCATGTTCTTTGACACTACTTCGAATAGCAGTGGATCCTGTTGAAGATCTGGCAGCTCAGCAGAAACTATGTCATTTATTTTATTCGGTCGGATTTTTCTTTAAGCCATACCAACATGTGTGCATGTGGAAGACCTCGCGTTAGCCATTCGATCGAATACTCTCAACAGCGGGTTTCTCCAAATATATCGTTTTTCGCAATGACATCAGTAAATTTAATTAGTTTTTGCTTAAATACTCTCGCTATTAAATCATGACGATCAATCGGTGATTGGCCTTTCAAAAGCTCAACTGTAATTTCTGGCCACTTTGGGTTGCACGTAATGATTACAAAAAGATCCGGACGGTCATGATTGCGGACATAGGACATAACATCTTGAGCATATTTGTGCATGTGCCGCGGACTGCCAGTGAACGTAACCGGTAATAATACCATCCTTCGTATATCAGCGACATTCCGGTCATTAGCCACAGCATCCCGTAGATGAATACAATCATCAACAAGCAGTTTTTTCTGATTTAACCTAATATAAAGAAGCTTTTCATATTCGACCTTCGCGTACATATCCAGGATGTATTGATGAAACAACCGGCGGACTCGTAAGACGTGGTTTGGGGATCCCTTTCTCAGCATAATGAGGTATGCATAAAACTCCATAGAAGATACATTTTTTGCGTCGTATTTCCTGTGAGATTTGTTATGTTAAAGTGGTAACTATCCTCGCCCTCAAAGAAGATAAGAGGATACTCCAGAGCATCATATAAACGGTGTATTACTGGAATTCTCAGCAAATTTTCACTTCGTCTCTGAATTATGTCTCGGCTATCGTACTCTTCCAGATCAACCATGAGTTTGGCTACACCGTTAATGGTTGGGGCGTTAAATCACCGTTCATGTTCACCAGATGGCCTATTGTCTGCCAGCATGACTACTTTGTACTCCTCTGTAGGCATCCTTTCTAATGCTATTATAAACATTTTTACCAGGTGGTGGTGCGAATAAAATAGTCTCTGCAGACTTAAAACGATGTCTTGTCGCACGCCAGATATATAAGCATTTCTAATATATCATCACCCTCTAATATTTCATCACCCATTAAGTAAACTTGAAGAAATTTTGGATTTTTACCTGGAAGGAGAAGAAGCGATCCAGCTCTGTGGTAAATTTGACCCTGAAACCTTAAAATTAGGCATAATTCCTCCTTCTTGCACTATTGATGACGCGCCAAGCGATGTCGTTTGGAAGCTTGAATTTTATGCCCTGATATTTTTTAGGAAATGTTTTTAATATGCTGTGTTACCATATGAAGAAGATAACAGTGGTTCTGGAGGCTCTTTAAGAGTCGACAGCTTCACTTTTCTATTAGAGCAACTTATTTTTATTGCCTGACAATGGTTACATACGACATACATATTTCCTATTAGGACTTTAGGGTGATTACAGTAATCGTATTCATAATTCTAATTAAATGCCGCTAATTTTAAATCAGAATGTCGTTTCGCCACGCTTAATTCTTCCGTTCTATGTCCAACTCGTTGAACACGTAGCTCTCTTTCCAGCAAAATTTCCCTTGCATATGATGTGGAAGCTTGCACACGCTTCTGCTGCAGATGCAGCTCACTTTCCTCCGAAGTTTTTCTTGACCTTGACGTTGCAGCTCGCTTACGCTCCTGCTGCAGACGAAGCTCTCTTTCCTCCGAAGTTTCCCTTGCCCTTGACGTTGCAGCTTGCATACGCTCCTGCTGCAAACGAAACTCCCGTTGTTCAGGTGTCTGATGCCGGATAAATTTTTGTCTCTTAGCTGCAGGGTTTTTCTGACCAATGCTGTTTCTTTTCATTGGAGGCATTAAGATAGGTATGAATAATTATGATTCCTAAGAACGATTATTAATTAGCACAACACAGATCAATCGTATAGTTTTTTGGTTTGATGATTCGAGTTAATGTATTTTTTAGGTTATCTACTGCTCAAACGTACCAAAAACCACACACCCACACACACATACTAACACACACACACATACAAACACACACACACACACAATCAAACATACACACACACAGAGACACACACACACACACAGAGACACACACACACACTAACACACACACATTTTCCATACGTCTGAATGCCTTTTACGGAGCTGAAGGAAGACACGTGTATCGCCTTTGCTTCATCGAGAGAGACTGCCGTATCTATATCATTTCATGTTCATTGTTAATAATTCTCGGAAACGAATGTTTTGTCATTGCATCATCATTTTATGTTCATTCTTTTAGTACTTTGAAAATAACTTTCTATTATTGCATCATCATTTTGTGGTCATTGTTATTGGTGATTTGCGCATTGTGTACCACTGTTGATGCTTATTGTTGCGCAAACCTTGCCTTTCATTGTTGGTCATGAAATATATATTATTGATCCGTGCAGAGTGTTTGTGGATTGCGTGTTTATACCATTGTTGATACCTAATGTTGCACAAACTTTGGTCATGAGATATTTCTCATTATTATACCCTGCCATAACCTTGAATATCGATGTTTTTATCAATAATTGTTTTTTTTTCATAAATCTGCAGTCGACAGTGACCTTCCTCATGCTTTGAAGGTCAAGTATGCAAAATTTTATCAAGATCGGAATAAACATTCACAAACAAACAAACAGACCCACAAACACACTTCTTTATATATATAGACTAGAAGAGGTACCCGGTGTTGCCCGGACTAATTACACTTGCACAAACTTTTCCTTTCATTGTTGGTCATGAGATATATTTTGTTGATCCCTTTCTTGTGTTTGTGCATTGCGTGTTGATACCATTGTTGATAACTGTTGTTGCACAAACTTTCCCTTCCATTGTTGGTCATGAGATATTTCTCTTTAATATGCCGTGCCAAAATCATGAATATCGATATTTTTATCGAAAAATATTATTTTTCCAAATCTGAGGTAGACACTGACTTTCCTCGTGCTTTGAAGGTCAAGTATGTAAAAGTTGATCAAGATCAGAATAAAACTGTAGATTTGTATTATAAGCAAACAAATCCACAAACACACAAACAAACCCACAAATAAACATCCGTCTTTATATATATAGAAAACTAGCAAAGGACCCAGCGTTGCCCAGGTTAATTACGCTTATAGGTTTAACAGAACAACCTCAAAAAACTAAATTATACCTCCAAATTGGTTAAATAATAATTGGTTATATACCTCAATCACTACAATATAGAACGAATAGACTATCCATTCTAAGAAAACTACGAAAAGCAGGTATTTTCCTCTTCACTGAAAAAATCCATTCCAGGTGATATACCTGGACTGGTTTTGCCAAAAAAAAATTTTTAAAAGGCTCACAATGGTTGGACCTCTCTAAGGATGCCTTCCAGTTTAAATACTTTTTAATCACGTAATCTTACTTTCGAAGTACCCCCGCTGTTGTTGCAAATTCCTTTCTTTTTTCGATGTCATTAAGCAAAAAATCAGCCATTCATCACTTTGAGTAGTAAGCTATTTACTTGCTTACCATTTGCTAAATATAGCACGAAGGTAAAGTGCTTCCTCTATTGTCTTTAAGTCTTTCTTACTAGTCTGCTAACTCATTACCTCCAGTTACTGATCATTTACAAGAAATTGTTAAGTACTAAGAATTCTCATTTATAAGAAAAGCATGAATAACAGGAATTCTACGCATTAAATTCTATATTGCGCAAACTTTGCCTTACATTGTTGGTCATGAGATATACATAAATGGTCTGTGCAGAGTGTTCGTGAAGTGCGTGTACATACCATTTTTGATACCCAGTGTTGCACAAACTATGCCTTTCCTTGGTTGGTTATGAGATATATATTGTTATTATCTGCATAGTGTTGATGCATTGCAAGTTGATACCATTGTTGATATATCTTGTTGCGCAAACTTTGCCCTGCATTTTTGATCATGAAACATATATTGTTCATTATTGCATTGTGTTGGTGCATTGCGTGTTGACACCATTGTTGATACTTATTATTGCGTGTTGAACATCGTTTATTTATCAATAATTATTATTTTTTCCAAATCTGAGGTAGACAGTGACCTTCCTCATACTTTGACGGTTATATATGCGAAATTTTATCAAGATCGGAATAAAACTGTAGATTTGTATAAAAAACAAACAAACAAACCCAGAAATAAACCCACAAACAAACCCACAAACAAACATCTTTAATTATATATATTTAGATACACTAGCAGAAGACCGGGATAATTACGCTTGTAGGTAAAAAGAAAAATCTCAAAATGTTAAATTATAATAAAACATATGAAAACGCTTAGTATTAATGCAGTAAGAATTCTTAATTGAAATTGGAAAAAAATTTTCAGGGCTCACGGTAGATGAACCTCTCCAAAGATGCCACTGCTAGTCTAAATAATTTTTTACTCGCCCAATCTTACTCTAAATGTTCACTTGTTGTTGTTGCAATTCCCATTCTTCTATCGATGTCTTGAAGCAAAACTTCGCCATTTATCTCTGTGTGTAGTTCAGCAGTCGCCAATTCTTCTAATTACCATTTGTCAATACAGCACGTAGCTAAAGGATTGCTTCCTCTGTCGTCTTTTCACTCTCCATTATCTCTACTAAAGATTTTCAAGAAATTGTTAGGTATTAGGAAATCTCTTTTCTAAGAAAACCCTGAATAACAGGAATTCTGTGCATTGTTACAAATTGGAACTTATCTATATTGCACTAACTTTACCTTACATTGCTGGTCTTGAGATATATTATTGATCCTTGCATAGCGTTGGTGCATTGCGTGTTGACACCGTTGTTAATCCTTTTGTTGCACAAACCTTTCATTACATTGTTGGTCATGAACTATTTCTCTTTAATATGCCTTGCCATAAATATGACTCTCAAATTTTTATCAATAATTATTATTTTTGAAATCTAAGGTAAACAGGACCTTCCTCATGCTTTGAAGGTCAAGTATGCATAATTTAATCAAGATCGGAGTAAAACTGTAGATGTGCATAGGAAACAAAAAAACAGACCCACAAACATGCTTCTTTATATTTATAGAACTAGCAGAGGACCTGGCGTTGCCCGGGATAATTACACAGTAGGTAAACGGAACAATCTCAAGAAGTTAAATAAACTGATGTGTTTTTTTAGAAATAAACTATAATAGGTTATGCACTGCTAAAAAGTGCTAAACACACAAACACACCTTAAACAAAGAAACATGCACCCACTTTTCCCAATCGTCTGAACGCTTGTTAGGGAGTTGAAGACCCGTGTATCTCCTTAAACTCATCGAGAGAGACTGCTCTATCTATATGGTTTATTATATCTATTCTCTCCTCATTGTTACTATTTTTGGAAACGAATGTTCTATCATTGTATCATCATTTTATGTTCATTGTTA
>JAHWFO010055735.1:65046-165847 GCA_023313115.1 Rhysida immarginata | reverse complement strand
CCCATCCAGTCCATACTCTTGCAACACTTGCCAGAGCTTCTCCCGAGAAACTCTGTCATATGCTTTTTCGAGGTCCACAAAGCAAGCGTAGACCTCTGTTGCGTACTCACAGGATTTCTCAAAGATTTGCCTTAGAGCAAAGATGTGATCCGTCGTGCTTCGGCCAGGTCGGAAACCACACTGCTCCCCCGACAGTTTGGAGTCGACTTTTACCCGACTTCTCTTCTCCAGACATTTAGCGTACACTTTCCCAGGAATGCTGAGCAAAGAGATGCCTTGATAGTTGTTGCAATCTCTCTGAGCTCCCTTTTTGAAGATAGGGATCACAATTCCTGTCTGCCATTGCTTAGGGGCCTGTCCAGATATCCAAGCAACCTTACACACTCGAGTCAGCCACAGGATACCATCCTGATTTAAGGCCTTTAACATCTCGGACCGGATTTCATCATCACCTGCAGCTTTGCCAGTCTTCAGGGACTTAATTGCCCATCTGACTTCTGTTTCAGTGATACTACCGTGACTATTCTAAGCTCCAAGGTGTACCTCGTATGCCTCAGTTGTTGTTGTCACCGGATTAAGAAGAGATGCAAAGTATTCTATCCACCTATGCAATACGCTCTCCTCCGTTTTGAGAAGCCTCCCATCTGAACTCCTAATAGTTTGTGATGAAAGAGACTTCTTTCCACGGAGGCGGCGCACGGTCTGCAAGAACAACTTGTTTGCTGAACCAATAGTCTGCCTCCAATTTTTCCCCGAACTTCTCCAAAGCCTTGGCTTTAGCTGTTGATACTGTCTTTTCGCGCCTCAGCGTACCGCACTCGACTCGAAGTTGACTTATTTGCAAGCCATAGCAAATAGGCTTCCTTTTTTGCCTTGACAGCTTCTTGGACTTCACAATTCCACCATGCAGTCTTTTTCTCACCGCCCTGCACCACACTCAGCCGCTTATGACCACAGCACAATGCAGCCTAAGTAATCACAGCAGTTTTAAACAACTGCCACTCGTCTTCAACAGTACCACGATCACTGGGTAGTTCCTTGAAACTTGAAGATATGCTATCTGAAAAGGTCTTCCTCACAGCTCTATCCTCCAGTGCCGCCCATTTGATGCGCCAAGTTTGTCTGAACCTAGTGTTTCGCTTGGTTGGCATGGATTCAGAGAACCACAAAGTGCAGACAACAAGGTGGTTCTGCCCCTCTTCTCACACGAGTATCTAACACTGATCAGAATAAGTCAGCTGAAACAATTACAAAATCAATCAGTGACTTCTGATCCATTGCATCCCTGTACCAGGTATACTTATGGACATCCCTGTGCTGGAAGAAGGTGTTTGTGATGGAAAGTCCATTGTTGCAACAGAGATCCAACAAGCACCTCCCATTCGCATTTAAATCGGGGTCACCATTCCTCCCAATCACGCCCCTCCACGTTTGGTCATCAGCCCCTACGTGTGCATTGAAGTCGCCCATCAGGATGACAAAATCTGCACTCCCTCTTCTGCTAAGAGCAGCATCAACTTCATCTAGAAAAAGTGGGTACTCTGTGACTGCATTCGGAGCATATGCAACGAATAGAGAGAGAGAGACCATTTCTCTATCTGAAGCGTCAGGAGACAAAGTCTTCCACCTAATGGGGTCCAATCTGCAACATAATCTGCCAGCCGGGGACTTGTGAGTATCCCCATTCCCGCCTGGGCAGTCATGTTAGGGTCGACACCAGAGTAGAAAAGCTTCCACCCTCCTTCTAAGTCCACTGATCCAGAACCCGGACGTTTCGTAGAGGTAATACCTATGATATCCAGTCGATACCGTTTGGCTTCCTCTATTAACTCTGATTCTTTTCCTGTCGTGGAGAAAACGTTCCAAGTGCCGATTGACAGCACCCGATCTCGTTGTCGCTTTACCCGTTTCTCCTTCTGGGTAAAGGCATGCGCTGCCCCCGACCGTTTCCCCAAGCGCATAGCGAGTGCCTTGGTGGGACTTCTTGGAGGCATTGCTCCGAGATAACAGCCGGAAGACTGTCGACTATTTTTTGAACGAGAGCCTCTGCGTAACTCCCGAACGCGGGTGACTTTAAACTGCGCAACACACGATGCAGTATGAATTCTCTCATTTGTCAACATCATGAGATATATATTTGTTTGGATACTCTTCGTCTCACTTCCTAACCATGACCTTTCTGGTAAGGGTGACCCTAAAGTAGCCGTGCTACTACCAGCATAGCTCACAGAATCACTGAAGCACTCAAACCCCTGACCCACGGTCAGGGAGCATCCACTCAGGGGTTCATTGTTGGTCAAGAGATATATCATATTGATCCCTACCTAGTGCTTTTAGATTTCGTGTTTATATCATTGTTGATACCTACTGTTACGCAAACCTTTCCTTGCATTGTTGTTCATAAAAAATACATTGTTGGTCCGTGCAGAGAGTTTGTGCAATGCATGTTTCTTCAATTGTTGCTACCTATTGTTGCAGAAACTTTGCCTTGCATTGTTGGTCATGAGATATTTCTCATTAAAATGCCCTGCCATTACCATGAATATCGATTTTTAATTAGTAAGTATTATTGTTTCGAAATCTGATGTAGACAGTGACATTCCTCACATTTTGAAGATCATGTATGGAAAATGTCATCAAGATCGGAATAAAACTGTGGATTTGTATAGGAAACAAACAAAGAAAAACCACAAACATCCTTCTTTATTTACAAGCAGAGGACAGGGCATTGCCCGGGATTACTGCGCTTGTAGGTAAACAGAACAACCTCAAAAAACTAAATTAAACCTCCAAATCCATATATATAAAGAAGGATATTTGTCTGGTTGTGGGTTTGTGGGTTTGTTTGTAGGATTGTTTGTGGGTTTGATTGTTTGTTTTTTATATAAATCTACAGTTATATTCAGATTTTGATGACATTTTGCATACTTGATCTTCAAAATATGAGGAATGTCACTGTCCACATCAGATTTCGCAACAATAATAATTATTGATTGTAAATCGATATTCATGGTAATGGCAGGGCATTTTAACAATATATATCTTATGACCAACAATGCAAGGAGAGGTTTGTGCAACAGTACGTATCAACAATGATATAACTATGATATTCACAAACACAGGGCAGCGATCAATAATATATATCTGATGAACAACAATGAAAGGCATAGCTTGTGCAACAACAGTTATCAACAATGGTATCAACACGCAATTGAGCATTAGGTTTCCAAAAAATAACAATTATATATCTCAACCTCGAAATATCTCATGACCAACAATACAGAGCAAAGTTTGTGCAACAATAGGTGTTAACAATATATATCTCTTGAGCAACAATTCAAATAAAAGTTTTCGCAAAAATATGTATGAACAATGGTGTCAACACGCAGTGCACCTACAATATGCAAGGATCAACAATATATGTGTCATCTTCAACAATGCAAGGGAAAGTTTGTGCATTATAGAAATAAATGCATATAAATTCCTGTTATTCAGGCATTTCTTAGAAAAGAGAATTCTTAGTACGTAACAATTTCTTGAAAATCTTTAAAAATCATCAGTAACTGGTGATATTGAGTTAGCAGACTATTGAGAAAGAGTGAAAGACTATAGAGGAAGCACTCCTTTAGCTCCGTGCAGAATTGAGCAAATGGTTAGAAAGTAAATAGAAGAATCGTCGATAACTAAACTACACAGAGTAATGAATGGCCATTTTTTGCTTCAAGACATCGAAAGAAGAAGGAAATTGCAGCAACATCAATATCTAAAATAAGATTTACGTAAGTAAAAAATTATTTGCACTTGAAGGCATCCATTGTGAGCCTTTAAAAATTTTTTTACGGTAAATCAAGTCCCGGTATATCATCTAGAATGGATTTTTTCAGTGAAGAGTTAAATTTCTGTCTTTCGGATTTTTTCTAAAATGTATAGTCTGTAGAGTTATTATTTAACCAATTTGGAGTTTTAAATAGCTTTTTGAGGTTGTTATGTTTACCTACAAGAGTAATTATCCCGGACAACTATAGATTTTTATAAAAAAAAAACAAACCCAAAAACAAACAAACACCCTTATGTATATATATAGGAAGATATAGAAGACTAGCAAAAGTACCCGGCGTTGCCCGTGATAAATACACTTGTAGGTAAACAGAACAATCTCAAAAATTTAATTAAATTTTGCAATATGTTAATAAAATAATATGAACACGCTTAGAATTAATAAAATAAAAATTTCTTACTCGCGTAATCTTACTTCGGATGTACACTTGATGTTGTTGCAATTTCCTTTCTTCTCTCGATATCTTGAAGAAAAACTTAGCCATTCAACAAATGTTTGTAGTTTAGTGGTCGCTGATTATTCAATTTACTTGCTTCCCATTTGCTCAGTACAGCACGGAGTGCTTCCTCAGTCGTCTTTCCACTCTTTCTCAATAATCTGTTAACTATCCATTATCTCCAGTTAATGATCAATTTTAAAGATTTTCCAAAAATTATTATGTATTAAGAACTCTCTTTTCTAAGAAAAGCATGAATATCAGGAATTCAATGCATTTTACAATTTGAAACTTCTCCATATTGCATCATCATTTTGTGCTCATTGTTATTGGTGAATTGCGCGCTGACACCATTGTTGATGCGAAAATGATGGGTCTCTTGTTGCAGAAACTTTTCCTTGTACTGTTGGTATGAGAGATATATTGCTGGTCCATGCAGTGTCTTTGTGAATTGCATGCTGTTATCATTGTTGATACATATTCTTGTATAAACTTTGCCTTGCATTGTTGGTCATTAGATATTTCTTTAATATGCCTTGCAATATCCATGAATATCGATTTTTTGTCGATATTTAGTGTTTTTCCAAAATCTGACGTAGATAGTGACCTTCCTTATGATTTGAAGGTCACGTATGCAAAATTTCATCAAGGTCGGAATAAAACTCTATATTTGTATAAAAAAAACCCACCCACATTCAAACATCCTTCTTTTTTATAGAGAGAGAAGGTTCCTGATATTGCCCGGGATAATTACACATGTATTGAAACAGAACAATCTCAAAAAATTAAATTAAATTTTGCCATATCTTATAGATAAACACATGAAAATGCTTAGAATTAATATATTGAAAATTCTTAATGAAAATTCGAAAAAAAAAATTTTAAAGGCTCACATTGGATGGACCTCTCCAATAGTTTCTTACTCACGTAATCTTCCATCAGATGTATACTTGATGTTGTTACAAGTCCCTTTCTTCTCGATGTGCTGAAGCAAAACTTGGCCATTTTTCAACTTGTGTAGACTAGCGATCGCCGATTAACTTGGGTACTTTCGATTTACTTGCTTCCGATTTGCTCAATACATCACGAAGCTAAAGGAGCCCTTCCACTGTCGTCTTTCTATTCTTTTTCAATAGTCTGTTAATTATTCATTATGTCCTGTTGGTGATTATTTTTCAGGATTTTCAAGAAATTGTTAAGTACGTAGAACTCTCTTTTCTAAAAAAAAGCCGTAATAACAGGAATTCTATGAATTGTTACAAATTGAAACTTATCCATATTGCATCATCAGTTAATGTTCATTGTTATAATTTTTTTATAGGATTGCTTTATCATTGTATCATCATTTTGTGCTGATTGTTATTGGTGATATGCGCGTTGATACCATTGTTAATGCGAAAACGACGGGCCTACTGTTGCACAAACTTTGCCTTGCAATGTTGGTAATGAAATATTTCTCATTAATATAATTTGCCTGAATCATGAATATTGATTTTTTATCGATATTTATTTTTTTTACGAAATCTGAGGTAGACAGTGACCTTCCTCATGCTTCACAGTCAAGTATGCAAAATTTCATCAAGATCGGAATAAAATTGTAGATTTGTATAAAAAACAAATAATAAACGCACAAACAAACCAATAAACAAACAAAAAAACATCCAACTTTATAAATAGAAGACTAGAAGAGGTACCCGGCGTTGCTCGGGATAATTACGCTGGTAGGTAAACAGAACAACTTTATAAAGCGAAATTAAATGTCCAATTCGGTTAAATAATAACTCAATTACTACAATATAGAGCGAAGGGACTATCCATTCCTCGAAAAATTAAATTATAACTCCAAATTGTTTAAATAATAACCTAATCAATACAACACAGAGCAAAGGGACTATCCATTCTACTAAATACAGGAAGTTTCGGTGATATACCGGGACCAGATACTTTAGACTCAAGTTTTTCTTGCTCTTGACATAGAAGCCTTAGCTCTATTCGAAACTCCCGTTGCCCAGATTATTTAGTTGCAGACTTTCTCTGACCAATACATCTTCTTTGTCTTTCCTTTCCCTTGACATAATCTTCCATCAGATGTATACTTGATGTTGTTACAAGTCCCTTTCTTCTCGATGTGTTGAAGCCGCGTTCGAAACTCCCGTTGTTCAGCTATTTCAAATGCCCGTATAGCTTTTCCTGGTTTAGTTGCAGAGTTTCTCTGACCAATACTCGTTCTTTCTATTTCCTTTCCAGGCACATAAATTTTGCCAGTCGTCTGCATGTTTGATAGAGAACTCAAAGAAGACACGCGTGAATCCTTCACCTTATCAATAGACGCTGCCGTATTAATGTTCTTTCACTGCATCATCACTTTAGGTTCATTACCAAAAATTCTTTGAAACGAACGTCCAGTCATCGCATTATCAGCATCTGAGTTTCTAAAATATTCACATTCAAACATAATATATTCAAAATGTAGTTTTATGAAATATTTGGATCAGCTGTGCTACCAAATAAGCTAGGTGATAACGTGGTTATAATTACACTTGTAGGTAAACAAAACAACCTTGAAAAGTTAAATTAAACCTCCATTCTAAGAAAAATCCGAAAGACAGGAATTTACCTCTTCACTGAAAAAATCCATTCTAGATGATTTACAGGGACTTGATTTACCGAGAAAAATGTTTTAAAGGCTCACAATTAATGGACCACTCCAAGGATGCCTTCTACTCTAAAAACATTTTACTCATGTAATCTTACTTTAGATGTGAACTTGATGTTGTCGCAATTGCCTTCCTTTTTTCGATGTCGTGAAGCAGAACTTGGCCATTCATCACTTTGTGTAGTCTAGCGGTCGCCGATTCTTCTATTTACTTGCTTAAGATTTGCTCAATAGACCACGGAGTTAAAGTAGTGCATCCTCTATCATCTTTAACTCTTTCTCAATAGTCTTCTGACTCATTATCTCCAATTACTGAGTGTTTTTAAAGATTTTCAAGAAAATGTTAAGTACTAAGAATTTTCTCATCTAATAAAAGCCTGAATAACAGCAATTCTATGCATTGAATTCTATATTGCACAAACTTTGATTTGCATTGTTGGTCATCATATATATATTGTTGATCCTTGCATAGTGTTTGTGCATTGCGTATGTATACTATTGTTGATACTTATTGTTGAGAAAAACTTTGTCTTGTATTGTTGGTCATGAGATATATCTCTCATTAATCTGCCCTCCCATAACAATAAATATCGATTTTTTATCAATAATTATTATTTTTTCGAAATCTGAGGTAGACAGTGACCATCCTCATGCTTTGAAGTTCATGTACGCGAAATTTTATCAAGATCAGAATAAAACTGAAGAATAGTATAAAAAAAAACCAAAAACCCACAAACAAACACCCTTCTTCTATCTATATATATAACTAGCAAAGGTACCCAGCGTTGCCCAGGATAATTGCACTTGGATGTAAACAGAACATTCTCAAAAAATTAAATTAAGTTTTGCAATATATTAAAAATAAACACATGAAAATGCTTAGAATTAATACAGTAAAAATTCTTAATGAAAATTCGAAAAAAATCTTTTCAAAGCCTCACAATGGCTGTACCTACCCAAGGATGCCACTGCTAGTCTAAATAATTTCTTACTCACGTAATTTTACCTCAGATGTATACTTAGTGTTGTTGCAATTTTCACTCTCTCGATGTGTTGAAGCAAAACTTGGCCATTCATCACTTAGTGCAGTCTAGCGGTCGCCGATTCTTCTATTTACTTGCTTCCTATTTGCTCAATACATCACGGAGCTAAAGGAGTGCTTCCTCTGTCGTCTTTCCACTCTTTCTCAATAGTCTGCTAACTCTTCATTATCTCCAGCTACTGATCATTTTTAAAGATTTTCAAGAAATGGTTAAGTACTAAGAACTCTCTTTTCTAAGAAAAGCCTGAATAAATGGAATTCTATGCATTGTTACAAATTGAAACTTATTCATATTGCATCATCATTTTATGTTCATTGTTATAATTCTTGGAAAGGATTGCTTTATCATTGCAATTGGTGAATTGCGGGTTGAAACCTTTGTTGATACTTATTGTTGCACAAACTTTTATTTGCATTGTTGGTCATGAGATATATATATTGTTGGTCCGTGCAGAGTGTTTGTGAATTGCGTGTTGATACCATTGTTGCAAAATCTTTGTCTTGCATTGTTGGTCATGCGATATTTCTCATGAATATCGATTTTTTATCAATAATTATTTTTTTTTCGAAATCTGAAGTAGACAGTGACCTTCCTCATGCTTTGAAGGTCATGTATGCCAAATTTCTTCAAGATCGGAATAAAACTGTAGATTTGTATAAGAAACGTACACACAGACAGACAGATCCACAAACATCCTTCTTTATATATATAGAAGAAGGATTTTTGTTTGTTTGTTTGTGGGTTTGTGGGAGTGTTTGAGAGTTTGTTTTTTTTATACAAATCTACAGTTTTATTCCAATCTTGATATAATTTCGCATACATGACCTTCAAAGCATGAGGAAAGTCACTGTTTACCTCAGATTTCGAAAAAAATAATAATTATTGATAAAAAAAAACTATATTTATGGTTATGGCAGTGCATACTAATGAGAAACATTTCATGACCAACAATGCAAGACAGAGTTTTTTGCAACAATAAGTATCAACAATGGTGTCAACACCCAATGCACCAACACTATGCAAAGATCAACAAAATATATCTCATGACCAACAATGCAAAGCAAAGTTTGCGCAATATAGAATTAAATGCATAGAATTGCTGTTATTCAGGCTTTTATTAGATGAGACAATTCTTAGTACTTATCCCGTTTGTGCAATATAGAATTCAATCGTAATTATCCTGGCCAACACCGGGTCCTCTGCTGGTTATATATATAGAAGAAGAAGGACGTTTGTTTGTGGGTTTGTTTGTGTGTATTGAATACAAATCTACAGATTTATTCCGATCTTTATGAACTTTTGCATACTTGACCTTCAATACATGAGGAATGTCATTGTCTACCTCAGATTTCGGAAAAATAATAAAATTCAATAAAAAATCGATATTATTCTTATAACAAGGGATGTAATGCGAAATATCTCACGACCAACAATGCAAGGCAAAATTTGTACAACAATAGTTATCAACAATAGTATCATCACGCAATTAAATTTAAAAAATATAAATCTGCGAAGTAGGTTATGAAATCTTCGTCTTCTAATTGATGCCGCCCGTATATAGCCTCTTCTCGAGTTGCTTCCGTGTCCGAGCCTTCAAAGAAAAAGAAACAATTTTGATACTAATTACATATAAAACTTGATACTTATAATACATAAAATGTCTGTTTGTATTTTGACGTTAGCCAAGGAGATCTCTTATATGTAATTACAATCGAATCTCCCACAAACATTCTGCACGGACCAACAATATGTATCTCATTACCAACAATGCAAGTAACTTTGTACAACAATAGGCCCGTCGTGTTCGCATCAACAATGGTATCAACGTGCCATCTCCAGTAACAAAGCGCACAAATTAATGATGCACTATGGATAAGTTTCAATTTGTATCAATGCATAGAGTTCCTGTCTTTAACGAGGGAATACAATGTATGTTTTATTTTCTACAGACTACGCCAAAAAGTTTATACACCTATAATTTTTTCCGTAACAGCAAAATTGAAAAAAATTATAATGAAGACTTCTTAGTACTTAAAAATTTCTTGAAAATCTTTAAAAAGGATCAGCAACTGGAGATAATGAAGAGTTAGCTGACTATTGATAAGGTGTGGAAAGACGACAGGTGAACTACTCCTTTAACTCCGTGGCTCCGTGAAGCAAATGTGAAGCATGTAAACAGAAGAATCGCCGAATGCTAGACTATGCAAAGTTTTGTTTCATCACATCGAAAGAAGAGTGAAAATTGCAACAACATAAAGTCTACATGTGAAGTAAGATTACGTGAGTAAGATATTATAGGAGAGTTCATCCATTGTGAGCTTTAACATTTTTTTTTGAATTTTTATTAAGAATTTTACTGTAATATTTTTAAGCATTTCCTTTTGTTTATTTTTAAGATATTGCAAAATTTAATTTATTGAGATTCGTCTGTTTACCTACAAGTGTAATTATCCCTAGCTGAGGTACTGCCTTGCCTGGGTTCATTACACTTGTGGGTAAAGAGATAGATCTCTAAAAATTAAATTTAACTCGCAATTGGTTAAATAATAACTCAATCAATACAATACAGAGCAAATGGACTATCCATTCTACGAAAAATACGAAAAATACGAAAAACAGGAAGTCCAGTTGATATACCGGTGCTCAAAGGCGACACTCGTGACTCATTTGCCTAATCAATAAACGCTGCCTTATAATTCTTCTTTCACTGCATTATCATTTGCTGCTCGTTATTCAAAATTCTTGCATATGAACGTTCATTGATCGCGTTATAAGCTTTTCAGTCTCCAAAATATAAATTTTTTTCACAGAATATAGTGAAAATATATTTTTAGGAAATGTTCGGATCTGCTGGGCTTCCGAATAAGCTTAGTGAGAACTCTTGTGTGGCTCGGACATTTATTTGGAATAAATTTTGAAATATCTTAAAAATAAACACAGGAAAACACAGTAAAAATTCTTAATAAACATGTGCAAAATATTTTTTAAAGACTCACAATATATGGACGTCTCTAAGGATGCCATTGCTAGTCTAAATAATTTCTTACTCACGTAATCTTACTTTAGATGTACACTTGATGTTGTTGTAGCTCCTTTTCTTCTCTCGATGTAGTGACATCTTTACGTTACAATTCATGTGAAGAACATTTAGACCGGAATTAAATTAACAGTACTAAATGTAAAGTTTAAAATTTGAAGTTGTTTTATAGACTTTTAAACGTTATCTTTTGAAAAAATTAGCTTGAGTTTAAATTCTTAAAACATTAGAAAAAGATTTACTAAAAACAATTAAATTTAGACTAGGCATTGCGTTGTGTTTTTTTTATTCAATTTAAAAGCTGGTAAAAAAACTCATAATAAAAAAATTAGGCTAAATAAAGTTGTATGCAGTTAAAATGTATTTGCAGACAAGAAAACATAGGCAGCAAGCATGATAAAAGAATTGTATTTATATTTTATTATTTTAAAAGGATAAGCTTTATGAAAATATATTTCTAAATAATTATCCTCATAGATTCAAATAGCAAAATGCATTACACAAAAAAAAACCACAATTTATTTGAATAAAGTGATTTATTGAAAACAAAGAAACATGAAAATTGCAGAGTAAAATTGAGAAAACTTGCAATAGTTTTGCACCAAAAAAATTTCAGATCACTTGTGGCCACCACGAATGAAAGAGGAAATTGAAATCCATTTGAGCTTAATCAAGCGTAAGACTCAGATATTTGCATGAAATGGAAAAATTTTAACAGTAAGCTTGATTCACCCACAGTTGTCAAAATTAATTTTTGAAAATAAATAATGATAAGAAAGCTAGCATATAAAAAAAACACCTTACCATTTTCCATAAAGTAAAATGGAAGGCAGATAATACAAAAATTGAATATAATTGTTTGACTAGTTCACTTTAGCCAACCTGTTAGCTGCAAAGTGACCAAAAATAAAAAATACATAAAACCCCTTTTTAAATTTATGAAAGAAAATGTTGAATTACATTGGGATCCAAAAATGTATATAAGTAAAAAGTAATTACATAAAACAAAACTTTAATAAATTAAGAAAGGTTAGAAGTCCAAATTTACAAATTTTATCTTAAGTCCCAATGGGCATGACAAGCACAATACAGGCAGAAAAACTTTATATAATATAATGGATAGTTGATGCAGATGACTTCCGGAAAAGAGATTGACTGGGGAATCCAGACAAATTTGCATCACAGTTTATAAAAACAAATGTCCATATCGACAGAAGTGGACGAAGAGGATGAGAATGAAAAAAAGGCTTGCATATACGGATACTTAAGGAATGTTGCAATCAAGAAGTTATCTTTGTAGAAATATTTAGGCAAACATCAAATTGAAGATTAAACGCTGTAATGGCTAAGGAAGTTGGAGGAGCCTCATATGCTGTAAGAGTACGGGCAGCCCTCAAGGGCTGCACCTTCTATTCAAACGTCTCAAAAAGAGGCCCGTCCGCCCACTGGTGGGTCATCGATGTCAAGGGGAAAGGTGAAGAGCTACGAGACGGCATTCGTATCCCCTTCGATGACCTTACAGAGATGCTGAGATGCCAAGCCGATGCCATTCAAGATGAAGGAAGGTCCTGAGATGGATGGCGCCCTTCCTCCAGATGGCTGAAGCTGGCTGATGAACACCAACATATCACTGCTAATGGACCAGCCAAAGCTCTCTGTTCATAAAGGCGATGGAAGTGGCTAGGTCTAGCTTGTACGTAGCACCGGTGGGACAGTCCATCAGAAATCGCACTGACTGGAAGGTAAAGGCAGTCAGAAGATGGCGATCCCAAATGGACTGAGCAAACGGGCACTCGTAGAAAATATGAGGATCTGTCTCCAGCAAAACCGCAAAACTGGCAGCCAGCATATCTGACCACTCCCCAGCGATGTAGACATTGGAGAGAGAAGAACTCATGGCGCAGAAAGCGCCATTGAAAGTTGAAGACCGCCTTCTCAAAGGCGAGAGACTTGACGGATTTTAAGATGGCCGACCAAGGATATTCAGGGTGCCACCGTACGATGTCAGAAGTCGCACCCTCTTCAGATTGCTGGAAGAAACAAGATAGACGAAGGTTTCCCCAGTCCTGCGGGTTAAGCTGTCGAAGGACAGACAGGAAAGATGACAAATGTCGCCAGACTAGATGGTAAAAGTCTGGCGGACGTGAAATGATCGTCACTGGCAGCGTGGACCGAGAAGGTAGCCTGTTCTATTTCCAGAAGAAGCGCAGATGCAGAAAGAAGTTGGCCCAGGGGGGGGGGGAGGAAGGTGGAAAGAGGAAGGCACTAATCAAGGCGGCCTTTCTGGCCGCAACGAGGTATCGTCGGATGTTTGGCAAGCCCCACCCCCCCCCCCCCCAACGAACATCGCCTTGGCAAACATCGAGGTGGTGAAACGAAAGTTCTTGCCAAGGCGAGTGATGCATTTATCAATTACCAGCTACCAGTGACGAGAGTCCATATAAGGTGAAAAGGAGAAAGCATATCTCAGCACTGTAATTTGCTCACACCATGTTATTGCAAAGGATCGAAGAAAGTCCACTGTCCACTTCCCAATAGCAATGCCTTTAGACTTTACTAGATTGATGGCACTTCCCGTCGAAGTGCTAACGAGATCGAAGGATTCTTTATCAATGTCCAGGGAAGACGGATAAGATGCAAATAGCACTACATCGTCCGCGTAAGCCAGATATGGATGTTGATGGAAGCAGCTAGAAAATCATACCCCCGGACATCTGGGTGGCGATTAAGATATTGTAAAAGTGGCTGCAAATAGAATATATATAACAGGAGAGAGATGGGACACGCCTGTCTGTCGCCTTTGGACAGTTCGAAGAAAGGTGAATTGGAGCCAATAATAGCCACGCATGATGTGGCTGAAGCATACAGTGCTGAGGTAATCGTAGCAAATTTCCGAAGATGAAGGTGGTGAAACGCTCGGAAAAGAAACACGTGATTCACCTTGTTGAAGGCCTTTTCCTGGTCAAGACTTAGCAAGGCAAGAGTCTGACAGTGCACACACGCTTCTTCCATAACACACTTGATGGTAATGAGGTTGTCGGACATCCTGCGAGATGAAATGGAGCAGTTTTGTCCTGTATCGAAGAACTCGTCGGCAAAGCATTTGAGCCGTTGTTGGAGCACACTAGTGAAGACCTTATAGTCTGTTTTACGTAGAGTAATAGGCCTCCACTTGGTGACAAATTCAGGATCTGGTACCTTGGGGAGCAAGATGATTCTCCTCGCGGTAAAGTCCGACGTTATGGAGGAAAAGTAATTAAGAATGGAATCGAACACTTGCACCAGGAAAGGCCCTGAAAATTTCCAAGTCACATTGAAGAACGAGTACGGGATGCTGTCTAATTTAGAGCTGGACTGATGACGGCCATTTATCGACAAAAACTTCTTAACTTCATCTTCGGAAAAAGGACCGGTAATTGACAGGTCAGTGTCAGCAGTGAAAGGTCTAGGAGCCTCGATCCACTTCGTCGTGGCGTCGGATAGAAAGACTGGGTGGCCAAAAAATGATGAAAAATGAGAGTGGAAAGCAGACAAGATGTCACAGTCCGTTTCCACTGTCTCATTCCTCACCACCAAACGATGACACCTCTTCTTATTGGTGCGACGTCTCTTCTTAGCGAACGCAGCTGCCGACATATTCCGGACCAGACACCCAGGACAGTTTGGCCCTGACAGCTGCGCCGGCGGCCCTGCGGATCATTAGAGCGTTGATCTCGCTCTTCACCTGGCGGATGTCATCAGCATATGACCCGTTCAGAATGGAACAGCGGAGGAAGCGCTAAATTTCTTGCAGCACGACTAGAGATGGCGCCGATTGCGTCTAGCGGCGTCCAACCAAAACTTTCTGAAAAAACGACAGAGCTTTGAATAAAAGGAAAGCCGCGAAGCTAGTGACGGAGGCAGGTTGTGAAGATGTCCCCTCAAAAACCGAAGGAACAGTCCTTTGTATTTATCGTTGTCAAGCAGAGAAACGTTCATAAACCAATTGTTCGAAGCAGAGCCTGCAGAGGAGGCAGGGCATGGAGGGATCCAAGATCACTTGATGGCACAGTGGTCAGAAAAGGAGCATCGAATGACCTCCATGGAACCAGGAACGCCAGCGAAAGGGGCATATACTAGAAAAAGGTCCAACGTTGAAGACACAGAGGGCCCTTGGTGAAAGGTAGACCCACTTTGGTTAGAATTGGAAGAAGACGCCCACAGATGGAAAAGTGCATTCCGCTGGCACAACTGGTAAACACATCCAGACGAAAAGATGTTCTCATCCGGATGGCAATTGAAGTCCCCAGCAACCACTGCAGGGAAGGACGAGTACAGTTAAAAATCCAGGCCTTCAATGAATGTCCATACTCTGCTGATGACACGGGGCGTACACATTAAGCAATCGGAATTTGAGACCAGATAGCAGAGGTCCAAAGAAATTACCCTGCATTCACAGTCAAAGACGGAGTTCGACACCACAATGGAGGGCTTGAAGATGATGGAGGCAACCCCCTGTCTATGTGGCGAAAATGAGTTGATGAAGAACTGCGCAGATGGATATTGACTGCGAAGGCCAGAGGGGTTAGCAAGCTGTTGCGAAGCAGCAAGCTTCACCTCTTAATGAAGGAGCAAATCTGGCCTGTACAGGGCGACGAATGATGACAAAACCGATTGCTTGAAAGACGAACCAAGGGAACGAACGTTTAGGGAAAAGACATTCACTGTGAATAGAAGCTTATGGGGGCTGACCTGTATCTGAAGGAGACTTGAGCCTCGCAGTCGAGGGAGGAGGCTCAGATGTCTTCCGTCTAGGGGAGCGAGCACGTCCCGAAGAGGAAGAGGGGCTGCGATGATGACGGTCTATGCAGCTGTCTCGTTCAAATGAAGAGAAAATTGGAATCCCGTCCCTCTTGCTACGATGCCGTCGGGCCTTTTTCTTGCGAGGGCTCTTCGGCGTCGCAAGAAGAACTCGCTGAGCAGACGCTGATGGCTTGGAAGTCTCAGCAGAGGATGAAATTTTACTAGGAGTAGCTGCACAGACGATTCGAAGAGGCTGCGATGCCGATAAAGGAGCTGGTGGAGGAAGAGCAGGAAACTCCTCCACATCAAACACCGACTCGGAGCACAACGAATTGTCTAAGATGACTTCTGCAGAATGGCAGTCCTCCACCATCAGGGAAACATCAGGCATAGGTGGGAGTAAAGGAACAGTCTCTTGAACAACACGAGGCCGAGGAGGGGGAGTCGGCATCTTTTTCCCAGGAGTCGTAGGAAGAGGCAACGATGGTGGGGCCGTCTTCGAATTCCTTGGTGAAGGAGGAGGCGACGATGGTGGGGTCGCCTTCGACTTCCTCAGTGGACGAGGCGCTGTTGCTCTACCCGGCTCAGGTGACTTGGCCAGTGAAGTCATCTTTGCTGGTTGCTGGGACGACATGCCTTGAGGCAGTGGCGTTGGGGCTGCTGATAAAGCGTCTGACATCTCCTGGCACTGGTGGAATTTTTGCACAGTCTTGTGGTAGGAATCACATTTCCGAAAAAGAGTGCAGTCTTTCCGAACGTGGGAAGTCTTTCTGCATTACCAGAAGCACTGCCTCTGTCCCTTGTAAGACACGGAGACTTTAACTGCGCGCATTACAACGAATTCTCGAATGTCTTTATGAAGCTCCATGTAGACTACGATGACGCCCGTCATCTGAAGAGGAGAATCCGGCACCCCCCTTATTCCGACAGGTAGTCACGTAGATTCTTCTCAGCCATCAGTGGCGATGTGCCCCGGATAAGAACTGAACATATTCGGGTTCGGCGTAACTCAAGTGGACGATGGTTTTCCCAACTTTGATAAAGTTCGCAGCCACTATGCGATCTGCAATATTCTGCTACTTGCAACGCATCTTCGATTCTGTCGGAGAAAGCCTCTGCAGGACAGAAACAGCGGGGTGACCTGACGGAGGAAACCGGAGATATACCCGTTTTGGCACATACCTCCTTCATAAACATGCCGACGGTGGCACTAAACTCATGAGGAAGATAGAGCAGCCTCATGTGAGCATCATAGAAGAGTAGGAGAGTGGAAGAGTAGTAAAGAAATTTTCAAAAGTTGACAATTTTATGCTCTTGGGACAGCAGTCAAGAAGCTTACGGCTAGCATGTGGCGACAATAGAAAGGCACACCTCAGAGCATGATTATAAAAAAACTTCAGAAGAAATGACAACAATAAATATGTTTCATAGACATTGTTGCTAAAAACATATTAAGCTTTTTTTAAAAAAATATATCATATTAATTTTATTAAATTACTTAAATTTACCAATTCAAAGGATCCTTGTCTAAATACTGCACAAGCATATATTGACAATGGGAATGTAACCTAAAGAAACATTTACTAAAATTCCATAATGGAAATGCTTCTAAGTAAACTGGCACTAGTTTGCAAAAGAAAGCATTTTACAAATAACATTTATAAGAAAATGTCTACAATTAAATAATTATAAGTGAATTTGTATACATCATTTTTATTAATTAATATTATTTCAAAAATCAGCCCAAAGCAAAAAAAATATATATACATAGTTTAAATGATACAGAGCCAGAAAAGAAATGGAAAAAAACATTTTCCATTTTACCTACTATATAGACCACTGTAAAAAATTAAGATTAATAATAATAATGCCTGGGTCAAAAAAAAACTAACAGAAATTAAATAATCATAAATCATCAAGATTTAAAATGTAGTATAACAATAATGGCTGTAAGTCAGATTATATGTTGAGATTTATATTTTTTCATTTTATTTACCTAAAAACCATGTGATGTGAGATTCATTCGAACATCACAATGTCTTGAATCAAATCTTGGCCATTCATCTCTCTTTGTATTCTAGCGATATCCGATTCTTCTATTGACCTGCTTACCATTTGTACATTATAGAACGAACTTGAAGGAGTGCTTCCTCTGTCGTCTTCACACTCTTTCTCAATAGGCTGCTAAATTTCTATTATCTCTTGTTACTAATCATTTATAAAGATTTTCAAAAAAATATTATGTGTAAGAATTCTCTTTTCTA
The DNA here is from genome assembly GCA_023313115.1 of Rhysida immarginata. Lineage (NCBI taxonomy): Eukaryota > Metazoa > Arthropoda > Chilopoda > Scolopendromorpha > Scolopendridae > Rhysida > Rhysida immarginata. Next base: position 147,791 of record JAHWFO010055735.1, on the reverse strand, counting down.
AGAAAAGCCTGAATAACAGGAATTCTGTGCATTGTTACAAATTTTGCCTTTCATTGGCGGTCATGAGATATATGTAGACATTTATTGTTGAGATATATATTGTCCTGTCATTGCATCATCATTTCATGTTCATTGTTATAATTCTTTGAAATGAACTTTCTATCACTGCATCATTTTGTGCTCATTGTTATTGATGAATTGCTCATAACATTGTTGATGCAAATACGACGGGCCTATTGTTGTACAAACTTTGACTTGCTTTTTAGGTCATGAGATATCTGTTGCTGGTCCGAGCGTAGTGTGAAGTGCGTGTTGACACAATTGTTGATTACATATTGTTGCATAAACTTTTCCTTTTAGTGTTGGTCATGAGATATATACTATTGGTCCGTGCAGAGTGTTTGTGAATTGCGTGTTGATGATATTGTTGATACGTATTATTGCACAAACTTTTGTTTGCATTGTTAGTCCTGAGATTAATCTCATAATTATGCTTTGCCATGGCCATGAATATCAATTATTTTATCAATAATCGGAATTTTTTAGAAATCTGAGGTGAACAGTGACCTTCCGCATGGTTTGAAGGTGAAGTATGCAAAATTTTATCAAGATCAGAATAAAAACTGTAGATTTGCATTCAATACCCACAAACAAATATTCCTCTTTATATATGTAGATAGACAAGCAAAGGTATCCAGCGTTGCCCAGGATAATGACCCATGTAGGTGAACAGAAAAACTCAAAAAATTACATTAAATTTTGCAATAAATTAAAAAATAACACATGAAAATGCTTAGATTTATTACAGTAAAAATTTTTAATGAAAATTCGAATAAAAATTTTTTAAAGGCTCACAATAGAAGCACCTCTGCAAAGATGCCTCTGCTAGTCTAAATAATTCCTTATTCACTTATTCTTACTTCAGATGTACACTTGATGTTGTTGCAATTTCTACTCCTCTCTCGATGTGTTGAAGCAAAACTTGGCCATGTATCACTTTATGTTGTCAAGCGGTCGCCAAATCTTCTATTTACTTGCTTGTGTGGTCGACTCTCGCCAGGCAGGATCATGCTCTGACATAACCATGAATATCAATTTTTTTTTATCGATAATTATTATTTTTTTGAATTTTGAGGTAAACAGTGACCTTCCTCATGCTTTGCTCGTCAAATGTGCAAAATTTTATCAAGATCTGAATAAAACTGTAGATTCGTATTCAATGCATACAAATCAACAAACCCACACACCCATAAACAAACATCCTTCTTTATATTTATACACTAGCAGAGATACCCGACATTGCCCGGGATAATTACACTTCTAAGTAAACAAAACAATCCCAAAAAATAAAATTATAACTGACAATTGATTAAATATTAACTCAGAGCAAAGGTGCTATAAAAGATAAGAAAAAAAGAATTCTAGATGATATACTAAGACATGATCTAAACTTTTCTTGACCTGCCTCACCACGGCGATGCATAACCATATAGTTTAGCCTCAAGTTTATCTTGCCTTGATGTAGAGGCTCTATTTAAAACTTCCGTTGTACAGAAATTTCCAATGTCCGTATAACTTTTTCTGTTTTAGTACCAAATTTTTTTCTGACCAATTCACGTTCTTTCTGTTTTCTTTCCAGATAAAAATTTTTTCCAGCCGTCTAGATGTTTGATAGGGAGCTCAGGGGAGAAAAACGTGACTCCTTTGCTTTATCAATAGATGCTGCTTATTAATGTTCTGAACAACATTAACAATGCTCATTATTAATAATTGCTGAAAAAAAGTTCAATCATCGCATTATCAGTATGTCAGGTTCCAAAATATACACATTTCCACAAATATGATCAAAATGAATTTTTATGAAATGTTTGGATCGGTTATGCTACAAAATAAGCTAGATGAAAAACCCAGCGTATTTCGAACTCTTTGGTTCGGACTCTTTTTTTTTATTATTAAATTTGCAATATTTGAATATCAATCTATATATGCATGTAAAAAGAAGGATGTTTGTGGGTTTGTTTGTGAATTTGTGGGTATGTTATTTTCTTATTCAAATCTAGAGTTTTCAGTTGGATCTGATGTACTACCAAAGCAGCTAGGTGATAACACCTGCATGGCTCGGATTTTTTGGATTAAATTTTGGAATATCCTGAAAATAAACTCATAAAAACGCTTTTAATTAATAGAGTAAAACTTCTTCAAGAAAATTCGAAAAAATATTTTTAAAGGCCCACAATGTATGGACCTCGCCAAGGAAGCCACTGCTACCCTAAATAATTTCTTACTCACGTAATGTTACTTTAGATGTACACATAATGTTGATGCAATTCCCACTCTTCTCTCGATGTTTTGAAGAATAAGTTGGCCATTTGTGTAGTCTATTGGTCGGCAATTCTGCTACTTACTTGCTTGCAACTTCCTCAGTCGTCTATTCTCCTTACTCAATAGCCTGATAATCTCCATTATCTCCAGTTACTGGTCATTTTTAAAGATTTTCAAGATATTGTTAAATACTAAGAATTCTCTTTTCTAAGAAAAGCTTGAATAACAGGAATTCTATGCATTTTTACAAATTGAAACTTATCTATATAACAAACTTTGCCGTGCATTATTAGTCATGAGATATATTTTGGCATTGTTAGTCATGTGATTTATATTGTTGATACATTTAGGTGCTCGAACTTTTCCTTGCATTGTTGGTCATGAGATATACATTGTTGGTCTGTGCAGAGTGTTTGTGAATTGCGTGTGGATACCAATGTTATTAAGTATTTTTGCAAAAAATTTGCATTGCATTGTTGGTCCCTTCTATAGTTAATTTTTATCTATAATTATGACTTTTTTCGAAATCTTCCTCAAGGTTTGAAGGTCAAGTATGAAAAAATTCACCAGGATCGGAATAAAACTGTAGATTTACATACGAAACAAACAAACAAACCCACAAACAAACAAACAAACACTATATATGTAGTGTAGCAGAGGACCCGGCGTTGCCCGTGATAATTATGCTTGTAGGTAAACAAAACAACCTCAAAAAGCTTAATTAAATAATAAACAATTCACTACAATAATTCAGTACAATAAAGTAAATAAATAACTACAATATAGTGCAAAGGGACTATCCATTCTATGCATTGTTACAAATTGAAACTTATGTAGAGTGCACAAAATTTGCTTTGCATTGTTTGTCATGAGATATATATTGTTGAACCTTGCATAGTGTTGGTGCATTGCGTGTTGACACCGTTGTTGACACTATTGTTGACACCAATTGTTAAACAAACGGTAATTTGCATTGTTGGTCATAAGATATTTATTGTTAGTCCGTGCAGAGTGTTTGTAAATTGCTTGTTGATACCCTTGTTGATACTTATTGTTGCAAAAACTTTGTCTTGCATTGTTGGTCATGAACTATTTCTCATTAATATGCCGTGCCATAACCATGAATATCGATTTTTTTAATCAATAATTATCATTTCTTCGAAATCTGAGGTAGACAGATCATTTCTTCTGAAAAAATCCAATCTAGCTGATATACCAGAACACGTTTTACCGAAAAAAAAAATTTAAAGGCTCAAAATGGATGGACCTCTCCAAGGATGCTTTCTAGTCTAAATAATTTTTTACTCACGTAATCTTATTTTAGAAGAACACTTGATATTGTTGCAATTTTCTGTCTTCTTTCGATGACTTGAACAAATACTTGGCCATTCATCACTTTCTGTAGTCTAACGGTCACTGATTCTTCTAATTACTTGCTTACTATTTGCTCAATACTGCAAGGAGCTAAAGCAGAGCTTCCTCTATCGTCTTTCAATCTGTCTCGATTGTCTGCTAACTCATTATTTCCAGTTACTGATCATTTAATAGATTTTCAAAAAATTGTTAAGTACTAATAATTCTCTTTTATAAGAAAAGCCTGAATAACAGGAATTTAATCCACTGAATTCTATATTATTAAGTACCGAAAGGTGCTTTATGCTTTGGCTTGTCCGACCGTCCGTCCGTCCGTCCATCCGTTTGTCCGTAACTCAATTTTCTCAGAAGGTATGAAAGATTTTAAAAATCTGTTTTCACCAATCGATAGATATGGGAAATGGCACGGACGAGTACGAAGATGGTCGAAATCTGTACAGTGGCACGCGCTCTAATTGTACTATTGTGATACCCCCCCAAAATTTTTCCATGTTAAGATATAGTAAGTAACATATCAAACCACTCGTAGCGAGGAGCCATGAACGAATACAACGTTATTAAATAGTGTTTAGCCAATTGATAAATTTAGTTTGAAATCGGTACAATTGCATTGGAGAAAACGCGTAATAAGCATATAGGTTCGGCTCAGCGCGTACTCTAAACGTTAATGAAATGGTGCACGAGATTGACGATTATTGAAAGGGCAGAACGATATTTATTACGATAACTTGAAAACGAATTATCTTTTTCACACTCTGTTTTCACCAATCCATTAATATGGGACGGAGCACGAATAAGTACGAACCTGAGATAGCCGCAATAGGTACGTGCTCCAATGGCTCGTGCTATAATGGTTACATTACGATACCCCCCTAAAAATTTCCTCTAACCAGATATGGCATGTAATATATAACATAAATCGTCACGACATCTCATGAACGAATATCGAGAGTAACTAGTGATAGCACAAATTGGTGCAACAGCACGTGTACGTGTAAGGATGTATCATTAATGAATATAACGCGTAAATAATGATAGTAGTAATTGGTTTACTAGCACGTGCCTAATAGTACTATATGGTACCGATGGAACTTTCAATGCTAAAATACGACATATGATATATCAAACAACTCGCAACAACATATCATGACTGAATATAACCAGTAAATAATGATAGTGGGAATTGGTTAAGTAGCACGTGCCCTAATGTTACCATACGATACCATGTTACTTTTGGAATTTCCATTGCTAAAATATGGATGTAATATATCAAATAACTCGTAACAACGTGCCATGAGTGACTATAACGAGTAAATAATGATAGTGGGAAATGGTTTAGTAGCACGTGCCCTAATAGTAACGTTAGATACCATATGGTACCAGTCGAACTTTTAATGCTAAAATATGATATGTAGTATATCAAACAACTCGTAACAACGTGTCATGAGTGAATATAACTAGTAAATAATGATAGTGGAAAATGGTTAAGTAGCACGTGCCCTGATGGTAACTTAAGGTACCGTATGGTACTGTTAGAACTTTCAATGCTAAAATATGGCATGTGATATATCCAACAACTCGTAATGACTTTTCTTGAGTTAATATAACGACTAAATAATGATAGTGGGAAATGGTTAAGTAGCACGAGCTCTAATGGTACCAATTGATACCATATAGTACCGTTGGAACTTTCAATGCTAACGCTGAAATTTTCAATGCAAAGATATGGCAATTAATATATCAAACAACTCGTAACAAAGTTTCATGAGTGAATGTAACGAGTAATTAATAGTAGTCGGAATTGTTTAGTAGTACATGTTTGAATGGTGGTATATATATTGCCTTTGGCTTAATGGTATATAAAACTAAATACTGTCAGATATAATGCTAGATAGTAGTAGTTAATCGCTTGCTTCAATAGTAGATGATTACGTAATAACACTTTAGTAATTGAATATGAAAAGATGATAGATGGTTACACATAACGCTTCAGCAATTAAGGCTTACTTCGTTTAACATTATGTGAGAATGTCTTACAAATTATAGAACTTTTATTTGTTCAAATATATAAAGAATAAGTTCACTCTTCGTTTAATCCTTCAGTTCTTCAAGTTAATTCTTTTAAATTCTGTCTATACATTTGTTTACTCAAATAGTAATTTACAATTTTCATGTTTATATATTTTCTCTAGTGTGTGTTAAAATATTGGTTAACCTATATATATCTGTGTATGATGCTATGATACGAAAATGTGCTCCCTGTATCTGCTTTGGCGGTAAAGTCATTTTTGTTAATTTATTTCGTTAATGACTTTATTGCTTTATTTATGTCATTATCTTTTCCTCTTTCTTTGTTTTTGTTTTGTATTTATGATTATATTTAATATTTTTTTAAATAGGTTTTCCCGTCAATAAATAAGTAAATAAATAAATAAAATATTATATGTCGACTCTTCGAGCATTGATTAAGCTGGCTTGGAACATTCGCCCGTTACGAAGTGATTGTTGTAGCACGCGAACATTTCCTTAGCTTGCGCGCGTTCGTTAGCTCGCGTCTGCTTCATTAGCTTGCGATCGTTCGATTCCAAACAATGAAAAAAGACTTAGAAATACTTTCGAAAGTTATAAAAAGAAATTTAGTCATAATTATAAGCTGGTTGAAATTTATTCACAAGTACAAGGAAGAAAAGTGCGGAACAGAATAATATAAACGTCGCATCTATTTGCAAACAATAGAAGCGAGTTGTGCGTTTTGTCGATGAATTCATAATGTAAGAAACGAATGAACGGATAGGAAAACGGATAGGAAATGGGAAAAATAGGTAAACTGCATAGCTGTTATTTCATAATGACGATTCACGAACGAATACAATTTAATATTTCACTCATTGTTGGCGCTAATTTGATGCACAGGGGTGGGGTAATGTAAATCGTATTTCTGCCAATATTAAGCCCGAAATTGTCCCTACCGTAGAGGAGGCAACAATGTATGATTTTTCCTTGAGCATGCTGTCTCTCTAGACGGTATTGATTGCACACGCCTCCGTTACGACCAGTTTCGTCATTTCAAATATATACAAACTACAAATTAGAAGTTTTTCGGGTGGAATATATAAACAACGCAGTTCTTCAATGGCTTATATAGCAGTATTCATTTAACCTTTCGGTACTTGATTATATCATTTATTAATGGTTTATTAATTATATTATTATATTATTTATATTATTAATTTGTCTTGCATGGTTTGTCATGAAATATTTCTCATTTGCCCTGCTACCATGAATATCTATTTTTTATCAATAATTATTATTTTTTCGAAATATTACGCTTGTAGTTACACATGTACCTCCATCTCCTCATCGAGACAGACTACCATCTCTGCCCTCTGTTGATACTTATTGTTGCAAAAACATTGTCTTGCATTGTTAGCCATGAAATATTTCTCATTAATATGCCCTATTTACCATGAAAATAGATTTTTTATCAATAATTATTCATTTTACGAAATCTGAAGTTGACATTGACCTTCCTCATGCTTTGAAGGTCCTGTTTGCGAAATTTTATCATAATCGGAAAATAAACAAACAAACTCACAAACAAACGTGCCTCTTTATATATATAGAAGACTATCAGAGGACCCGGCGTTGCCCGGGATAATTACGGTTGTTAGGGAGTTGAAGGAAGATACGTGAACCTCCGTTGCCCCATCGAGAGAGACTACCCTGTCTATATCGTCTATTATATCCATTTCCTATTCATTGGAAACGAATGATCTGTCATTACATCATCATTTTATGTTCATTGTTATAAATCTGTGAATAATTTTGTGCTCATTTTTTTGGGTGAATTGCGCCGTGAGAATATTGTTGATGCGAACGTGACTGCCTAATGTTGCACAAACATTGCCTTGCATTGTTGGTCATGAGATATCTGTTGCTGGTCCGAGCATAGTGTTAATTGCACAGTGACACGATTGTTGCTACATATTGTTGCACAAAATTTTCTTTTCATTATTTATCATTTAAAATTATTTTTTTTTCAAAATCTGAGGTAGACAGCAACCTTCTCATGTTTGAAGGTCAAATATACAAAATTTCATCAAGATCGGAATAAAACAGTAGATTTGTATTAAAATCAAATAAACCAACCCAGAAACAAACCCACAAACAAACCCAAAAACAAACATCCTTCTTTAAAAAAATATATAGACTAGCAGAGGACGCGGCGTTGCTCCGAATAATTACGCTTGTAGGTAAACAGAAGAACCTCAAAAAGCTAAATTAAACTTCTATATTGATTAAATAATTAGTCAATCACTACCATATAGAGCAAAAGGACTATCCATTCAAAAAATATCCGAAAGACAGGAATTTACCTCTTCATTGAAAAACTCCATTCTAAGTCATATACCTGGACTTGATTTCCCAAAAAAAAATTGTTTAAAAACCACAAACAAACAAACATCCTTCTTTATTTGTATAGACTAGCAGATGTCCCGGAATTGCCCGAAATAATACGCTTGTAGATTAACAAAAGAACCTCAAAAAGCTAAATTAAACTTTCACATTTGTTAAATAATCATTACAATATAGAGCGATTCGAAAAAAATTCGGAAGACAAGAATTTACCTCTTCACTGAAAAAATCTATTATAGGTGATATACATGGACTTGATTTACCGAAAAAAAATTTTAACTGCGCACAATGGATGGACATCTCCAAGGATGTCTTCTAGTCTAAATATTTTTTACTCACGTAATCTCACTTTAGATGTACGCATGATGTTGCTGCAATTTTCTTTCTACTTTCGATGTCTTGAAACAAAAATTGGCCATTTATCACTTTGTGTAGTCTAGCAATCGCCGATTCTTCTATTTATTTGATTACCATTTGCTTAATACAACACAGAGCTAAAGGAGTTAAGTCCAAGGAATTCTCTTTTCTAAGAAAAGCCTGAATGACAGGAATTCTATGCATTGAATTCTATACTACACAAACTTTGCCTTGCCTTGTTGGTCATGAGACATATATTGTTGATCTTTGCATATTGTTGGTGCATTGCGTGTTGAAACCATTGTTGCTACCTATATGTTGCACAGATTTTTATTTGCATTGTTAGTCATGAACTATATATTTTTGGTCCCTGCAGATTTTTTGTGAATTGCGTGTTGATACCATTGTTAATACTTATCGTTGCAAATATATTGTCTTGCATTGTTGATTATGAGACATTTCTCATTAATATGCCCTGCCATAACTATAAATATCGATTTTCATAAAAAATTATTATTTTTTCGAAATCTGATGTAAACAGTTACCTTCCACATACTTTGAAGGTTATGTATGCAAAATTTTATCAAGATCGGAATAAAAACGTTCATATGTATAAAAAGCAAAGAAACAACTAACACACAAAAACACCTACAAACAAACCATCGAACAAACATCTTTCTATCCATATATAGATAGATAGACTAGCTGAGGACCCGGCTTTCCCCGGGATAATTACGCTTGTAGGAAAGCAGAACAACCACAAGAAAAAATAAATTAAATCTCCAAATTTGTTAAAAATTAACTCAATCGCTGCAATATAGAGTGAAGGGACTATCCATTCTAGAAAAAATCCGAAAGACAGGAAATTTACCTCTTCACTGAAAAAATACATTCTAGATGATATACCTGGCCTTGATTTACCCAAAAAAATATTTTTTTAAAGCTCACAATTGATCGACCTTTTCAAGGATGCCTTGTAGTCTAAATAATTTTTTACTCACGAATTCTTACTTTAGATGTAAACAGGATGTTACTGCAATTTCCTTTCTACTTTCGATGTCTTGAAACAAAATTTGGCCATTCATCACTTTGTGTAGTCCAGTGGTCGCTGATTCTTCTATTTACTTGCTTCCCATTTGCTCAATACAGCACGGAGCTAAAGGAGTACTTCCTCTATCGTCTTTCATTGTATCTCAATAGCCTGCTAATTCAGTATCTCCAGTTATTGATCATTTTTACAGATTTTAATGAAATTGTTAGGTTTCTAAGAATTCTCTTTTCTAAGAAAAGCCTAAATAACACGAATTCTTTGCAATAAATTCCATATTGCACAAACTTTGCCTTGCATTGTTGGTCATTAGACATATATTGTGTATCCTTGTATAGTGTTGGTGCATGGCGTGTTAACACCATTGTTGATACCTATTGTTGCAGGAACTTTTATTTGCATTGTTGGACATGAGATATCTATTGTTGATCCGTGGAGAGTATTTTTGAATTGCGTGTTGATACCATCGTTGATACTTATTGTTGCAAAAACTTTGTTCTGCATTATTGGCCATGAGATGATTCTAACTGAAATGCCCTGCCAAAACCATGAATATCGATTTTTTTTATCAAAAATTATTATTTTTCTAAAATCTGAGGCAGACAGTGATCTTCCTAATGCTTTGTTGGTCATATATGCGAAATTTTTTCAAGATCGGAATAAAACTGTCGATTTGTATAAAAAACAAACAAACAAACCCATACATAAACAAACATCTTTCTTTTTGTATACAGACTAGCAGAGGACTCGGTGTTGCCCGTGATAATTACACAGTAGGTAAACAGAACAATCTCAAGAAGTTAAATAAACTGATGTGATTTTTGAAAATAAACTGTAATAGAATATGTACTGCTAAAACATTCATCAACCAAACACACTCACACATTCACAAAAGAAATATATACGCATTTTTTCTAATTGTCTAGACCCTTGTTAGGGAGCTGAGGGAAGACACGTGTATCTCTTTTGCTTCATCGAGAGAGACTGCCCTATCTATGTCGTCTATAAAATCTATTAAAAAACATTTGTTACTAATTCTTGGGAACGAAAGTTCTGTCATTGCATCACTATTTTATCTTCATTGTTATAATTTTTGAATAGAACTTTCTATCATTGCATCATTTTATGTTCATTGTTAAAATTCTTGGAAACGAAAGTTCTGTCAGTGCATCATCATTTTAAGTTCATTGTTAAAATTCTTGGAAAGGAAATGTTCTGTCATTGCATCATCAATTTATATTCATTGTTATAAATCTTTGAATAATTTTGTGCATTGTTATTAGTGAATTCCGCATTGAGACTATTGCTGATGCGAATACGATTGGACTATTGTTGCACAAACTTTGCCTTGCATTCTTAGTCATGAAATATCTGTTGCCGATCCTAGCGTTCTGTGAATTGCATGTTGACACGCTTGTTGACACATTGTTGCACAAATTTTTCATTTCAATTTTAGTCATGAGATATATATTGTTTGTCCGTGCATAGTGTTTGTGAAATGCGTGTAGATACCATTTTTGATACGTATTCCTGAAAAACTTTATCTTGCGTTGTTAGTCATGAGTTTTAAACTGATGATGCATAAGTTTCAATTTGTATCAATGCATAGAATTCTTGTTATTCAGGTTTTGCTTAGAAGAGAGAGTTCTTGGTACTTAAGAATTTCTTGAAAATCTTTAAAACCGATCAATAACTGGAGATGATGGAGAGTTAGCTGAATATTGAGAAAAAGTGGAAAGATGACAGAGAAAGCACTGCTTTTCATCCGTGCACTATTGAGCAAATGGGAAACAAGTCAATAGAAGAATCGGCGACCACTAGACAGCGCACAGTGATGAATGGCGAAGTTTTGCTTGAACACATCGAAAGAAGAGTTGAAATTGCAACAACATCAATTGTACAACTGAAGTAAGATTACGTGAGTAAGAAATTATTGGAGAGGTCCATCTATTGTAAGCTTTTAAAATTTTATTTGAATTTTCATTAAGAATTTTTACTGTATTAATTTTAAGCATTTTCATGTGTTTATTTTTAGATATTGCAAAATTTAATTTTATTTTGTGCGATTGGTCAATTTACCTACAAGTGTAATTACCCGGATAACGCCAGGTACCTCTGCCCGAGTTTATTACACCTGTGGGTAACGAGATAGATCTCCAAATATAAAATTATATCTCCCAATTGGTTAAATAATAACTTAATCAATACAACACAGAGCAAATGGACTATAAAAAATACGAAAAACAAGAAGTCCGGGTGATATACAGGTGCTCAAATGCGTCACGTGTGACTCATTTGCCTTTTTAATAAACGCTTCCTTATTAATCTTCTGTCACTGCATCTTCATTTTATGCTTGTTATTCATATTTCTTGCAAATGAACGTTCAGTCATCGCGTTATTACCATTTCCTTCTCCAATATATAAACTTTTCCACATAATATAGTCAAAATATACATTGAGTTAGCAAAATTCATGGAATAGTTGCTTAATATCTGGTCGGGCCACCTCTGGCCCTGCAGAGTGCAGCAATACGGCATGATACACTTCTGGAAGCAGTTGACACGAGATACTCTGCAGAGCCGAAGATAGTTGCTGCCCGTTTTAGGGTGGATAATCCAGTGCCTGGAGCCTGACTTCAACAGCATCCCAGACATGATCGATGGGATACATGTCAGGGCTCCGGGCTGGCCAGCTCAGTCATTGGACCTCTCCTGCATGCTCCTCGGTACATTCGCAGACGACATTGGAGCGATGTGGTGGAGCATTGTCATCTTGAAAGACTGCTACGTCGTCAGGGTGTTGAAATGTCAAAAACGGTGCAGATGAACTCCGATGAGTTGACTATACCGTGGACCATTCAACGTTTGGTCCAGAATAACCAGAGGGCCCATTCTCTCTGAATCATTCGTCCCAGGTGTCGCCGGTCACGATCATTCAGGGCAGCTGAACGCCCTGTATGGTGCCTGTTGTGGACTGTGATGCCTTCATTCAGCCATTCCCGATACACCCTGGAGACAGTTGAGCGGGAAAAGCCAAATTCCTGCACCACTGCCGAAATGGAACTTCCCATGCGTCGGCACCTACTATCATACCCCGTTCAAAAGACATCAACTCGGGATGACGTGCCATCTCTGATTAATCACTTATACAAGCTCTTCCCACAACGTCTAATGGTCCATTCCCAGAATCCGTTATCCCTGTGAATTCGTGAACCATGCCCATCAATCAATGTGCTTGCTATCCCATGAGTTTTGCTGACTCAGTGTATTTTTAGGAAATGTTTGGATCGCTGTTCTTCCAAATACGTTAGGTGAGAACTCCTGTGTCTTGGACTTTTTTTTGGACTGAATTTTGAAATATTTTAAAAATAAACACAGGAAAAGGCTTAAAATTACTGTTGTAAAAATTCTTAATAAACATTAGCAAAAAATTTTTTAAAGGCTCACAATGTATGGACCTCTTCAAGGATGCCATTACTAGTCTAAATAATTTCTTACTCACATAATCTTACTTTAGATGTACACTTGATGTAGTTGCAATTCTCTTTCTTCTCTCGATTTTGGTACGTTTTTACGTTACAATTCAACTGAACAACATTTAGATCGGAATTATATTAACAGCACTAAATGTAAAGTTTAAAGTTTAAAGTTGTTTTATAGACTTTAAACGTTAACTCTTGAAAATATTAGCTTGAGTTAATATTTTTATAGCATTAGAAAAAGATTACCAAATACAATTAAATTCTTTAGGAATTGTTGCTTATACCAAAGTCACCTATTCTCACAACATAAGTGAGATTAACGTTAGGAGAAAATTATCATTAAGGAAAGTATAGTGGATTTGTAGTATGTGAATCAAGTAATTTATTATGAACATAGCAACATGAAAATTTCTGAGTAAAATTGCAAAAACATGCAATAGTTATGCACAAAAAAAATTCAGCGCACTTGTGTAGCCACCACAAATGAAAGAGGAAATTGAAATGCATTTAAGCTTATTCAAGATTAAGACTCAGATATTTGCATGAAATGCAAAAATTTTATCATCAATAAGAATGATTCACCCACAGTTGAAAAAATTAATTTTTGACAATAAATAATGAAAAGAAAGCTAGTATATAAAAAAAATTCTTTACCATTTTCCATAAGGTAAAATGAAAGGCAGAAAATACAAAATTGAAAATAATTGTTTGACTACTCCACTTTAGCCATTTTGTTAGCTGCAAAGGGACCAAAATTAAAAAAGAACTGAAAACCCTCTTTTAAAATTTATGAAAGAAAATTTTGAATTACATTAGGGCCCAAAAATGAAGATAAGAAAAAAGAAATTACATAATAAATAACTTTCATATATTCAGAAATTTTAGAAGTTCAAATTGACAAATTTAATTTTAAGTTCTAATGGGCATGACTGCACACTACAGACAGAAAAACTTTACATTACATAGTGGATAGTTGATGCAAATTACTTCCAGAGAAGAGAATGACTGGGGAATCCACACAAATCTGTATCATAGTTATAAAATAAAAATGACTATCTCCACAGAAATGGACGAAGAATATGAAAATGAAAACAAGCTTACATATCCGGATACTTAAGGAATGTTGTAATCATGATATTATCTTGGTAGAAACATTTAGAGAAACATCAAATTGAAATTGAACGCTATAGTGGCTGTGGAAAATGAAGGGGCCTCATGTGATTATCATGGCTGTGGAAGAACGGAAGAGTAGTGAAGAAATTTTCAGAAGTTGACAACTTTATGCTTTTGGGGCAACAGTCAAGAAGCTGACAGCTAGCACTCGGCGACAATAGAAAGGCAGACTTCAGAGCATGATTACGTAAATTATAAAACAACTTCAGAAGAAATGACAACAATAAATTTCATAGACATTGTTTCTAAAACATATTAAGCTTTTTAAACAAAAATTATATGGAAATAATTACATTAAATTACTTAAATTTCCAAATTCAAAGGATCCTTGTATAAATACTGCAAAAGCATTTAATGACAATGGGAATGTAACCTAAACAAAAATTTACTATAATTCCATAATGGTAATGCTACTAAGTAAACTGGCACTAGTTTGCAAAAGAAAACATTTTAAAGTATACATTTATAAAAAAATGTCTACAATTAAATAACTGTAAGTGAATGTGCACACATTATTTTTCCTAATTAATATTACAATTGAGATATTTCAAAAATCAGCCCAAAGAAAAAAAATACATATATATAGTTTACAGGAAAGACAGCCAGGAAAGAAATGGTAAAAATCAACTTTCATTTTTACCTACTATAAACCTACAAAAAAAATTAAGATTATTAATAACATTGCCCGGGTCAAAAAAACAAAAAACAGAAATTAAATAATCATAAATCATCAAGATTTAAAATGTAGGAAAGTTTAGTGGCTACAGGTCAGATTATATGTTGAGAATTATATTTTTTCTTTTTATTTTCTTAAAAAAATGTGATGGGAGACTTATTCGAACAACACAATGCATTAAATCAAATCTTGGCCATTCATCTCTTATTGTATTCAAGCGATTGCCGATTTTTCTATTGACATGCTTACCATTTGCTTAATATAGCACGGAACTAAAGGAGTGCTTCCTGTGTCGTCTTTCCACTCTTTCTCAATAGTCTGCAAACTTTCCAGTATCTCCAGTTACTAATCATTTATAAATATTCTAAAAAAAATTGTTGAGTAGTAAGAACTCTCTTTTCTAAAAAAAGCCTGAATAACAAGAATTCTATACATTGTTACAAATTTTTGCCTTTCATATATATGTTGCTTCATCATAAGATATATGCATATATATGTTGCATGTATATTGGTCATGAGATATATATGTTGATATATAATGTTGAGATACATATAGTATTGCTCTGTCATTGCTTCATCATTTTATGTTCATAATTATTAATCTTTGAAATGACCTATCTATCATTGCATCATTTTGTGCTCATTGTTATCGGTGAATTGCGCATAACATTGTTGATGCGAACACGACGGGTCCACAAACTTTGACTTGCATTGTTGGTTAGAGATATCTCTTGCTGGTCCGTGCATAGTGTGAATTGCGTGTTAACACAATTGTCGATACCTATTGTTGCACAAACTTTTCCTTTCAGTGATGGTCATGAGATATATACTATTGGTTCTTGCAGAGTGTTTGTGAAATGCGTGTAGAACATTGTTGATACGTATTGTTGTACAAACTTTTATTTGCATTGTTAGTCGTTAGAATAATATCATTAATATGCCTTGCTATGACCATGACTATCGATTTTTTATCAATAATTGTTATTTTTTGGAAATCTGAGGTAGACGGTGACCTTCCTCATGGTTTGTAGGTCAAGTATGCAATATTTCATCAATATTTAAAAACTTTTCTGTAGATTTGTATTAAATACCTACTAACAAACATTCATCGTTATATACATAGATAGACTAGCAAAGGTACCCGGAGTTGCCCGGGATAATGACACTTAAAATAAACACATGAAACTGCTTAGAATGAATACAGAAAAAATTCGTAATAAAAATTCGAATAAAAATTTTTTAAAGGCTGACAATCGAAGAACCTCTGCAAGAATGCCACTGCTAGTCTAAATAAATTATTAATCACGTAAGCTTACCTCAGATGTACACTCGATATTGTTGCAATTTCCACTCTTCTCTCGATGTGTTAAATCAAAACTTGGCCATTCATCACTTTATATATTCTAGCGGTCGCCAATCCTTGTATTTACTTGCTTCCCATTTGCTCAATACAGCACGGAGCCAAAGAAGTGCTTCCCATGTCGTCTTTCCACTCTTTCTCAATAGTCTCAAAAACTATCCATTATTTCCAGTTGATGGTCATTTTTAAAGATTTTTTAGTACAAAGAACTCTCTTTTCTACGAAAAGCCTGAATAAAAGAAATTCTATGCATTGTTATAAATTGAAACTTGTCCATATTGCATCATCATTTTACGTTCACTGTTATTATACTTGAAAAGGATTGCTCTATCATTGCATCATCATTCTGTGCTCATTGTTATTGGTGAATAGCGCTTTGATACTATTCTGAAAGCGACCACGACGGGCCTATTGTTGCATAAACATGACTTGCATACTTGGTCATGAGATATTTCTCATTATTGAATATAACCATGAATATCGAGTTTTTATCGATAATTATATTTTTTTTGAAATCTGAGGTAGACATGCTTCCTCATGCTTTGATGGTCAAGTATGCAAAATTTCATCAACATCTGAATAAAACTGTAGATTTGTATTCGATATACAATGTTTTATTTTTAATTACAAATGTGTTTCAATATGACCACCAGTGTGCTGTTCCAATAGCTGCATGCGGTACACGACATTTTCTACGGCAGCTCGCAGCATCACACAAGCCAGAAACAAATATCCTTCTTTATATATAAGACTAGCAGAGGTACCTGGCGTTGCCCGGAAAAGTTACACTTGTAAGTAAACAAAACAATCTCAAAAATTATAATTACCAATTGATTAAATATTAATTCAATCATCACACCACTGAGCGAACGGGCTATGAAATATACGAAAACCATTGTAGACATAACCATGTAGTTTAACCAAGTTATTCTTGCCTTGATGTAAAAGCTCTTAAACCCTCTTGCTCTATTCAAAACTCCCCTTGTTCAGAAGTTTCTACAGCCCGTATAACTTTTTCTGTTTCAGCTGCAGATTTTTTTCTGACCAATTTTCGATCTTTCTCTTTCCTTCTCAGACAAAAATTTTTCCAGCCATCTGGATAGTTGATAGGGAGCTCAAGAGAGACAAACGTGACTCCTTTTCTTATTCAACAGACACGGCCTTATTAATGTTCTGAACAATATTAACAATGCTCATTATTAATAATTCCTGGAAACGAATGTTTAATCATCGCATTATCAGTCAAAATGTATTTTTATGAAATGCTTGGATCTGTTATGCTACCAAATAAGCTAGATGATAACTCCAGCGTGGTTGGGACTCTACGTTTTTTTATTATTAAATTTGCAATATTTGAATAGCAATCTATATATGCATGTATAAAGAAGAAAGGGTTAGTTTGTGGGTTTGTGGTTTTGTTTGTGCGTTTGTGGGTTTGTGGGTGGTGTTTGTTTCATATACAAACTTACAGTTTTCAGATATATCTGATGTACTACCAAATAAGGTAGGTGATAACCCCTTCTTGGCTCGGACTTTTTCAAAATAAATTCATAAAAACGCTTATAATTATTAGAGTAAAAATTCCTAATGAAAATTCGAAAAAATATATTTAAAGGCTTAATGGATGGACCTCTCCAAGGATGCTACTGCTACTCAAAATAATTTCTTACTCACGTAATCTTACTTTGGATGTACACTTGATCTTGATGCAATTCCCACTCTTCTCTCGATGTTTTGAGAAAAACTTGGCCTTTTGTGTAGTCTACTTGTCGCCAATTCTTCTATTTATTTGCTTACCATTTCATCTGTCGTCCATTCCCTCTTTCTTAATAGTCTGCTAACTCTCCATTATCTCCAGTTACTGATCATTTTTAAAGATTTTCAAGAAAGTGTTAAGTACTAAGAACTCTCTTTTCTAGGAAAAGCCTGAATAACAGGAATTCTATGCATTGTTACAAATTGAAACTTATCCATATTACATCCTCATTTTATGTTCATTGTTATAATTCTTGGGAAGATTGCTTTACATTACATCATCATTCTGTGCTCATTGTTATTGGTGAGCTGCGCGTTGATACCATTGTTGATGCGAACACAATGGGCCTATTGTTGCACAAACTTTGCCTTGCATTGTTGGTCATGAGATATATATTGTTGGTTCATGCAGTGTGTTTGTGAATTGCGCGCTGATACCATTGTTGATACCTAGAAGAGGTACTCGGTTTTGCCCGGGATAATTACACTTGCACAAACTTTTCCTTTCATTGTTAGTCATGAGATATTGATTGTCGGTTCATGCAGAGCGTTTGTGAATTGCGTGTTGATACCATTGTTGATACCTATTGTTGTACAAACTTTGCCTTGCATTGTTGGTCATGAGATATTTCTCATTAATATGCCTTGCCATAACCATGAATATCGATTTTTTATCGATATTTATTATTTTTCCGAAATCTGAGGTAGACAGTGACCTTCCTCTTGCTTTGAAGGTCATGTATGCGAAATTTTATCAAGATCAGAATAAAACTGTAGATTTGTATAAAAAACGTACACACAGACAGACCCCCAAACATCCTTCTTTATGTATATAGATAATTCTTTGTATAATTTTGTGGTGATTGCTATTGTTGAATTGCGCATTGAGACCATTGTCAAACATCTTTCGTTATATATATAGAAGACTAGAGGAGGTACCCGGCGTTGCCCGGGATAAATACACTTGTATGTAAACAGAACAATCTCAAAAAATTAAATTAAATTTTGCAATATCTTAAAAATAAACACATGAAACTGCTTACAATTAATACAGTAAAAATTCTTAATAATAATTCGAAAAAAATCTTTTTAAAGGCTTACAATGGCTGAACATCTCCAAGGATGCCACTGCTAGTCTAAATAATTTCTTACTCACGTAATATTACCTCAGATGTATACTTTGTGTTGTTGCAATTTCCACTCTTCTCTCGATGTGTTGAAGCGAAACTTGGCCATTCATCATTTTGTGCAGTCTAGCGGTCGCCGATTCTTCTGTTTACTTGCTTCTTATTTGCTCAATACATCACGGAGCTAAAGGAGTGCTTCATCTTTCCACTCTTTCTCAATAGTCTGCTAACTCTCCATTATCTCCAGTTAATGATCATTTTTAAAGATTTTCAAGAAATTGTTAAGTACTAAGAACTCTCTTTTCTAAGAAAAGCCTGAATAAGAGGAAATTTTTTATTGTTACAAATTGAAACTTATCCATATTACATCATCATTTTATGTTCATTGTTATAATTCTTGGAAAGATTGCTTTAACATTACATCATCATTTTGAGCTCATTTTTATTGGTGAATTGCGTGTTGAAACCATTGTTGCAAAAACTTTGTCTAGCATTGTTGGAAAGATTGCTTTAACATTATATCATCATTTTGAGCTCATTGTTATTGGTGAATTGCGTGTTGAAACCATTGTTGATACCTATTGTTGCACAAACTTTTATTTGCATTGTTGGTCATGAGATATATATTGTTGGTCCGTGCAAAGTGTTTGTGAATTGCGTGTTGATACCATTGTTGCAAAAACTTTGTCTTGCATTGTTGGAAAGATTGCTTTAACATTACATCATCATTTTGAGCTCATTGTTATTGGTGAATTGCGTGTTGAAACCATTGTTGATACCTATTGTTGCACAAACTTTTATTTGCATTGTTGGTCATGAGATATATATTGTTGGTTCATGCAGTGTGTTTGTGAATTGCGTGCTGATACCATTTTTGATCCCTATTGTTGTACAAACTTTGCCTTGCATTGTTGCTCATGAGATATTTCTCATTAATATGCCTTGCCATAACCATGAATATCGATTTTTTATCGATAATTTTTATTTTTTCGAAATCTGAGGTAGACAGTGACCTTCCTCATACTTTGAAGGTCATGTATGCGAAATTTTATCAAGATCGGAATAAAACTGTAGATTTGTATAAAAAACATACAAACAAACAAACAGACCCACAAACATCCTTCTTTATATATATAGACTAGCAAAGGTATCCGGCGTTGTCCGGGATAATTACACTCGCAGGTGAACAGAACAATCTCAAAAAATTAAATTAAATTTCGAAATATCTTAAAAAAAACACAAGAAAATACCTCGAATTGCACAAACTTTTATTTGCGTTGTGGACCTGAGATATATTTCATTGGTCCATGCAGTGTGTTTGTGAATTGCGTGCTGATACCATTGTTGGTTCCTATTGTTGCACAAACTTTAATTTGTTTTGATGGATTTGAGAAATTTCTCATTACCATGCCCTGTCATAACCAGGAATATGGATTTTTTATGGATATTTATTATTTTTCCGAAATATAAGGTAGATAGTGACCTTTCTCATGCTTTGAAGGTCATGTATGCGTAATTTTATCAAGTTCGGAATAAAACTGTAGATTTCTATAATAAACATACCAAGAAACAAACCTACAAACAGAAAACGAACATCCTTCTTCATATATATATATATAGAGAGAGTAACTAGCAGAGGACCAGGCATTGCCCGGGATAATTACGCTTGTAGTAAACAGAGCAACCTCAAAAAGCTAAATTAAACCTCTAAATTGGTTAAATAGTAACTCAAACACTACAATATTGTGCAAAGGGACTATCAATTCTAAGGAAAACCCGAAAGACAGGAATTTACCTCTTCATTGAAAAAAAAAATTTTAAAGGCTCACAATGGATGGATCTCTCCAAGGGTGCCTTCTAGTCTAAATAATTTTATACTCACGTAACCTTACTTTAGATATACACTTGATATTGCTGCAGTTTCCTTTCTTTTTTCGAGGTCTTAAAGTAAATATTGGCCATTCATCACTTTATGTAGTCTAGCAGTGGCCGATTATTCTATTTTCTTTCTTACCAATTGCTCAAAACAGCACAGAGCGAAAAAAGTGCTTCCTCCATCGTCTTTCACTCTTTTCAATAGTCTGCTAACTCATTATCTCCAGTTACTGATTATTTTTATAGATTTTCAAGAAATTGTTAAGTACTAAGAATTCTCTTTTTTAAGAAAAGTCTGAATAACAGGAATTTTAAGCATTAAATTCTATATTGCACAAAGTTTGACTTGCATTGTTGGTCATTGGACGTGTATTGTTGATCCTTGCATAGTGTTGGTTCATGCGTGTTGACATCATTGTTGATACCTATTGTTGCACAAATTTTTATTTGCATTGTTGGTCATGAGATATATATTGTTGGTCCCTGCAGTGTGTTTGTGAATTGCGTGTTGATACCATTGTTTATACTTATTGTGCAAAAACTCTGTCTTGCGTTGTTGGTCATGAAATATATCTCATTAATATGCCCTGCCATAACATAAATATTGATTTATATATCAATAATTATTATTTTTCGAAATCTGAGGTAGACAGTTACCTTGCTCATGCTTTGAAGATCATGTATGCGAAATTTTATCAAGATCGGAATAAAACTGTTGATTTGTGTGAAAAACAAACAAACCAACAAACAAACAAACAAACAAACAAACATACTTTTTTATATATATAAAAAGACTAGCTGAGGACCTGGCTTTATTCGGGGTAATTACACATTAGGGAAACAGAACAATCTCAAGAAGTTAAATAACGATAGGAGAGCGGATCATAATACTGTTTCAATTGATTAAACAGGTGGTGGCCTTACAGCATAACAGAGGGACATGAAGAGTTCCAACTACTTTCGCCGATTATTCCTGGCTTTTTCAAGGATATATACAGAACAGAGGTACAAATTATGCAGATACATGAACCAATAGGATACAAGAGAATTAAAGGGGAAATAATTGCCAGTAGGATAAATAGAATAAGCACACATTATTGAATTATAATGGTAAATAGAATAAAAAGAGTGTAAACGCTAATTTTATAAATTATACACAAAAGCAAATTATACAAAGGGATGGTGACTGTTTACGCGGACCGAAAAGAGAACTTATCCAGTTGTCTGAGGACAAGAGGATTTACAAAAAATAAAATAAACAGATAAGAAATAACAAAATGCAAAAAAAAACACCCCATCATAACTTTTCTGCAGCTCCTGCGCACCTCGTTTGCCAAATTCCTTTCTACCTTCCTCTTTAAACTGAAAATCCTCCCTAATACTTACAATATATGCAATTCCCTAACCCTTACTGAGTCCCTATTTTCCATCCACACTGATGAGCACCTCTCCCTTACGTCCCTTGTTATCACCAAATTAAACACTAACATACCGTCACCCCCACCCTTTCTATCTTACAGCGTCTGTTATCCGTCTTTCCCTAAAGCCGATACTATTGACCTAATAGCTATACTCTCCGTAATTTCTTCGCAGAACTATTTCTCATTTAACAACTCCTACTATTCCCATCCTACAAGGCTAGGAATGGGGATCCCACTCAGCAGTTTTCTGTCTGAGGTATTCCTACAGCACCTGGAATTAACATACGTTACCCCCTACTTAATAATCCCTCTGTCATTGCGTATTTCTGATATGTCGATGACATCTTCATCCTCTTTGACTCACGATCCACTACCCGCACAAATATTGTTAACACTTGTACCTCCTTTTCCCACAAATACAACTTACTTTTGAACTAGAAACTAACCGATCTATCACTTTCCTCGATACTCTCATTATCAACAATCCCCACACTAACCGCCTCTTCTTTTCCGTCTTTCGTAAACCGACCACATCCTCCAACTTAATACACCATTCCTCCTCACACCCCCCCCCCACCCACAAGCCTCATTAAGATTCCTAATTGACCGTGCCCTGAAGCTCCCCTTCAGCCCCCTATCCATATCATCCGAGCTCAGCAATAACTGGTACCTCACCCATGCCAATGGATATTCGCTCTCCATGTTCTCCCATATTCACCGCTGCAGACGGGCCCTCTTCTCCGCCTCCCCTCGTTTCGCCCCTTCCCAAGTAATGGACGTCCTTATTGTATCTAGGCCCTAATTTCTCCCATCTCTCTAACTTCATGTCGTCCCTCGGCCTTTGAATATCTTTTCTTACTCTTACACCATCAGCCTGCATCCTGAACCCACCCACCAACGTCACCACCGACAAATATTCCCAATCCGGAGTTTTACCGCTAGAATTGTGCGTTTTGCGACAGATTCTATGTAGGATTATCGATCCGCAATTTCGCAGTACGATTCAAAGAACACATTGACTCGTATAGAAAACGAATCGTATTTTCCCACTATGCAAATCACTTCGAAGATTCCAGACACCCTTCAAAGACACAAGAAGATGTTATGTCTGTCTTACATATCTGCAATAGACAAGAAAAAACTGCTACCCTCGAGGCGATCGAAATATTCAAGGCCAAGAAGTCCTTCCCCAACCTGCTTCTCAATTGTCAAACAGACTTTAATATGTATGCAATACTTACCTCTTTATCTGATCTATTATGGTTCCTTTTTTCTCAGTATCTTTATTGTGGTTTATGTTTTCTTTTATTTTTTGTTATTTCCTGCCTGTTTATTTTATTTTCTGTAAATCGATCTGTTCTCAGATAACCGGATAAGTTCTCTTTTCGGTCGGCGTAAACACGCACCATCCCTTTGTGTATTTTTTTTGTGAATAATTTATAAAATTAGCGTTTACACTCTTTTTATTCTATTGGCCATTATAATTCAATATTCTGTGCTTATTCTATCTATCCTATTGATAATTATTTCTTCTTTAATTCTCCTGTATCCTATTGGTTCATGCATTTGCATAATTTATACCACTGTTCTGTATATAAAGGCTTGCATGCCTTTTGCTGTATATATCCTTGACAAAGCCGGGAATAAATGGCGAAACTAGTTGGAACTACTCATGTTATACTGTAAGGCCACCACCTGTTTAAGTTAAATAAACTCATGGAAAAAAAACTGTATTACGTTATGCATTGCTAAAACGTGCCAAACACCCAGACACACACATACATACACACACACACACAAAGAAACATATACACACTTTTATCAAACGTCTGAAGTGTCGAGTCCCTGTTTATTATCATGCATATTGAAATGAGAATATAGTTCTGAATATTAATTTATTCGTATTTCTGCTTACTACCAGCATTTAATTGCTTATTTGATCATTATTGAACTAAAGATGAGTTACAGAGGAGAATTTATCCCTCTTTTATTAAAATTCTAGAATTGGATAGATAATTTTGTTGTTAAGTTAGAATTACTTTTTTGTCTGAAGAAATGTCTCCCTCTCTTCTCAAGTTTGTTTATTACTTGCGTGTGGAATGCTTTTAGCAACTATTCCTTTTTTTCCTGAATAACGATGACGGGACTTGTGGGATAAGCCATTGGGGATTGACCCTTCTATTTGAGGCAGCTAGAAGCCTTTTGTAAATTATGACTGGCGAAAGGATGCGAACTAGCTTGGAGAGGAGAACGAATCGCGGGGGTGAGATCAAAGACGCCCTGGGAGGAAACGTTTACCCCCACATCCATTAAGAGCAGCAGAAAGCTGACTAATGACTCTCTACCATGCAACACCCGCACATCTGGAGGTTGCAGGTGGGTGTTAAGACGAGTTGACGCCATTCAAGATCCCAGAAACAAGCTTTTAGCTTTAGATTTGACCTTTCCTTTGAACCCCAAAATTCCAGATCTCTGACGACATAATCAATTGCCGATTGTTCGTTTCCAAACCCCTTCTCGAACGAGGGAACTTGTAATTTTGAGAGAATCAGTGTTCTCTGGAATCTTGCATCGTCCAGATCACGAGCGCCCTTTTTTCCAATTTCTGCCCTCTCATGTGCGGGCGTACCGAAGCGTAAGTGACGGGGTTGGATCTTTGTAATCCGACCGATAGCAACCCTTTTGCTGTCCATGTCCGGCTCACGGGCGTCCGTCATGGAGGGAACATCAAAATTCCTTTAGTTAAAATTATCATTTATTTTATTCTAATCATGATGCAAAAGTTTAACTTTAATTTTGCTCGATAAACGAGGCTTTTTAATGAAAGTTATCATAGTTGCGACCCAACTTAAATAATGACACTTTTCCCATAAAATTCAGTTAGTATTGTCCCCAAAAATGACCATTTGATTCGTCAAGAGAGTATGTATGATCTATATTTTCCCTTTGGCCATGAAAAAGCGTTTTACTTTTTATAAAATCTCGTTAGTTATCTTTGGTTAATTATATTATGGTTCAGAATTCATCTTTATTGTCACCTAATCAAGTTAGCAAATTTAGTGTTCCAAACTCATATTTTAGTCTCCAATTATTTTCATTCTATATTTTATTATGAATAAATTTAATTGTTATTGTTAATCAAAAACTTGAGTCCCTCATTCTATTCTCGCCCTTCTTGGCACGGACTTGTGTGGAAGAATTACTATGTAAGATTCGGTATTGGGTTTAAATATTAATTGGTAATTAGTTAATTAACATTTTTTCCGATAGTAATCGGATGGCGCAGTCGAATTCTAATTATTTGGTTATGATAATGAAGGTAAAGTAAACCGGACCCTTACATAAATTGACGCAGTGCGACAGGATATTTAAGTTATTAATTAGAGTGAATTAATGTTCTTTTTATTTTGAAAATTGCGTAAATCAGAAAAATTTTATATTTAAGACCTAGGAGGGTATATTAAGTGACAAATTAATTTTGACATCTTAAAAGAGAAAGAAAGATGGCTCAAGCATCGTTTGGTTTGGCAGGTGAAGTGGGTCATTATGATGGTTCTACGGATCCCACATTGTTTTTTCAAAAACTTGATGAAATTGGCACAGTTTGTAATTGGGTACCAGAACACAAATTAAATATAGCAAAAATCAAGTTAACAGGAAACGCTCAGTTTTATTGTAGGCATGATCAGGCTATGGCAGGGATAAACAATTATGATGAATTAAAGAAAAAAATAATAGAGCGATTTGGCAAGGAGCCAAAGGGTAGAAGTGAAAGATTATTTTCTGAATGTCATCAGGAAAAAGGAGAAACTGTTAGAGACTATGCTACGCGTATTCAGGCACTCGGAAAGAAAACAATGATTCAAGTAGAGGGGGAAGGCCAAGATGCAGATGTTAAAAGAGCATTCGCGAAGGAGATATTAGAGGATAAGATTAAAGATAAATTTTTAGAGGGCTTACGACCTAGTTTACAGAAAACTGTGTTGTTTAAAAAACCGGATAATTTGGAAAAAGCTATTATTTACGCAGAAGAAGAGGAGGAAATTGAACTAAGATTCGCGACGGGAAAGTATGGGCTAAATTCAGTAGGAAAAAGTAATGCGGAATTAGGAGACAATAAGGAATTAGATATTAACGCGTTAATCAGTAAACGAGTGGATGAAATGTTAAATTTGAAATTAGGAGAATTAAACAAAAGTTCGCGAGAACAGCTGCCTGAAAGAATGAGAACGCGAGTAATAGCAAGAGAACCACCTAGGCGCGATCGTAGACAGCAGAATAGAATAAGGCATGGGAATTTAACAGTTATAGACGGAAGAAACGATGTACGCGGAACGCGAACGGATATTGTTTGTTTTAGCTGCCATAAGCCCGGACACACGGCAAATATGTGTTATAATCAGAAACGTAAAACAATGAAGTGCTATTTTTGCCATCGCGAGGGCCACACCCAACAAGGCTAAGAGCTCAGGGGGAGCAAGTTAAAACACCTGTGAATCAACAATCTGGATCAAATCAGGGTAGAGGAAATGCTACTCAGCCAAAAAACGTTCAAATCTCCTCCCCCCGCGGACAGGAGAGGGGAGGACAGTAAAGAGCCAAGCTGCTCAATTACTCGTGAATAATAACTCAGGACCTAAAGAATTATTTGTTACGGGGAAAGCAGGGCCATACACTATTAAATTCCTTCTTGATAGTGGATCTAAGGTAACTCTAATTGATGCTAATACTTTGAGCATATTAAAGGCTAATGGCCACAAGGTAAAAAATGTTAATAGACCAGAAATAAAATTAGTGGGAGTAACGGGTCATAATTTTGTATCTGAAGGTTAATGTTCACTTGATTTCAGCTTCGGGGAACAAAATTATAATTTTACATGCTATATTTGGAAACGTAGAAGTGATGTCTCTTATCATGCCATCCTAGGAAGGGATATGTTACACAAATTTGGGTTTATAATTGATTTTAAGCGTGCTATTTTGCACGATGAAATACATAGAATTCCTTTCGAAGGGTCGTGGAAGAAGGGACGAGTTGAGAGGATCCCCTGTAGTGTCACTACAGTTAAAGAGCAAATTGATGCTATTCCTGTGAGCAAAAGAAACGTTTCTATTCCTCAATATTCAGAAGTACTTTTCGAGGCTGAAAATAAGGGCAAATCATTTAAAAATCGAATTGGTGTACTGGAACCTAAAGAAATTGGTATAGGTCTTGTTGGTGCTAAGGTTTTGGCAAAAATTTCTAAATTTAACACAATTGCTGTTCGTTTGATGAATTATTCTGGTGAAACTTTAACAGTACAAAAAGGAAAAATTTTAGGAAAATTTTATGGAGCTGAGGAGGAGGAAGTTGAATTTAATAACACTATTGATATTGGCAAGGAGGATAAAATTGATAGAAACGAATTTTTGAGCATGTTTAAATTAGATCATTTGGACTCCGAAAAAAGGAAAGCTTTAGAAGATGTTATATTTGCATATTCGGATGTATTCTCGAAATTTGATTTTGATTTAGGGAAATGTAAGTTAGCATATCATACTATTGATACGGGAGATTCCCCACCAATTGCACAACAACCTTACCGTATTCCTTACTCACAAAGAGATGCCATGAATAAATTAGTTGATGATTTGTTGAAAAACGGAGTAATTCGTTACAGCTGCTCGCCATGGTCCGCTCCAGCATTATTGGTTAAGATGAAAGATGGAACTTACCGTTTTGTAGTAGATTATCGAAAATTAAATGCTGTTACCAAGGTTGACCGGTATCCGCTTCCCCAGATAAATGAAAGTTTGTCGCAATTAGGAAAAGCAAAATTTTTTTCCGTTTTAGATGCTAATCAGGGTTATTTTCAGTTAGAAATAAATTCAAACGAGAAAACTGCGTTTTCCACTATCGATAATACATATGAATTCAATAGATTACCTATGGGTCTGTGTAATGCGCCTGCGTTATGGCAAAGGACAGCAGATTTCATAATTAGAGGATTAAAAGATAGAATATTAGTCTACCTCGATGACTGGTTGATATTTATTGAAACATTTGATAAACATTTGGATAGTTTGAAGGATTTATTCGAGCGATTAAGAGACGTAAATTTAAAATTAAAGCCCAAAATATGTCAATTTTTAAATGATAAGGTTAATTTCTTGGGACACGTTGTTTCAGAGGAAGGAATTGCTCCTGATCCTAGTAAGATTGATGCTGTTAAAAATTTTCCACGCCCAAAAAATGTGCGTGATGTGCAATCATTTTTAGGCCTTGCTAATTATTATAGAAGGCATGTAGATTCCTTTAGCACAATAGCTAAACCATTAACGAATCTAACAAAGAAAGATACCAGTTTTGACTGGACTGATGAAGTGGAAAAGGCATTCCAATCTCTGAAACAAGCTTTAATAACAGCACCTGTCTTAAAAAGCCCAGACTTTGAAAAAGAATTTATAGTCTCTACGGATGCTAGTTCATTTGCTTTGGGGGCTGTACTTTCACAAAAATTTAATGGTAAAGAGCATCCAATTGCATACAGTAGTAGATTACTCAAAAAGAATGAAATTAACTATAGCGTTACTGAGCGCGAATGTCTAGCTGTTGTTTATGCTGTTAAGCAGTTTGGAGTTTATTTATACGGAAGACCATTCAAATTAATTACCGATCATCAGCCGATCCGATGGTTGTTCTCGTTAAAAGATCCAACCAGCCGTCTCGCCAGGTGGAGCTTAAGTCTGCAGTCTTACCAGTTCGAGGTAATACATAAGCCAGGTATTAAACATAAGAATGCTGATGGACTATCTAGAGTCCCCATTTCCACTGTGGCTGAGTATGAACCTATAGTTTCTCGTGACGAAATTGCTTCTGAGCAACAGAAAGATTTAAATTGGAGGGAAATTATTGAGCGTTTAAAGAACAAATCAGACCATCCCCCCTCCAAACATTGGCCAGACAAAATAGAAAATTTCTTCTTAGACAAAGATGATCTTTTATATCATATTAGAAAATCTCAGGATAATAGGGAAATCTGGGAGCAATTAGTGGTACCTCATAGTCTAGTTAAATATATTTTGCATGTTTTTCACCATCCTCCCACATCTGGACATTTAAGAGCAAAAAGAATGCGTAAAAAATTAATTAAACTGCTTTATTGGCCAAGCATGAGGTAAGATATTCAAAAATATTGCGCAGAATGCGATAGCTGTCAGCGTCGGTCACCCCAAGAGAAACGTAGAGAGCAACCTTTAATGGATTTTCCAGCTGCAAAGCACCCGTTTTATCGCATAAGTATCGATATCATGGGACCATTTCCTCTTTCTAACTCAGGAAATAAATATATTCTGATGATAATAGTCAATTTTAGTCGCTTTGTGGAAGCTCTTTCAATGGCTGACCAGAAAGCAGAAACAGTTGCTAAGATGCTCGTGGAAAGCATATTCACACGCTATTCCATCCCAATTCAGATTTTGAGTGACAGGGGAACAAATTTCACTTCTGAGCTGATGAAAGAAATCTGCTCACGATTAGGCATAAAAAAATTACTCACGACAGCATTTCATCCATCCGGAAACGGAATGATAGAACGGATGAATCGAACACTTATTGGCGCTCTGAAACATTATGTTGATCAGAGTCAGCGGGACTGGGATACTTGGGTTCCATACGTGGTATTTAGTTATAATACAACCCCGCATTCCTCCATAGGAGAGAGCCCTTTCGTGCTATTCTTTGGTAGAGATCCAGTCTTGCCCTTTGATGTTTTAATAACACCAAGAAAAACCTACTATGACATAGAGAACAATTACAGTAGCGAAGTTCAAGCGAAGCTAAAGCACGCGTATGAAACTGCCAATAAATACAGTGCTGAACAAGCTGCCAAGCGAAAAGTGTCCCATGACAAGAGGCTTAAGCCGTACTCATTTAAGGTAGACGACTTAGTTTATTTGGCCATTCCTCAAATCAAGAAAGGTTTGACTAAGAAGCTACACGCAACCTTCGAGGGGCCGTATAGGATAATCGGGCAAATGAGCCCTGTTAATTTCATAATACAGCATTTAGAAAATGGCAAAAAGAAACTAGTGCATGCGAATAGGGCTCCGTCCGAAAATAGGCGACCAGACAGAGAAACCGAAATCCAGAAGTCTCACTGAGCCCCACTCTATTAGGGAAAACGAGCAAGAAGCTCCCCCCACCTCTCCAGCCGTTTATGAAGAGGAAGAGTTCGTGGTTCAGATACCTGAAAATGCACAGCAGAAATGCGAAATTAATCCGCCGGTTTTACAGCCTGCACGCCCTGTAATCATGAGGGAAAGACGGCCGCCAGTAGAGCCACCCGTTCGTGCAGAGAGAGGAGAAGCAGTTCAACCAGAAAATCCACCTTACTTGCTGCGTAGTGTAGGCCCAGCACCTCCCCTACCATGGCTGTTGGCATCGCCCCGTGATCGCAGATCAATGGAAGAATTAAGGCCCGAAGTCGATGATGAGCCTGAAATGCCAGCTCTAGAACCCCAAGAACAAGCAGTGGAGGCTATCCGCGAAACTAGTACGGAGACAAACTGTTCTAATCATAAAGAAACAGTGAATATGCCAGCTAAAGAACAGCCACCACAGGCAGCCTTCTCAAATTATAAGGCACTGACCGATCTCATAGGGATAATGAAATATTTAATGTCAA
The DNA here is from genome assembly GCA_023313115.1 of Rhysida immarginata. Taxonomy (NCBI): domain Eukaryota; kingdom Metazoa; phylum Arthropoda; class Chilopoda; order Scolopendromorpha; family Scolopendridae; genus Rhysida; species Rhysida immarginata. The sequence continues at coordinate 116,739 of JAHWFO010055735.1, read as the reverse complement.
ATCAGCATTAAAGCGCCGGCTTGTGCGTAGATTAGCTCGTATTTCCATTAAATTTAATGTCACTAACAAACTAGGAACTTAAATTGTTGATTTATGAAACCTCCACATTTTTTCTAATAATTTATCCCTTATAAGTGCTAAATTAATCCTATCCTCCATTTGAAACCTTAAGATTATAAATTTTAAATTAATCTGATCTATTATTCTAAGTAGCAAAAGCTCCTAAATAAAGTTTATCTGCTAATTAAACCCATACTGGGACAGCAAAGCGTTTAAAAATCTTAATGTATAATACCTTCCTTACCTGCTTATACTAGGAAAACTAGCTTAAAAAGTGCTTAAATGATGAAAAAAATACTTAAAATACTTTACTGAAAAATAAGGATTTAACTAGGCAAATAACTTATGTTTAATTATAATCAGGAATAACCACATAGTTATGAAATTTGTAGGAAATTTTTTTTTATTATTCTCTAGACTCCTTGGTTGAGGCTAAAAATAAATCACCCTTAAATCTATTTGTGTTGAAATAATTTGCAAGTGGTCTGGAAAAGCTGATTCAAAAAACTCCCTGACCCTCCCAGGCTACAGGAATCATTGGAAAATTTTTCCGACTTTTGCAGTCCCTAGTCACCCCAAATTTGGTTTAGAATGCTTAATAAATACATACATTTAATTAAAAGACTTAATAATCCTTATAAACTGTATTAGAAAGTTTTATTGAAAGGATAAGTGAGATATTAGAATTTTACATTTATCTAGTTGAGCTGAAATCTGGTTAAGATTTCTTTTCTGAACTCGTTTTATTAGACTATTTGGATGGAAAAACAAATTTACATTCTAAACCTGAATGGTGTTCAATTTTATGAATAATTAGTTAATAGCTGTTTCAGTATAATAACGTAGAGTCAAAACAGGCAATATCGATAGGGAGCCTCCCGTTTTTTTTCTAAGTGTATATTTAGAATTGAACAGCATTCACATTCATTTTATCTGATAAACTTATTAAATTAATAACCTTTGGTTCGATTTTTCAATTGCATTGTTTAAAAGTAAGCCAAAATAAACAGTTCATAGCGTTAGTAAATTATTTGGAACAACTAGTTAAGATTTGGAAACATTTATTCAATATGAGGTTGAATTTATTCAAAGCAGAAGTCAGATTTCATCATTCTATTAGTAACATTTCGATTCCTTTGTGTTTAATCTTAAGCAGGAGAAACTTTACCTTAAGGTAGGAAGTTTATAAATTTTTTCGTTTAAGAATATTACTGGAGCTATAAAACAACTTAGCTTGCATTTATTTGATGGTTAAAAGAAATTCTAGTGAATTGTTTAAGCTGATGAAATAGGATTCCCTCTCTATTGGCAACATTGTTTTAGAGCTACAAAGCTATCTTGTTGAGAACAGCAACTACACTTGGTCCAACAAACAAAAAAAAAAATTTTTTTTTTATTGTGCATGAATATAAGTATATTTCTTAATGATACTTTCCATTACTTAAATTAAACTGGATGTCTGAGCATGGAACAATGGGCAGTGGTTGTTTTATTTGATAATTAGCAACATATTCGATTATATTAAGCTAGAAAACACTTAAAAAGATCGTTATAACCAGAGGGCATAACCCCCCACTTCCATCCATGAGAACAAAACCTCTGATAGGAATCGAGTTAGAAAAACGTTCTGCTAAGATTTTCAAATATTCTTTCTACCTAGCATTGTTTTATCTACTACCAAAAGATGCTATAATTATGATATTACACATTTACTGGAATATTAAAGGTTATTTTTTCCCATTATATACTCATGCTAGGACTAAAACTCTAAAACCAACGAGTATTTTCGATTCCAACCATATTTTTATCCATCTATTAACTATTAAGGCTATAAATTTTTTTATTCTACCTATATTGAAATTCTTTAAGTATATTTATAAGTATTAAGCATATATCTAGACATTGAAATCGTTTATGAAGGCAAAAAGGCACACTAGCATGAATCACATGGCTACACAAAAAAAAAATTTTTTTTGACAAGCTAAAACCAATCAAAGCTTCAAATTATAAAGAAAAATCTGCTTTTAAATCATTAAATACAATTAAAACATTATTCTTAGGCAATATTGATGCAGATTAAGCAGTTTTAAGCAACGGATGGCATAAATTAAATAAGGATTACTAATATTGTTAGCTTACACGTGCGTTACGAAATTTAGCCTATTTCATCGATATTTTTACGAAATAATTCATGAATTCATGCGGATGTACCTTCTTAAATAGATATTCATTAGTTAATAATCATTTATTTTATTTAAAAGTTGAAATTTCGTTACTAAAGCAAGTTTTAATTTCCGCACATTTTTAACAAAGAAATTAGCATCAAACAGTCTTAAATCGATGTTATTGAAAGATATTTTTAACTATAATTTGCCTTATACCTTATACAAACCTGTTATTAATAGAATTATATGGGGGAAAACATTTTATTAAGATAAATCTTTACACAAAGAAAAGCCACGTGGTCTTCGGCAATTTGTCAGCCCCGGAATCGATCTAAGTGTTGAATTTACCCTAATCTAAGCTATTCTATTCTATATGAAAATTACTTTAAATACTATCTGGATAATTATAAACATTACTGCTATTTAAACGCGTTTATTTAATCGCGAAAAGAAAAGGAAACTTCGTTAATTACCGTTGAATAGAAGAATGAAGCCTAGCCTAACTTCCTGGACACCTGTTGACACTGCTGATGACCGACCATGGAATGACAAGAAATTAACCAGCAGTAATCACGCAGTGAATAGTGATGAAGCATTAGAGAAAATGAAATATTAATACTACACTGTTGAAAATTTCGTGTCATATATAATAAATTCTGTTTAGAATTTTAAAATTAATTTCAGAATTTTTCTGAAGTATTTTTTTCCCTGAAAAATTTATTTTCAGCCAATGACAAGTGAATAACATAGATCACAAGTTACCTGTTGAATTATTAGGCCATGAGTATTTTAGATAATCTAATTTATTTGATTAAATCCAGAAACCAGTATTCATTACACTAGAACACGTAATTACTAATAAAATGCACAAGAAATTTATTTAAACTGCTATCTATGTATATATATTTTTTCCTTCCTTTCTTGTATTCACTCAAGAATTCTGTTATGAGATCACATGACTCCTCCACCTTTTTCCCCTTGAAGGTCAACGTGGGTCAACCCAATATAGATAAGATAGGCGTAGAAACTCTAAACTATTTTGCAAACAAAAAGAAAATAAATAACTGGAGAATGAAACAAGATGATTTAAATTAAAATAAACTAAATATAATAGTGAATTAAACTAGATGATGTCAGCAATTTTTTTTTGATAAAAAATATAATAAATAATTAATTAAATAATTTTTTTTTATGTCCTCATATAATCACTAAGAAATTTTTTTTGCCTTGTCGTGGTATCAATCAGCTACCCTTTTACTTTGATCATAAATACATCCTTGCTCCATCTTGGGGCAGAATATTAATCTACTATAAGAAATACGGTTAACGAAAATAAGATGGCACAAATAATTAAGGCACTGAGCGGATTCAGTTGACCTTATATTTTTTTCCTGTTTGAATTTGATGTTTGGTACCAAACTTCTTCTTACGATAAAATGCTTAAGCTACGATAGTAAAAGGAATTACTAATAAATAAAAACACAGTTGAATAATTCAAATAAGCTTTATTCTATTAGATCTAGGAAATGCCATAAAAAACAAAGGAAATAAACACTATTGGTCTGTCTTTGAATCTATTTCTCAGATGATTGTCTTTTAAAGGTCTATCATTAGGATTCACACTGAAAATATTTAAATTACACTTATTTCAATACCTCAACCTTGTCTCTATCTCTAGTTATTATCAATTAAAAAGTTAATTGATTCATATTTTACATAAGACTAAGGATTAAATTCCAATGATCTTCCTGGTTGATTGTTACCCAGCCATTCTATAATTACTTGTTTGTGTAAAGCCCAGGTGTGCTTGATTATTACTTTTCTTTCATTTTATTAAAACCACAACCGCCCTTGTACCCGAGCTCAATTGTTAATCACTTAGTGTTAAGAATTACACTATGATTCACACCTACTCAGACATCTATAACTCATATTGTATATCTTGTTGGACCATGTGTTGACAATTGGAAGATGACATTATTTCGTTTACATATCTGCATTCTTCATGGAAATTAAAAATCATGTGCTATTTACACAAGCTTGTGTTCGGTATTCGTTGTGGAGTATTTTCTTTTGGTTCTTCATTAATGCTATAGATAAATGCCTCTAACAATAAGAGCATTCTATAATTTATAGCATGCGTCGTGGTACTGGTGCGACTTGTTTTGTGAACAACTCAGTTTTATGGACTATATTTTGTGACTTATTTTATTAATACGCTTATAGGCACAGGTTGTTACTGTAATTATGGCGAGCCTTTCAATGACCCTACCTGAATCTAAACCCGAATAATGTTATGTGGAAACCTATTTCATTTCCATTTTTACTTATTTATGATGTCTTGGGTACAGTGATTACACTTTGTAATGAGGCTTTGTTTGCGCTTCTTTTCTAGTTGGCGAACCGACCTGAGAAGACAGCACCATTTACAACTCCTAACCCAAAATGGCCAAAGTTTTCGCAATCTTTCTATTCTTTTCCTTTTGTTTTGGCAATCCGCCGCTTGATAAAGGACTAGTGTTTGTTTGGGAAAGCGAGTTCATACTGTCTGCTACACAGTGGACGTTGATCATGGACGTTCCCATGGAACGATTCATTGAGGATGGAAATCACCTCTTAAAGGAAGTAAGAAGAGGCAAATATGCTACTCCTTTTGGCTACAGCGAAAAGATACATCAGGAAATGGCACGCTTAGAGGCTGCGGCAGTGCAGGCAAACAAGGATGTACAGGGATTGGTTGCTTTGCTAACTATAGCACGAACCAAGCGCGGACTCATTGATGTGGGTGGAGATTTATTTCGAGCACTCTTTGGAGTGGCTACCACTGGTGAACTTACTTCTCTAAATAGCAGGATTAATCAATTGGGAACGGTCAGCAAGGATATTATTCATATGGTGGAGCAACAAGCTACACTATTAAATCAAACCATTCAGGAAACTCTTTTTACTAGAAGGGTAGAAAAAGTATTGGCCGACGAACTTGCAGTATTACGAAATTGGACTACTCATGAAAATGCTGCCGTTACCCAAGTCAGATACATGGATAGCGTCTTAGCTGAATTTAGATATAACGTTTTAAATTTGAAAGAATCAGTTGACATGTTAAGCCAGGGCAAGATCACTAGACATCTCCTCCCTGAACGCAAGTTGCTAACGCTTTTAAAGGAAATCAACAAACAACTACCTGAAAATATTGCGCTCATTGTTGCACCCTCTTGGGAAACGTTATATAGTTTTTACAGATGGGCTTCTGTCATTGCTGTAGCAATAGTCGGAAAGCTCAGATTATTCATTCAAATTCCTTTAGTTGTATCTCAGGGATACTTTGACCTTTATCGAGTTTTGAGTGTGCCGATAGAAATTCCGTCTTTGAAAGTGTTTGCCTATTTCCCCTCACCGTCCCCGTACTTTGCGGTTTCTCGTAACCGTCAGTCGTTCATTATGTTTAGTCAGGCAGACTGGGATTCATGCCTAATAGAATCCCCGCACCGTATTTGTTCGCCTCGATCCGCCATCTATACTGTACCTTTTCAAAATTGCATATATTCTCTTTTTATGGGTGAAGAAAGTAGCGTCCATAATCTTTGTGAAAAACGGGTAGTAAAAAATCCCGCTCCCGTATTCTTTAGGAACGATAATTTAGGCCATTGGATCTATAGTGTTCCACAACGTACTAGTGTTACAGTTAGATGCCATGCAAAGGTTAGAACAGATCCTGGACGTACAAGCATTGTCAGACTTGAAGGTGCTGGTGAATTCCAGCTAGAACAATCCTGCGTCGGCATAGGAAAAGGTTTTTTTCTGCCTCCTTTATTTCATGGACGAACAGAAGTTAGTCCAGCTCGTGTAGATTTGATGGTTGTCCCTGACATTTCCACTTTTGTTAATACTAGCGATATCGAAGTTCTTGCTAAGGATCAATCACTTTTAGACTTACTTGGGAAAAACGATGACCAAAACTTGGAGAGGGCAGGCATGTCCCTCCAACAGATAAAGCAAAGAGCACATGACTTGGAAGCTGCTATTGATACCGAGATAATTCAACCTAGTCTATTGTCGTCTTGGAGCATAGCTGGGATAGTTGTCTCCATCATTATTTTTCTCATTATCGTTCTCGTTATAGTCATTAGGTGTTACAAGGGCAATCCGTGCCCAAAAATAAGGTCTTGTACATTCAGTGGAGGGACTGTTGATCTTTCCGACCCCAGGGAAACCTTGGAACTGGAATCCCCCACTGGAACTCATGTCACTTCGGTCAGAGAGAGTGCTAGTATGATGCTTGGACAAGCAAGAGTACTGTATGACCCTAGTGAAAATTAAGATTAATTTTTCCTGTCTTTCTCAAGAGCCCATTAACGTTAATGAAAATTCACTTTACACAAAAACATTCTCGTTTGTTTGAATAGAGGTTCCTTTGACACAGTTGATAACAACACCTTACATATGTAGTTAGTTGATAGAGTAAATTTATGTCTATTTGGTAGAAACGCTGGCCATATTTTGGGAAAAAAGATCACTCTCTTTGCAGCCTTTTCGAAGTAGACATGGATCACCTATCTCCAAGCGCCTTCACGATAAAGATGACCCCACCACAAGAACTGATACATCTCCAGGCCTCCAAGTGCCTTCAGCTGTTACAACCATTCTACGGAAGTTGCCACCAGACGGATTCCAAGTTGATTCTGCTCCCAACCAACTTCTTTGGTTCTGGGTAGAGCAGAATATCCAGCTGTTTAAAGGAACTCATGCAAACGGAACTGTTTTTTCTTCTTCCACCCAATTTGGTAAGAAGGTAATAGTGAACAGTTACAAATGAACCAGTGACAGTTCGTTAATTAGTGTGTGCAACAGATTGGTGAACTTTCAATTCAGCAGACTGAATTGGTGACTTAAAACGGATGGACCTGATGTTAACAAGTGGTTTAAATTTGTGAAAAGTGCATTATAAAATTTTTTATTCATATTCTTCTTTAATATTAAAATTTTCTACTTAAGTCCTAATGTAGGCAACAAAAGGTCAATATTAATAAAGTTTTGCATTCTTTTATTGACCAAGTTGCTAGTTTTAAAGTGTCCATATTACGTTTTAAGAACTTTTTTTGTTGAACTTTCGCGAAAAGTGACAAAGGACTGTGTGTGATTAAAATTACCTAGAATATCGGACTTAGGCCAATTGCACTATAAAATTCTGGACTTTGAACATTACTCTCATTTAATTAATACGTTACGATTAACTTGTGACCTATAAATCTAATCCTTATAGTAGTTATTATTCTTCAAGCCTACCTGAAATAGTTATTAAGAAGTTTTATCTGATACTTTTAGAAAATCTTATTCATTGCTATTTCTTTAATTGTAACCTTGTATCCAATTTAATGTTTACCTTAATTATTTTGAATCCTTTCTTTTAGTAATGTTATGTTATCCATAATGGGCAGGAATATTCCTGGATTTTAATTATTTTTCAAAATCATTGCGTATTCACTTTCCTATATTTTATATTACGAACTTATTTGCTATTGCATGACAATTATTTTAAGGATCACATATTAATCATTATATACAGTAAGATAGCTTTCTTCATGGTCCAAAGGTAATCATACTGCTCTTGCGGCAAACATTCTGAAACATTCTGAAGCCGTACAAGTTGAGACAATAGGAAATTGAAGAAATGGTTCCACAGGAAAGCCATTTCTTAAAGGAAGGGGGTAATGTCGAGTCCCTGTTTATTATCATGCATATTTAAATGAGAATATAGTTCTGAATATTAATTTATTCGTATTTCTGCTTACTACCAACATTTAATTGCTTATTTGATCATTATTGAACTAAAGATGAGTTACAGAGGAGAATTTATCCCTCTTTTATTAAATTTCTAGAATTGGATAGATAATTTTGTTGTTAAGTTAGAATCTCTTTTTTGTCTGAAGAAATGTCTCCCTCTCTTCTCAAGTTTGTTTATTACTTGCGTGTGGAATGCTTTTAGCAACTATTCCTTTTTTCCTGAATAATGATGACGGGACTTGTGGGATAAGCCATTGGGGATTGACCCTTCTATTTGAGGCAGCTAGAAGCCTTTTGTAAATTATGACTGGCGAAAGGATGCGAACTAGCTTGGAGAGGAGAACGAATCGCGGGGGTGAGATCAAAGACGCCCTGGGAGGAAACGTTTACCCCCACGGCCATTAAGAGCAGCAGAAAGCTGACTAACGACTCTCTACCATGCAACACCCGCACATCTGGAGGTTGCAGGTGGGTGTTAAGACGAGTTGACGCCATTCAAGATCCCAGAAACAAGCTTTTAGCTTTAGATTTGACCTTTCCTTTGAACCCCAAAATTCCAGATCTCTGACGACATAATCAATTGCTGATTGGTCGTTTCCAAACCCCTTCTCGAACGAGGGAACTTGTAATTTTGAGAGAATCAGTGTTCTCTGGAATCTAGCATCGTCCACATCACGAGCGCCCTTTTTTCCAATTTCTGCCCTCTCATGTGCGGGCGTACCGAAGCATAAGTGACGGGGTTGGATCTTTGTAATCCGACCGATAGCAACCCTTTTGCTGTCCATGTCCGGCTCACGGGCGTCCGTCATGGAGGGAACATCAAAATTCCTTTAGTTAAAATTATCATTTATTTTATTCTAATCATGATGCAAAAGTTTAACTTTAATTTTGCTCGATAAACGAGGCTTTTTAATGAAAGTTATCATAGTTGCGACCCAACTTAAATAATGACAGTTTTCCCATAAAATTCAGTTAGTATTGTCCCCAAAAATGACGCGATCACGTTCGAAGATTCCCATTTGAGCCACAAACATCGGCAGAAGATCAACGAGCCCAAATTCCAAAGAAGCAAGACCATTTCATTCGTCAAGAGAGTATGTATGATCTATATTTTCCCTTTGGCCATGAAAAAGCGTTTTCCTTTTTATAAAATCTCGTTAGTTATCTTTGGTTAATTATATTATGGTTCAGAATTCATCTTTATTGTAACCTAATCAAGTTAGCAAATTTAGTGTTCCAAACTCATATTTTAGTCTCCAATTATTTTCATTCTATTTTTTATTATGAATAAATTGTTATTGTTAATCAAATATTAATTGTTATTGTTAATCAAAAACTTGAGTCCCTCATTCTATTCTCGTCCTTCTTGGCACGGACTTGTGTGGAAGAATTACTATGTAAGATTCGGTATTGGGTTTAAATATTAATTGGTAATTAGTTAATTAACATTTTTTCCGATAGTAATCGGATGGCGCAGTCGAATTCTAATTATTTGGTTATGATAATGAAGGTAAAGTAAACCGGACCCTTACAGAAGGCTTGTTAGGGAGCTGAAGACAGTTGTATCTCCTTTGCTCCATCGAGAGAGACTTTCGTATCTAAATCACCTATTATATTTATTTCCTGTTCATTAGTACTGATTCTTGGAAGCGCATGTTCTATCAATGCATCATCATTTAGCGCTCATTGTTATTAGTGAAATGTGTGTTGACACCATTGTTGATACCAATTGTTGCACAAACTTTTCCTTGCATTGTTGGTCATAAGATATATATTGTTGGTCGTACATAGCGTTTGTGAATTGCTTGTTGACACCATTGATGATACATACTGTTGCACAAACTTTGCCTTGGATTGTTGGTCATGAGATATATCTCATTTATATGCCTTGCAAAACCATCAATATAAATTTTTTACCAATATTTATTATTTTTTCAAAATCTGAGGTAGACAGTGACTTTCCTGATGCTTTGAAGGTTAAGTATGCAAAATTTCGTCAAGATCGGGAAAAAACTGTAGATTTGCTTAAGAAACAAACAAACAAACCCACAAACATCCTTCTTTATATATATAGAAGAACTAGCAGATGAACCGGTGGCCCGGGATAATTGCACAATAGGTAAACAGAACAATCTCAAGAAGTTAAATAAACTGATGTGTTTTTTTTAAATAAACTGCAATAGGTTATGCACTGCTAAAACGTACCAAACACACATACACACTCACAAAGAATCATATACACACTTTCCTCTATCGTCTGAACGCTTATTAGGAAGCTGAAGGTAACCACGGATATCTCCTTTGCCTCACTGAAAGAAGCTGCGCTATCTACATCGTCTATTACATCCATTTCCTGTTCACTGTTACTAATTCTTGGAGACGAATGTTCTATCATTGCATTATCATTTTATGTTCATTGTTATAACTCTTGGAAACGAATATTCTGTCGTTGCATCATCATTTTGTGCTCATTGTTATTGGTGAATTGCGTGTTGATACGATTGTTGATACCTATTGTTACACAAAATTTGCCTTTCATCGTTGGTCATGAGATATATATTGTTGATCCCTGCCCAGTGTTTGTGGATTGCGTGTTTATACCATTGTTGATACCTATTGTTGCACAAACTTTTCCTTGCATTGTTTGTCATGAGATATTTCTAGTTAATATGCCCTGCCATAACCATAAATATCGAATTTTTTTCAATAATTGTTATTTTTTCGAATTCTGAGGTAGACCCTGACCTTCCACATGGTTTGAAGGTGAAGTATGAAAATTTCATCAAGATCGGAATAAGTCTGTAGATTTTCTTATGAAAACAAACAAACCCACAAACAAACAGACCAACAAACAAACATCCTTTTTTATATATATTGTAGCGTCCCTTTGCTTGGTCAGGAGTACAGATCAATCCGGTTATTTGAAATTCTATTAAACTGATCTTAAGTTCGTATTGGGGAATAAGTAACAGACGTAATTGGTTCGTCCTTCTCAAGAGATTAATTCTAAAACAATAATAAATAGATCAGGCACCTCACAGGAGTTGAAGTTAAACAAAAGAAGAAATTAATTAAAATGAAAATATAAGTCTATTATATTGTCTTTTAGTAAAATATTGAGATCAACTTCGTCTTGAAAACATAAGAAGTAAATGTTTGTAAAAATTGATATCGCACAAATAAGTTCTCTCAAACAAAATTTGAGTCTCAATTATTCCATTTGTCATTATCGGGAAACGGTTGTCTTTTTGATCGTGTCAGTTTCTCTTAAAATCACATCTAGTAAGTATTTTTCTTAAAATTAAATTTTAGTCGGAATAAATTAATTGATGTTTACTACACTCTCAAGGGATTAATTATGAGTCTATCCTCTCAATATCAACGTTGACGGTTTTCTTATTTTTAGTTTGTCTTTATCTTTTCTAGTCCTGGTTTGAAGTGATTACTCTAGGTAAGTCTCATTAATTGGGTAAACGTATTTCTCTTTATACTACTTCTTTCATAATTTTTCCTTAATAATTTTTTTTATTATTATTTCCATGTTTTTTTTCTTACTTTAGGTTTAAAATCTGCATAGAGTTCGTCAATAAGAAATTAAGGGATCCGTCTGGGGGTACAATCGTAATACAGTGTCACTGAATGATAAAATTGTCCTAGTGAGGGGATGGAAAAGACTTGGTCTGAGTAGGGGGGGGGGCAGGGTCGAAAACCAGATCTAAACTAATAATTTCTAATAATTACTCGGGATAAGGTAGGGTAACGTTAGTAGACCCCTAGACCCACTCTATAAATCCCATCTTACGAGCCCACAGAAGACCCACCCATTGACCATGCTAGATTCAAAGAACGAGCAATGCGGCTATAAATCCTCATCGGAAAGATTTCTTAATACGTTGTTGGATTGATGTTCACAAAATCAGTTCTATCACAGGGCCCCCAAAACGGAAAATAGAAAGAAATGGATATTAGTTTTCCTGTCGTCGTCTTCTGGTTGGTGATATGAACGTCTTTGGTGGCGCTGGCCGAACATCATTATTGAGTCGTTGAGGTCGCAAGGCTTCTGAATTCCTGACGCTGCTTCTCGTCTAAGCATCCACAGCTATCTGAGATGTGTTTTCGTTCAGTAGTCCAGTCATTTATCTTCGTCAAACGCGCAAGCTCTCCGAGGTGAGCTGCTTATCATCGTATTCCAAAATTTTGACTCCTGCTTCTCCTCTCTCTTCTCGCTCGGCAACAACTAACTGTCAAGTTCTTTTTTCAGTCTGATATTAATAACTGCATTGTTGCGCGTGAGTCCATTGTTGAGTACGTTTCCAAGATCGGTTTGTCGCATAAATGAGAGTTTTTTCATAGTTGAATAAAATTACAGTCCGGACCTCGCGTCCAGTGACTACCACCTGTTTCGGGAGCTAAAGGAGTTCATCGGCAGCATGCATTTCAGCGACGAAGAACAGTGAAAAATGCGTGACTTTCTTCACCGGCGGCAGCTTCTACGAAATGATCATGGGGAAGTACATTGAGAGCTATAACAAATGCCTTAATAAACTTGGAAACTATGTGGAAAAATAGTTAAAGGTACATAGAATCTGGTAAAGAAAAAATTTTGAATATATATGTAGTAGTTTTGTTTTTATTACCGAACGGAACTTACTTTCTGGACGAGCATCGTACTGTATTTTGCTTAATAGAATTCCCGCTAGCGAGCTCTGAACACCTCAGGTTATTTCTTGCCCACCCGGTATTTCAAATTGTTCCAATTTTCATTGTCAAAGTTTACTGATCTTATAATACCCTGTGGCTTTCCTCAGAATGTCAGAAAAAAAAACTACACGGAGAGAAATGCTTTGGATGTAGCAACAATAAGGGAGTTGATGAGTGCTTGATTGTTGAAACAAAAATACAATTTGATGCATCATGAAAAAATTGGATCTTACTATACAATCAAATTGTCACCATTAAAATTCACTATTAATATGTAGTTTTTTAATACTGATGCAGCATCAATATCGGAAGATGACTATTTCATATATTGTTCTGTCATCAATATACGGATGCCCATGCAACAATATCGGAAGTTGCTGATTATATTATACTTGTTGATTGGTCGAGAAATTACGTCACTCGCTCTGTTGACGAGGTCAAAGAGATAACAAGGTCTGGAAATGGAAAAGTCACCTAACCATTTCATTGTCTCCATCTTGGATGTTAATAATCAGTGTTTTTCGATTGTTGGAAACAATGAAGGTTGAAGGTGTATAAAAATTATTATAATTCTTTCCATAAATCTGATTTCACATTTACTAGCAGACCACCCTTATAAATTTCACTAACTACGTGTCGCGAAAAACGCTCAAGAATTTCCGTTTCATAACCTCGAGAATTTCCGTTTTTATCCTCTTTAGTTAATTTTAGCTATATGATTCATGGTTTATTCGGGTAGTCTCATAAATAGTTAATGATTTTCATAGGAAAATTTTCTACTAATCGACTCCGATAAACAACAGTTTGTATTCCTTACTGGTTATTTTTAATATTATTTAATTTCAGAGGGGTGCAAGTAGAAAGTGTGCCTTCCCGAAAGGAGGTTTGCTGAAGGTCATTAAATTTTCTTTTTTCTAGGCATAATGCAATCTGTTAAGAGCTGCTTGTTTCTTAAGGCATGGACTCCTGTGCGTCCTGATTACTGACCAGCTCTGAAGGGTGTATGCTGGACCATTATCACCAGCTCTGGCTCCAACAGCCTTTTTTTGAAACCATTGGTGTGCACAAAAAGAGAAATAGAATTATTCATTTATGATACAACTATTAATTCATGAAATAAACTTGATACTACTAACATACCCTGTATATATATATATATATGGGGTATGGTCTAGAAAACTATTGATGCGTTATCAATATCCAGTATTATCATGAAAATAAAAATTTTACAAGAGCCCATAGCTCTATTGCTGTAGGAGCAGAAAACTATTGATGTGTCATCAATATCCATTATCCCTGCAAGGAAAATTCGTTGCTCTAGCAGTGGTGTATTGGTGTGGTAACAAAAGACTATTGTTCTGACAACAATATTTATTGAATGAGATTAAGAAAAAGAATTGTTCTCTGATCAAAAAACACTATCAAAACAGTTTTATCCACACAACAAAAAATATTGATGGAACAGGATTAACCATAAAATATTGTTACAGTGACCACAGATAAGGTTGTCACAACAAAAAATTTCTCTCCGTGTAGAGACAGTCCAAGGACGTCATCAGATTGGCTTGTTAAGACGTCTTATGGACCTGTTTAGAATGCCCGAATAAAGTACTAGAGACGTCCTCAGGGCAGCCTAATGTTGTCCAGATAGGATGTCTTAGGGACGGTCGTAGGGTGGGACGTATATTCTGAGTAAGACAAATTTTTGATTTTCATGCGACGTTTTAAAGACGACCTGAATTTTCCATGAGGATGTTTTTAGGACGTCCTATCGACTTTAGTTTGCCATATGGGTAGATTGTAGCCCAAAGTCTGAGGTTTTCATATAGCGAAAAGTATTATCTTTTTGGTTCTGCATGGTTGAGTGTTTGAGTGAGGCGCTATATGCCTCAAGCCACTGAAGCCGTTTTGCCACTACGGCATATTTCGAGTGTTAATGTAGGTTAATGGGGAATGGTCTTTTTCTTTGTTCGTTGGGGTGAATGGTGTTAGGTTTGTATTGTAGAGATCATTATAAGTGGCGATGGTGTGTTGGAACTTTCTCCCTTGGAAAATACGTGTATTTTTTATTTTTTTAGATTTTGATGTTTGGGTTTTTCTTCAGTGGTCATGAAACATATTATCTGTTTATCCACATATATTAAAAAACAAAAACTACAAAGCTTTTGTCGATCACACTTGTGTTTTTCATAATTTTGAACCTAAAATAAACTGAATAGAAAATAACAACCCACAAGTTCCACCCTCTGCTGAGTATTCTGAATGTTCAACTCTAATTGGTCTATTTCCTTTGGAATGGTCCTTTTTTTGGGCTGAACAGAGGAAAAAAATCTATAGAGCCCTCTGTGCTGAGTAATCAATGGCTCTGAACGGGCTTAGCTAGTTTTAAACTTTCTGAAAGATCTAAAAATTTAGGGTCTCTGACGCTTCTAATAAATTTCATGTCGATTTTGTAATAGGATTGCCTGCTTTTTGAATGTGTTTTGCATTTGTCTTCTGCACTTTGCCAAACCAGATTTCTGGTCAAATCAATTGAGTGTTTTGTGCCCCTAGTTTCAAATTTGTGCCATGTTTCATCAGAGCCTTTCCGTGTTGCTTTGGATTTTTGGATGGTGTGCGCTGCTGTTGGCATTTTTTGTGTGTGGCATGGAATTTAAAGATGCTCTGGTTAAAAATATTTTTTGAATAAAGCGACTTTTTAAAATTTCTTTCGAGTTTATGAAACCCGTTTGAGCAACAACAGGCGAGCAACAACAAAGAAACAAACGATTTCAAAGTCAACAATAAATGTCACTGGGAGATTTAAGAAACATTAGCTTTCTGTATTTCTGGCTTTCAGGGAAGGAGAAGTTTTAAAGTATAGCCAAAAATATTGATAAGCTAACGTGAAATCTCACGTAAGAGAAGAAATATAATAAAAAGACTGTAACAGAGAGTCGGGTAATCTCTTGAGTCGGGTAAACTGGAAAAAAAATGTCTAACAGAGGGTTTTCTTCTTTGATGAGTTTTGTGAAGGAAGTGCAGATAAACACTCCAGCTGACTGGAAATTGGCGATAGAATTAAGATTGGTACCTAGGAGTGCCTGTTGTAAAGCCTGCTGTGGCCTAATAGAATTCCCGCTAGCGAGCTCTGAATACCTCACGTTATTTCTTACCCAACCAGTATATAGAGAGACTAGCAGAGAACCCGACGTTGCCCGGGTTATTTCGCTTGTAGGTAAACAGAACAACCTCAAAAAGCTAAATTAAACCTCCAAATTGGTTAAATATTTAATCAAACCCTACAATATAGAGCGAAGGGACTATCCATTCTAAGAAAATTCCGGAAGACAGGAATTTACATCGTCACTGAAAAAAAAATTTTAAAGGCTCACAATGGATAGACTTCTCCAAGGATGCCTTCTAGTCTAAATAATTTTTACTCACGTAAACTTGCTTTAGATGTACACTTCAGTTACTGTTCATTTTTAAATATTGTCAAGAAATTGTTAGATACTAAGAATGCTCTTTTCTAAGAAAAGCCTGAATAACAGGAATTCTATGCATTGGATTCTATATTGCACAAACTTTGACATATTTTATTGATCCTTGCATAGTGTTGGCACTATTGTTGACACTATTGTTGATACCTCTTGGTGCACAAACTTTTATTTGCCATGTTGGTCATGAGATATATATTGTTGGTCCGCGCAGAGTGTTTGTGAATTGTGTGTTGATACCATTGTTTATAATTATTGTTGCAAAAATATTGTCTTGCATCTTTGGTCATGATATATTTCTCGTTAATATGCCCTGCCATAACCTTGAATATCGATTTTTTCATCAATAATTAATATTTAATCGAAATCTGAGTTAGACAGTGACCTTCCTATTGCTTTGAAGGTCATGTTAGCGAAATTTTATCAAGATTGGAATAAAAATGTAGATTTGTATAAAAACCTTCCTCATGCTTTGAAGGTCATGTATACGAAATTTTATCAAGATCAGAATGAAAGTGTATATTTGTATAAAAATCAAACAAACCCACAAACAAACCCACAAACAAACAAACATCCTTCTTTATATATATAGAAAGACTAGCAGAGGACCCGGCGTTATCCAGGGTAATTACACATTAGGGAAACCAAAGAAAGATCCTTGCCTTATCAAAAGACTGAATATTACTGATGTTAAGAGAGAAAAAATAAAAAGGTTCTTCCTCAATAAGAAAGTTCAACAGCGCCAGAATGAATTATAAGAATCAGTATTGATAAATGCAATAAATAAAAAGGCGTTTGAGCACACAAGAAAAGCATTTCTGATGCAGGGTGTTTCAAAATGAATATCGAGGTTTTCAGGCTTCGTATTATTTATTACATTTAACTTTCAGTTATAAATAATATTTCAAATGAAAGAGCATCTCAAACAGTCTTGCTGGTACACTTGTGAGCATGCTCATGCTATTTCGCCGCGTCATTGATTTATCCTAGTATGCAATTGGTTAAAAGTCGTTGTACCCAAGCGCTGGATTGGCTGCAATGAGCCGAATGACAGAGCTTGTTTCGCATGACCTCCACGATCAGCCGATCTGACGCCATGCTATTTTTACCATTGGGGGTTAAAAGTATAATGTGTATGTTCCCAGCTGATCTACCCGACTTAACAAAAGAAATAAGATTGAAGTAGTTTCTGCAACAATTACCCCAGACGCACTGATCAAAGAAGAATTCGCCAATCGATGTGTGCCGTGTGACGAAAGGTGTTCACATTGAACACTTCTAAGAAAAACTGTTTTTATAGTTTGACGTTTCCATTATCAGGGCTTCTGTGCAGGAGGGGTTGCCCCGACGCATAAAAGTCATCTAATCATATTAGACCCGCTAACAATCCTACCTTCATTGTTTTAAACAAACGAAAAAATATCAATTGTTAAAATCCAAGAAACAATGAAGGTTACATTCTTATTCAGACTTGCATGGCCAGGTGACTATTCCGCTCTGGAGCCTGTTTTTTTTGTTGGTTACAGTATAGTCAACCGAAGGAAATAATCCACACAAATTTAATACTTAAGATTACATTGCATGATAATGTGTTGTTTCAATAGCTTTTTTAATTATAATTATTTTAATTTAATAATCTTAATAATGTTAACTCTAGATATAATAATAAATTATTAAACATAAATTAATATTGAAACGGTAAAACTTAGAGTAAAATTCAAGTGTGTAATATTTCCCTTTGATGACTGTATTTACAGCGCAGCCCACGAGAAAGACAAGCCCTGACGTGGAAAAGTCACCTGATCATCTTAGTCCGAGTAACAATGTAATCTTCATGATTTTCCACCAAACGAAAAATTGCTGAATGTTAAAATTCAAGATGGCATTAAGCAATTTTTCGTTTGTGGGAAACAATGAGGATTATATTGTTAGTCAGAATCAGATGATCCTACCTTTTCCGAGCAAGGGCCTATCTTGTATGTGGGCTACGACTTACAGACTATGGCATACGTGTTCTTGTGCTACATTCGTACGCTGTAAGTATTACGATGTCACTTGCCTGCTTATCTTGTAAGTCGACAATGGTAAAGCTTACATCTAACAATGTTTAATCATCAGATCGAGTTTTACATTCACATAAAATCATTGCGTTTGATCAAGAGTGACATCAGATATCGTTTTCGTTGGGAGGTGTGGTTACACGTATCTAGCACTAATTTTACTAGCTTTCTTTATTATTTCTAATAAATTTAACAAAGATGATTCAGGCATGATATAATCCCTTTGAAAGAGTGCTTTAATTTGTAAAAAAAAATTCATGGAGTTTTCCCATTAAAGGCTATGCATTCCCAGGACCAGCAACTTAAGAACCGTAATAAGAGGCACCCATACATCTAAAGTAATTTCCTGTAACATATATTACGAGGAGCGAGCTAGAAGTATTAACCAATCGTATCAGGACTGCCTTATCATACACAATAAGTAGTAGTAACTTATACATTTCAAGGACCAACACTTTACACAACCTTAGCGAGGACCGCTTGGTCATATGCTATAATGCTCTGTACCACATCCATTCCACGGACCAGCTCGTTATGCACAACAGTAAGGACCGCTCTTCAGTAATTGTCTATAACATACATACCGAGAACCAACACCTCACACAATCTTAGCGAGGACCATTGGATCAAATCCTAAAATGCTGTGTAACACATGCATTCTGAGGACCAATTTCATACACACAATAGTGAAAACTGCCTTTGTATGTACGGTAATTGTCTAAAACATACATATCAAAGACCACCCTTTCATTTAAAGTAATTCTCTATAACATACATACTGAAGACAAACTCCTCGCACAACCTTAGCGAGGACCACTTGATCATATTCTATAATGCTCTCTTAACAAAGACATTCCGAGGACTAATTCCTTTCACACAATAGCGAGGACCACCCTTGCATGTTCAGTAATTGTCTAAAACACAAATAGTGAGGACCAACTCCTCACACAATTTTAGCGAGGACCAGTTTGTCATAAAAATGGATGTTGGTACATATGTATGAGATAGATAAACTCCAACATCGTTTGACCGATCACCATGCACGTTAGGACACTTGATCTTCAGACCAGGAGGAAGGTTTATGTCTATCTCAGATTTCGAAAAAATAATAATTATCGATAATAAATCGATATTCATGATGATCGCAGGGCATTTTTTAAGAGGTATCTCATAATGCAAAGCAAAGTTTCTCCAACAATAGGTATCAACACGCAAATTATCAACTCTATCATGGACCAAGATATATATCTCATGACGAACAACCAACAATCATTACACATACAACAACAACAACTAAAAACAATTAAACATTTAATTATTTTAACTATTATTTTATTTAAAAAATATTCTATCTGAGAATTCGGAAAAATAACTCGAAAATGTATAAACCTCTAGAATGCCACGTTAAAATTAAACATGGGCAGCGACTGTCAGGCAGAAGAACTGCTGAAACATTTGAAAAGCGAGAGGTACGCCTGGAAACTAACCGGTTCAGAGTTTCTACTTCAAGAGCTGCTGAAACATTTATAACGCGAGACGCACGATTTGAAAACTTGCGACTGCGACTTTCTACTTCAAAAGCTGCTGCATTATCCGAAAAGCGAGACACACGACATAAAACGAAACGCTCACGACTGACTCGATCAAGACGAGAATAGATCAAGCGGCATTTCATTACGATAAATACTGCGATTACTGAATGCATCGCGATGTTGTAATTGGTTCAATGAATACATTGTGCATACATTGTTGCGCTTTGAAGTATCAGAAAGAAACGCCTGGCGTGTGTTGCTCCAGTAGCTGAGCCATCTGAAACACTTCTAACTTATGTGGCTGGAACGACGAATGATGTGAGATGTGATAATTTCAGGCCCACATTTAAAATGCAAGGAGAAGTTTATCATCAGATTGGTTCACTTCTTCCAGTACCATAGCGAGAACCGCAATTTTTGCAAATTTATTCCATGGACAATGTGGAGAAAGAGATTGATCGACGATGCACATTAAGTATAGCATCATTAATACTATATGTGATTTTAGTATTGCTGAATTACGAACATTATTCCATGACCACAACTATTTCGTCAGAGATTTTAAATCCACGTGGAGAATGTGAGAGCGAAGGACTTCAAATTCATTATCAGGCCAGACAAAATGCCATCGACTGACCATGATAGACGCTTCAATGCTCCAATAATCTCTGAAGTATCAGCTGTAATTGTCGGAACAGAGATTACCCGCCTAGATATTGTTATCAGCAAACCAGATCAAACCACTCAACGTGTTGTTGAAACACACAGATCGTAAGATGCACTTCAATATCCAATACTGTTTACGAGAGGAGAAAATGGATATCAGCTGCAATTGTAGGAAACAAATACCGCGACAGGAACTGCAACAACAAATAAAGTTATTTGTATGGATTTTTATGCATACCCTGTCATGATTCGAGCCCAACAATTCTGCAGTGTGGTCATCTTTTTCAAAAATCTTTCGTTGACATGTAAGTCAAAAACGAGCGATTCAATTACATTCGTTACAACCACTCGAAACTTCGAGCCGAAGAGTAGGCTACATTCATTCAATCGTGAATTATAAAAAAGTTGTTGATATTGGACAAATGGTTATTCTTCCGGCTTCGTATACTGGAATTCCAAGACATATGCAAGAATATGCCCAGAATGCTCTGATATATGTTCGTAAAGATGGACGTCCAGATCTTTTCATGACCTTTACGTGTAATCCATCTTGGGATGAAATCAAATATTTACTTATGCCTGGCCAGCAACTATCCCACTGACATGACCTCATAGCGTGAGTTTTCAAACTAAAATTTATACGATTCATGGATCTCATCACTAAGAATAATATATATGGAGAAACTCGCTCCTCATGTATTGAGTTATTGATATCGCTATTTTGTATCATTTGTTATTTATCCCTTGACGAATTTTTTTTTTACGCTTGACGGACTAATTGATATTTAGTTCCCCGGTGAGTCAATTATTTTAAGCGTCTAGTTTTAGCTCGTTCCTCGTCGTGTCATTTTTTTTTGACGTGTCTTGTTTGTTCTCTGATAGAACTTTTTCCGATATTTTTTTAATAAACCTTAGTTACTCCCCTCTCTCTGATTATCCAGTCCGCGATAAGAATTTTTAATCGCCTAAGAATTTCCTTTGAGTTATAAGGAAAATTTGTTTTCCGGTTCTCTCCCTTTGATAAAGGATAGAAGGAGATTTGTGCCTTTTGCTGTGGTTACTAGATTTATTTATTGTTGAAAAAGGAATAATCATTTAATTCTTCTTAGTCTGCTTTGTGAGCTAAAAAATAATTTTTTATTATTTATAAAATATTTTTTATTACTACAATATGTTTATGCTGGTTTCTTACCCATGTTATTGTTAGTTTTGAGTGCGTGTTCTCTGTTCGCTTAGTTTTTCATTGTTTAGGCAGTTTCGTTGTATTCGGCTGCTCATTTTCTTGCGACTGGCTGTTTCTTTTCTTTGAACTCGGATGTCATGTCCGCGATATTTAAATTTTCTTTTGATTTTTGTAATTTTTGGGTTTTGAAGATTTTTTTGGACAGAAGTAGAAATCAAGCGAGATAGGTAGCAACAGCTTCATGGCCCTCCCCTGGGACAGTGGGTTGGCTTTTCAGTGGAAGATAGACTTCCCAGCCTAAGACGTCAACGACATTTACTTTGGTTCATGAACGAAAAGTTCCTGTTTGGATATTATTTCGGCTCTTACCCAGTCGCCTCTCAGGATCATGGCATCCAGCACTGCATCTATTCCAGTTTTTTCTTTTTGCGTGGTTGAAGTTGTTCAGGCGCTTCGTCTTCGTAGAATCGTCCACTAACTTATCGTTGCCCCGTTTCAGTTGCGGTTGAGTCTTTTTTGGGATAAGTTTTCACCCCGGCGATCTTTGAATTTGTGTTCATCGTCGGATGTTTCCAGAGTCGACCTTCTCCTGTTATGGATATTTCACTTACGTTCCCGGTTTATCTTCATTTAAAGTGACTTTGTAAAATGTCTCGCAAGTTTTTTATTATTGCAATATCACTTTTGTTTCATTTAATATAATGGACTCTCTCAGCAATCTCACAGAGTCGTTATTTCATTTTGTTTCTTTTTATTTTTAATTTTATTATTGTAAGCAATTCTTTCTGATTCATGAAAATAATATTTTTTTTTCCTTGCTTTAAATTTTTTTTATAATTATTTTCGTTTTCTTTTTCCAGGACCTTGCTCATGTTGTCGCCTACGTCCTTCCTTCTCTCACCCCTTTTGATATTCGTAAGAACCTGTTTTGTCCATCTTTGCCCTTCATTTTTCCGTTACTGTTCGTTATTGGTCTGTCGTCTTTGTTCTAGTTTATATTTTTGTATCTCGTTCTTAGGCACTGTCCAGAGGAGGTCCCGGGTTTATTGCTTGTTTTGTTTTGCTTCAAGCTTTTATGTTTCCGTTTTAAATATCTTTTTAAATTGTTAATTTTCCTTCCATTATTATTAATTTTTTTATGTTTAAAAAAAGGGAAAAAGATTTTTTTTTATTTCCAGTTTATATTTTTTTATTATACTTTCATTCAATGGTCTTGCCTGATTACAGTGTGGACGTTCCTTCGCAACCTTTCTGGACTTTCACCACTCTACTGGATTCTCCTAGCCTTGTTCAAGTTAACCTCTTCCACTCGACCAGTCCGCTCGTCACTCGTCATTGACCGGTCTTTGGATGTTAAGCTCTTGGTTTTCCCGTCTCTCCCTCGCCTTTTACTAATGTTGGAATTCAGAGAAGCTAGTTTTAAAATTGGTTTACTTGAAAATGATTAGGACAACGCATTGGCTGAATCATCTGAAACACGTCATGCTCACGAAATACGAATTCTGTTGGCCATAATGTTGACATCTGCGCACCTTCTGATCCGCCAAATCTATAGGTAAAAAACACAAGTAGAGTATGAGCGAAGACATACTTTTTCGAGCACGCAGAGACAACCTAGCCTAAATGTTACATTATTCGTAAGACATTTTCAATGAAGCAATCATATCACTTGAAGATATGTGTTTGTCGATTAACCAAAAAAACCTCCATCAACTGGAACTTTTTTCATCAGAACATAACAGAAACGCTGTTGTCGATATAGACGTGTTGCGAGAAAAACAATACGACGTTGATGCGCTACAAATTTATGTTGAGGCTCAGAAAATGCTTTTAACAACCGATCAAAGACTCGCGTACGTCTCAGTTATGGAGCATATACGGGCTGAAAATGGTAGACTTCTTTTTCTTGATGCACCAGGAGGTACCGAAAAAACATTTCTACCGAGTTTGATACTCGCAGAAATGCGAAAGAAACATGAGATTGCTCTGGCTTTGGCATCATCGGGGATTGCAGCAACCCTACTCGATGGACGACGCACGGCGCATTCGGCTTTCAAGCTGCCATTGAATTTAACTCTAGCTGCACATCCCCTTTGCAACATGGGAAAAACATATAGAATGGAAACTGCATTGAAAACATACCAACTCATTATTTGGGATGAATGTACCATGGCTCATAAGAAAGGACTTGAGGCTCTTGATCGTACTTTACGAGATTTTGAAAACGTTCGGCGTCCAATGGGCGGAGCTGTGATACTGTAAAATTAGCAAAACAGTAAATTCTTTGTAGTGTTTTCAATTAACTGTTTCATAAAATGCTATTATAAAATATTAGCTCTTTATGCATTACAACTTAAGAATTTTATTCAATCGTAAAAGAAAAGTTTTTCCCTCCTCTGATTTCCATCAAACTTTACCCGTTATTCCAGCAGACGAGCTGACTGCTTGCCTGAAGAATTTGGCTCTCTGGGGCCACGTGAAGAAAATTACACTGTAGACCAAAAGGCGTGCGCATTTAGTCGCAGATGATTCAGCGCAAACATTTTCCAACCAACTGTTGGATATAGGCGATGGCAAACTTTGGGAGATATCGTTCCCACCAGACTTCTGTAAACTTCGGTCATCAATTGAAGTTCTTGAAGAGAAGGTTTTCTCGAACATCACCAACAACTTCAACAATCACGATTGGTTTTGCGAGCGGGCTATCTTAACTCCAAAGAATGATGATGTAAACATGTAAACATCATTCTTAGAAAGGAATCACATTTTTATTTTTATTAAGTGAAAATTATTATTGATTAAAAAAAAACTAAACCGACTTCAACAATGAAATTAATATGGTTACAGGGATACAAATCATTTTTCAATATAAACATGATAAGATCATTTCTTAGAAAGGAATCACATTTTTAGATCTAGAACTCACGCATACTCAAACGGACCAGCATCATCAGCATCGTGGAGGCTGGATAACGGGCCTGGCGGGATGTCTGAATCCTGGGCCATCTCTTGTCTACTTCGTTCGTCTGAACTTGGATACGGTGACACAGCAGTTTAGGAAAAGACCGAGGGACAAAGACTAACTGATATGTTATGGGAGAAAAGCATTGTTAAAGCGGGGTCACCGCGATGGAATACAAATTTAAGAAGACCTCGTTAAAAATCGAGCAAAAACAAAAAGAAAAACTGGTTGCACCAAATTAAAAGGAAACGTTAAAATAAAAGAATTTAGGTGATCCCTCTCTTGCAAACTGTGCAAAACTGGACATTTGCAAGCAATGGTTTCTGCAGCCAACCGAGGAAAACTAAGCCCCAGTCATCGATGCTTACGTCCGCAACAGCCTACATGAAGAGGGCAAGAATTAGAAAGCCGCTGGAAAGGTCTTGACGACGCAAAAGCCAAGATCGTTCTCCCAGATCGAGAAAACCTAAGTTTTTTCTTCGACGAAAAAAAAAGTACTCAACGAATCTCTTCAGAATTGTCTTTTCCAGGATTTTGGAAATTGTTGGTAACAAGCTGATGGGCCTGTAGCTAACAGGATTTGCAGGATTTTCTCCTGGCTTAGGAATGCTTAAGACAACTGATTGCTTCCAAGCATCCAGGAAGTAAGTGTTCTTCCAGCAGTCGTTAATCACTTTTGCAATATCTTGAATTGTATTTGGAGGTAAATTTTTCAAAGCACTGTTCTCAACAGAGTCTTTACTTGGAGCTTTTCTCGTTTTTAAATTTTTAATGATGCTTAGGACTTCATTTACATTAATGCTATGTTTTGGGAATTCATTGCCTGGGATATTTATGGCTTTCTTGTTGTGCAAGGCTCGAACCATGCACCAAAGAGAGTTATCGTGGGTCGACAGCCTCTTAACTTTATCGCTCCACCTGTCATTACGAAGTGCTTTTACCTCCTCGTGAGCTCTTTTAGTGAGCCTATTATACTCGGTCTTAAGCCATAAATCACGAGTTCAGTAACGACAATCGACAATCGAACAGTGTAGCGTATCGGTATTCGTGTGGAACTTCAAGCATAGCTTCCATAATCTCACCCTTCATAATCATATTCCAAGGGAAATACACTGAACTAGAAAAGAAGCCTCATGTACCCACAAAGGTCATCCAAAGTATGAAAGAAAAATGCCTCCTCTTGGTGGAGGAAAATTTGATTGACGACTGTCTAGACTAGAAGCAGACCACTAGTATTAGATAAAATACGACTTATGAAGTCCAGCAATCTGGAAATAAGACATTATCAATGTCTTCAAAATTAATATCAAGTATATGCCTTGGATCACAATATCTCTTTCTATGCATAGGATGCTTTAGAATGCCCGAGACTAGCTCGTTGCTATGATTATCTATATCGGGCAGCATGAATTCCATGAGCCCTTGAACGTATCTGCCAATATGAGTCATGTTGAAGTCATTAAAAATGGAGGAATTGCGAACAATTCTCCGATATTTTTGCGCAATAGTCCTAAGGGTAACGTTTTGGAACGTTTGCAGTTCTTTCCATCTAGTCTTACATATTGTGGCCCAGACGGGCACACCATACGTCAAGATAGTCTGAACAATGACCTTATAGAGTAGGAGTTTATTATCAATGTTTAGAGCACTATTCCGGCCCAGCAGAGCAATCAAACTAAACTTGGCTCTCCTAGCCTTATTCAACGCATAAGTTGCGTGGGGAGTCCAGGTAAGTTTAGAGTCAATAACAACACCAAGATATTTATAAGTTTCAACCCAGTCCAGTTTTTCGCCATATAGTGTTAGAGAATCCAATGATCTCTTTCTTTTCTTGGAAACAAACATCGCCTTGCATTTGTCTACATTCAATTTTAGCCTCCACTTGCTAAACCAGCTTTCACACTCCTTTAGAGCCTTCTGCAGCCGCGAGACTACTACGGCTGGTTGACGAGCACAGGTCAGTATAGCAGCGTCATCTGCGTAATAAAAGAGCTTACATTTAGAAGGACTTGGAAAGTCTCTCATAAAATAATTGAATAATCCTGGCCCCAGGACTGAACCCTGTGGGACACCAGCTTTTACTTCATACATAGAAGATAGATTATCTCCAACTTTGGCCTGAAAGAACCGGTTGGAGAGAAACGACTGTATCAGAATAATTATGTCTTGAAGAAATCCATCCATAATCATTTTAAAAATAAGATCATCGTGCCAGACTTGGTCGAAGGCTTTGTGTACATCGAGGAAAACGACCCCACAATACATAGACAGATTAAGGGGCTCATTGATATCCGCTGCGAGTCTCCATGTTCGGAGTTGGCAGGAATGGTTTGAGCGAAAGCCAAATTGTTCATCGAGGATGAGATCGTTGGCATCACAATACTCAATGAATCTCTTGAGAATTGTTTTTTCCAAAATTTTGGAAATTGTTGGTAACAAGCTGATAGGCCTGTAGCTAACAGGATTTGCAGGATTTTGTCCTGGCTTAGGAATGCTTAAGACAACTGATTGCTTCCAAGCATTCGGGAAGTAAGTGTTCTTCCAGCAGTCGTTAATCACTTTTGCAATATCTTGAATTGTATTTGGAGGTAAATTTTTCAAAGCACTGTTCCTAATAGAGTCTTTACTTGGAGCTTTTCTGAAAGTGAACTTGCAATAAGCTGCGCTTTATCATCATCATTCGTGATGAATTTGCCATTTTGGGCAAACAGAGGTGGGATATTTATGGCTTTCTTGTTTAGCAAGGCTCGAACCATGCACCAAATAGAATTATCGTGGGTCGACAGACTCTTAACTGTATCGCTCCACCTGTCATTACGAAGTGCTTTTACCTCCTCGTGAACTCTTCTAGTGAGGCTATTATACTTGGTCTTAAGCCATGAATCACGAGTTCGGTAATGACAATCGACAATCTAACAGTGTAGTGTATCGGTATTCGTGTGGAACTTGAAGCATAGCTTCCATAATCTCACCCTTCATAATCATATTCCAAGGGAAATACACTGAACTAGAAAAGAAGCCTGATGTACCCACAAAGGTCATCCAAAGTATGAAAGAAAAATGCCTCCTCTTGGTGGAGAAAAATTTGATTGACGATTGTCTGAAGTAGGAGTATATTATATAGTAAGCCACAGAAAAAAAGAAAGAATTTATGAAATCCAGTAATCTGGGAAGATGACATTATCAATGTCATCAAAATTGAGTCTTGGATTACGATGCCTTGGATTACGATGCCTTGGATACGTCTTGGATATGCCTTGGATATGTCTTGGATATGCCTTGGATATGTCTTGGATATGCCTTGGATATGTCTTGGATTACGATGCCTTTTTCTATGTAGAGAATGTTTTAGAATGCCAGAGACTAGATCATTCTCATGATTTGCCATAATAGGCAGCACGGTTTTCATGAGCTCTTGAACATATTTCCCGACATGGGTCATATCAAAATCATTATGAATGGAGTAATTGCGAGCAATTCTCCTATCTAATTGTGCAATAGTCCTTAGGGTAATGTTCTGGAAAGTTTGGAGTTCCTTCCATCTTGTCTTGCAAACCGTAGCCCAGACGGGCATGCCATATAGCAAGATGACACGAACAATTATTTTGTATAACAGTAGTTTGTTATCAACACTGAGGGCACTGTTACGACCCAACAGTGCAATTAAGCTAAACTTTGTTTTTTGGCCTTGTTCATCGCATAAGTCACATGCATATTCCATGATAGTTTTGAATCAATAACAACGCCAAGTTATCTATACTTATCAACCCATTCCAAGTATTTGCCATATAACTTTAAGGAGTAAAGATTTCTCTTTTCCTTCTTAGTGATAAACATTGCTTTGTATTTGTCGACATTCAGTTTCAATCGCCACTTGCTAAACCAGATTTCACATTCCTCAAGGGCCTTCTGCAAACGTGATACAACAACACTAGGCTGGCGTGCCCATGTCAGTATAGCAGCATCATCCGCATAAAAATATAGCTTGCAGTAAGAGATTTCAGGGAAATCACGTATATAGTAATTGAACAGAACTGGCCCCAGCACTGATCCTTGTGGGACACCGCCATTTATCTCACAGGTATCAGATAATTCATTTCCAACTCTGGCCTGAAATGACCTGTTGGATAGAAACGAGTGAACTAGACTAAGTCATGTGGGAAACCATCAGTTATCATTTTATAAATAAGGCCTTCATGCCAGACCTGATCAAATGCTTTATGAACGTCTAAGAAGATGACGCCACAATACATCGAATGATTAAGGGGAGTGTTAACATCCGCTATAAGTCTCCAAACTTGCAGCTGGCAAGCATGTTCCGCCCGAAAACTAAATTGTTCTGCACGGATGAGATTATTGGTTGTGCATAAATCTAAGAATCTTGTGAGAATTGTTCTCTCCAAGATTTTGGATATAGAAGACAGCAACTGATGGGCCTGTAGCTTACAGGGTTTGCAGGGTTTTGACCGGGTTTAGGAATACTTAGGACAACAGACTGTTTCCATGCATCCAGAATATAACAGTTATCCCAACAGTCGTTTATAATTTTAGTGATATCACTAGTTACATTATGCGGTAAGTTTTTTAAGGAATTGTTATTGATAGTGTCTTTACCTGGTGAATTCTTTTTCTTGAGTTTCATAAGCAATTTTGAATCTCAGCTACCTGTATTTTATGTTTGGCCTTATGATGGCTATTGTTGTAACGCATTGTTATGCTGCTTTCTACCATTTCGGTTACGAGTTCAGTAACGACAACGACATCGACGAAAGCCACCCCTTCGGTTACGAGTTCAGTAATCGACAATCGACAATCGAACAGTGCAGGGAAAACGAGACGAGTGGTCCGAAAGCAACGCTTTCACTGCCATACTCATCCAAGAAGTAACCAGGGGAAGTACACTGAATTAGGCAAGAAGCCAAATGAAACCTAGTTAAGTCATCCAGAGGATAAGATGGGGTCCTTTGCTATAAGGACGATAGAGTTGATTGTTGATTGACAAGCAGCACGAGGAGCTTTGAGATCCAGTATTCGGGAAAGATGGCCTTTTGGATGTCGTCGAAATTGATGTCCAGAACGTGTCGAGGCCTGCGATGCCTGAGGAAACTTCTAAACGTGAGCGGGTGTTCCAGAATATCTGCAAACAGTTGATTTGGATGCTCCTTGATCTTCAGAAGCAACTTTTTCAGCGACTCCTGTACATAGCTACCAATTGGAGATATATAGAAATCTTCAGCAATAGAAATATTTGTAGCGACTCTCCTGTCAAGTTGGGCGATAGTCCTCAGAGTAACGTTTTGGAAGGTTTGGAGATCCGTCCATCTAGAGCTGCATATTGTAGCCCAGGCAGGCATACCATAAAGAAGAACGGTTCGTATAACCATCTTGTAAAGCAAAAGTTTGGTATCCACTCCAAGAGCGCTGTTTCGTCCCAGAAGGGCAACCAGACTGAACTTCGCCTTCTTGGCTCTACTTTTCGCATAGCAGACGTGGTCTCCCCAATTTAGCCCTGCATATACCACCACACCGAGGTATTTATAGTTTTTTACCCACTCGAGCTCTTTACCAGAAAGGAAGAGGGAGTTCGGGGGTTTTCGATGTTTCTTCGTAATGAACATCGCCTTGCACTTGTCAACGTTTAAGTCGAGTCTCCACTTTGCAAACCATTTCTCGCAAAGATGTAAGGCCTTTTGTTACCGTGATATGACGTGAGCGGGATTTCGGTCAGTAGTCATGATGGCCGCGTCGTCAGCGAACAGATATAATTTGCAATTAGTAAAAGTAGGGAAGTCATGGATGAAAAAGTTGAACAGCGCAGGGCCCAAGACAGAACCCTGCGGAACACCAGCATTGACGTCACAAGGATTAGACATGGAGCATCCAACCTTGACACGAAATGTCCTGTTTCACAGAAAGGAACTAATCAAGGTAATGAGTTCGTCCGATAAACCGCAAGTAATCATCTTGTATATGAGGCCATTGTGCCAAACCTGATCAAAAGCCTTACGGACATCCAAAAAGACAAGACCACAGTACTTGGCACAGTTAAGCGGAGTGTTTAGATCTGCAACAAGATGCCAGATCTGAAGTTGACAGGAGTGACCTGGGCGAAAGCCAAATTGCTCATCCCGAACGAGATTGTTTGCTACACAGAATTCGTCAAACCTCTTAAGAATGATGCGTTCGAAAACTTTTGACAGCACAGGTAGCAAGCTTATGGGTCTGCAGCTGAAGCAAGAGCCGGGTTTAGGCCAGGCTTTTGTATGGTAACTATGACGGACTCTTTCTATTGGTCGGGGAAGTAACCATGTTTCCAGCAGTCGTTCATGGCTTTGGTAATGAACGAGACAATATTGGAAGGCAAGTTCTTGAGTGCACTGTTTGTAGTGCTTTAACCTCCTCCTGTACCTTGCGAGAAAGCCGGTTGTACTTAGTCTTGAAGGAGGGAAGTCGCTTACGCTGCCATAATCTTCTGTAAGAGTTTCTTTCGAGAATAAGACGCCTGATATAAGGAGGCAGGTCGAGGTGTTCAGGACGCTTACGATCGATAATGGAGGTCCTGGAAGTAGTGGCATCGTTGACAACACGGGTGGTAGCATTAATATTAGTATTGATATCCTCCTTGTCAATAACCTCCTTGTAAGAAATGCTATTATCTCTAAGAATATCTCTAAAGAGCTTCCAATCCAGTTTAGAGCGGAGCACAATCTTCTTATCGATGTTTAAGCCCTCAAACATAAGCATCACTGGACGGTGATCAGAAGATAAGTCGTCGACTGTGAATATATTATAGGGTTTGAGGAAACCTTTAAGAATTGCAATATCCAGCACGTCGCTAACAGGAGAGTGGTCGCAGTAGTAAGTGTCATCAAGGGGACCAGCAACGAAAGTGTCAATCTCGTTTAACGTGTAACCATATAATATATTGCCGTTTTGATTGGGGTATTTGGAGTTCCATGCATGGTGCTTGGCATTAACGTCGCCCGCAATAACAACTGCGATGGACCCAGACAGCAGCTCGTCAAGTTCGCACGCATCAAGCTTGTGCTTGGGTGGGTTATATAAGGAGATGAATTTGATTTCGTCTGCATCCACATCGTTTATAATCACGGAGACTGCTTCCATTCCCACAAAGTCTGGAGTGACAGACTCACGATGATCAATGCCGTCCTTAACAATTATCGCTGCTCCACCAAAAGCGTGGCTGGCATTATTACCCAATGGCCGCTCCTTGCGATAAACACGATACCCAGGCAAGGTAAAGACATGAGTAGATTTCAGGTGCGTCTCGCACACGAAGGCGATCTCGACATTCTAGTTTGTAAGGAAATTGTAGAATTCGATGCGCTTGCGAGCAATTCCTCTTGCATTCCAAATATTGCAACGGAGTTTTCCTTGATTAATGATCTTGTATGGGTGTCTGTCCATGATCATTTGTTAGATTCGTGAGAGACAATCTGTGGCACTGCTTTTCCACTTTCCTTATATTGATTTAGCAAATTTCCCAGGAACCTGTAAACATCACGCAATTGATTGTGGTCGGCCGCACGTGTGTCCCGAGTATCAGCAGAACTGGATGCGACCGAAGCATAGGATTTTCCCTCTACCACTTTGGTGCTTTTGATCCTTTTGACTTGTGGATATTTGGGATACTTGGTGTAGCTAGAAGTGTGCTGACCAGAACAACGTATACATTTTAGGGGGTCTTTGCCTTTTATGTTAGTACAATCCCTCGACTGATGATCGCCAACGCACTTATTACATCGAGGCGACTCGGTGCAACCTTGGGATACGTGACCAAAACGTAGACAGTTATAGCATTGTAAGGGCCTTTTGTTGCCTCTAAATAGTTCTACAATAACAGCAAGAGGATCGACACGCTTCAAACTCAAAAATGACTTATTGTGTTCATTATTTTCAAATAAGACCGAAACCATTGGCATCTCTACTGTGCCATTTGCTTTTTTAAGCCTTATAGCTTTTTCAGGGAAATAGTTTGCTTTCCTGAGGTCTTCGCAAAAGTCTTCCAGATCATATGTTGTATCAACATTTCGGACGACGTATTTCAGCATTTTTTCAGATTTTAGTTGGTGATGCTGGATCTTAAGCACATCGTTGCTTTTCATTCCAGACACAAGAGTTTTATGACTCTCTTCGTCGTGACACATGATCTTTATGGTGTCCTTTCGAGCTGTGTGGGCGGTAATTTTTCCAAGAGGTACGTGCTTTCTGATCTCCTCCAAAATCTTTTTTATTGGCTTCCCATGGTGACGAACGATGATTGGTGGGATATATATTGCTCCCTTTTCACGGTTAACATTAACATGAGAAGAACTGTGTTTACCTTTGTTAGCTCGAAGGGCTACAGAGGCACTAGCGCTGACATCAATAGTGGACTTAATATTGTCGATCCTGACACCTCCTTTGTTCCTCTTATTCTGTGCAGTCTGCCAGTCACCTCCATCAATGTCGGCAGAGTCATTGTCAAGCCTCCTCTTTGTGCTTGTTCTTGATGAGGAGCTACTGTCGCTGCCCGCGCCCATACCAGCAGGATCTTCTTTACAATCGTATGGAGGAACTGCGTTATCCACTAACATGGGCGAAACGGACGTAATGGGAGAGCCCATAAATTCCTTGATAGCATTGCTAAGATTGGCAATGCCGTTGTTAGTTTACAAATTTGCACGCTTTACATCCTCTCTAAAACTATCAATATTTGTATTTACATTACTAATATCATTAGTCAATGATTCCAATCTTGTTTCCAAGTCTAAATATTTTTTGTTCAATTCGGAACGTAGTGCCTCGAGCTGTTCATTTATAATAGTATCAAAGGCCAGGAATCTTTATAGGCTTGCTCGCAAGGTAACACTTTACCATCAGCGTATTTAATAGTAATGCTAGCGGATTTCGTCGACGCAATGCCTGACGTCGCCATGAGCAGGTGTGGTGCTGGGTTTTGCCGTCCTTAGAAAGACGCAACTACTCAGAACGACTCACTTTTAAAGACTTAAAAAAGTCCTACCTTGTTAGTCCTCTTGGAGATTCCACCGATGCACTGAAAGTCGTCCAGACTGTAATAGGTATGTCGTCGTCCGTCGAGTGGTAGAATCGTCGTGCAGTAGCAGCAGTAGCAGTGAAGTCCCTCAAAAAGCCCTCACGAGTTCGGTAACAGTGGACAATCGAACAGTGAAGTGAAAAGGACATGAGCGGTCCGGTAGCCGAGCTTCCATAACACACTCGCCTTAAGAGTAACCAGGAGAATTACACTGAGTTAGAGGAGAAGCCTGATCACCCTCTTGAGTCATCCTGAGGATAGCGTTCTTACCTTGTAGGACGAGGACTAGGATTGTGGATTGACGTAGTGATATTCCCGGACAAGTGCGGGTTAGGAGATCCAGTAGTCAGGGAAGACGCCCTTGTTGAGATCATCAAAGTTGACTTCTAGGACATGACGGGGTCTACGAAACCTTAAGGGACCCCTAAAAGCTAAGGGATGATCTAATATATTGGCTACCAAGGAATTATCATGTCTCTCAATTTTCGTGAGCAGCTTCTTGAGGAGCATCTGGACAAAGCTACCAATGTGTCCCATACCGAAGTCAACATGTATGGAGTAGTTGTTTGCAACTCTTCTGTCGAGTTGAGCAATGGTCCTGAGAGTTATATTTTGGAAGGTCTGGAGTTCCTTCCATCTTGACTTGCATATAGTAGCCCAGGCAGGCATTCCGTGAAGCAATATAGAGCGGATCACAACCTTGTAGAGCAAGAGCTTATTATCTAGTCCAAGCGCACTGTTTCTCCCCAAAATGTGTTCAGTAGCCGGCTACTGAACGTGACTGTGTCGTCCCCCCAATGTGCAGTGGCCGGAAAATTAAAACGTCCAAGCTGCTTTAGGACGAATAGTTATGACTGTCCTATGCCGTGTTCCATTTTACTGAGGTTTATTGAGTTCGATGTAACAAGTTCAAGTATGTTCACTACATACCAGTCTGTAACAGACATCCTCAGATATTGTGTCTACACTAACGCCATACGCCGCATCTGGTCATAACATTCGGGGATCATACACGGCACATCTTCAAATGGGACTAGGCTGAACTTCGCTCTTTTAGCCTTATTGAGAGCATATTGAACGTGCTCGTTCCAGTCCAATCTAGAATCAATCTTCACGCCAAGGTACTTGTAGCTCTTAACCCAGTCAAGGTTTCTTCATATAGTATGAGGGGCCTTGGGGGATATCTGCGTTTCCGGGTGATGAACATGGCTTTGCATTTATCAACGCTAAGCTTCAGCCGCCATTTGTCGAACCATTCTTTGCACTGATGCAAGGCCTTTTGTAAGCGACTGATGACGTGGGCTGGGTTCCTTGCGCAAGTCGTGATGGCCGCATCATCAGCAAACAAGTACAGATTACCCTTAAAGAACTCTGGAAGGTCATGAATGTAGAAGTTGAATAAGGCTGGTCCCAGGACGGAACCCTGGGGAACACCAGCGTTAACATCACAATGGTCCGACAAGGAGTTACCAACCTTGACACGATATGATCTGTTGGCCAGGAAGGAGCGAACTAGAGCAATCAGCTCATCAGGGAAACCGGAGTTGATCATTTTATAGATGAGGCCATTATGCCAGACTTGGTCAAAAGCCTGATGCACATCGAGAAAGACAATTCCGCTGTACATCGAATAGTTGATTGGACCGTTCAGATCTGCAACGAGCCTCCATATCTGGAGTTGGCAGGAGTGAATCGGGCGAAAGCCAAATTGCTCCTTGCGAGTTAAATTATGAGACTCGCAAAAGTCGTTGAACTTCTTCAGGATAATGCGTTCGAAGACCTTAGATAACATCGGCAATAGGCTAATGGGCCTGTAGCTGACAGGGAAAGCAGGATTAAGACCCGGTTTGAATATAGTAAGGATGACTGAGTCCTTCCAGGCTTTGGGGAAGTAGCCATGGTTCCAGCAGTCGTTTAGAATCCTGGTAATAAGGCAGATAACCCTTGGTGGTAAATTTTTCAGTGTACCATTGGTGATGGAGTCAATACCAGGAGCCTTGTTGCTCTTTAGACTTTTAATTATGATTGAGACCTCGGTGACGTCTATGGCTTGGAGAGGGTTGAGTACACAAGGAGAGCGATCATAATTTATGCAGCCTTCTTGGACTTGGAGGGTATTCTCAATGCTAGCCGGTCTATCTGCAGTGGGGGTGGTGAATTGGCTCTTCAATGCATTGGCAATAAGCTGGGCTTTTTCCTGGGAGCTGCTGACAAAGTTACCATTATCTGTAAGCAGGGGGGAATATCGGCAACCTTCTTGTTTTTGAGGGCCCTGACCGTACACCAGAGGGAGTTGTCCTGTACCGACAGGCTCTTGATCTTGTTGTTCCACCTTTGGATTCGCAGCTCCTTGACCAGTTCACTAACCTTGCGATTTAGCCTGTTGTACTTAGTCTTGAAAAGGAGGCACCTACTATGTTGCCACAATCTTCTGTAGGAGTTCTTTTCACGTATAAGGGTCTTGATAGATGGAGGAAAATCGAGATGATCAGGTCGCTTACGGTCGACAGTAGTGGCGCTGGCATCAGTGGCTGAGTTGATCAAGCAAGTGATGTCATAAATATTACCATCTATGTCATTGCTGTTGGCAGGGGCTTTGTATAGAATGTCGCTTTCCGTCAGCAAATCTCTACATAACTTCCAGTCTTGCTTACGCCGTAGGCTGACCCTTAGGTCAAGGTTTAAGCATTCGAAGTTGAGTGCAACTGGACAATGGTCGGAGGATAAGGCATTCACAGTAAATATATTAAACGGCTTGAAGAAACCCTTGAGGACAGCGATGTCAAGTACGTCACTGACAGGCGATTGGTCGCAATAGTAAGTGTCGTCAAGAGGTCCGATAACTAAAGTATCAATCTGATTCATCATGTAGCCACGAAGAATTTTGCCATTTTGATTCGTACATTTGGAATTCCAGTGTGGGTGCTTGGCATTTAGGTCCCCAGCCATGATAACTGGAATGGGCCCACTTAGCAGATCATCAAGCTCACAGGGGTCAAGCTTATGCCTGGGCGAATTATATAAGGAGATGAATTTCACTTCCCCTACATCCACGTCGTTAATAATGACAGACACACCTTCCATTCCAGAGAAATTGGTGGTGGTGGTCTCACGATGATCAATGCCATTTTTGACGAGGATTGCTGCCCCTCCAGACGCAGGGCCAGCAGGATTTTTAAGGGGTCTATCCTTGCGGTAGATGGAATAACCAGGCAATTTGAAGGCCTGATTCGATCGGAGATGAGTCTCACACACAAAGGCAATATCGATATTCAAACTAGTTAGGAAGTTGAAAAACTCTAGTCGGTTGCGAGAGAGCCCCCTCGCGTTCCAAATAGTGCATCGAAGCTTACCTTGCTTGATCACTCTATGGTGTCCATGGTTAGTTTCGGTTACGACTGGAGAAGGCTGAGGCAAATGTTTGCTCCTTTCCTTAAGCATATTCATTAGGTTCCCCACATATCTATATACTCTAAAAAATTCGTTGGGGTCTATAATTTCAGTACTAGCGGCAGCAGAAGCAAAAGTTCTACCTTCCACTACTTTGGTGCTTTTGAATTTCCTGGGCTGCGGTTATTTTGGGCATTTCGTATAGCTAGAGGTGTGTTGACCTGCAAATCTGATGCATTTGGAGGGGTCTTTGCTCTTGATATTTAGGCAATCTCTAGACTGATGGTCTCCAGCGCACTTGTTGCAGCGTGGCGATTCGGAGCACCCCTGGGAGACGTGCCCAAAGCGTAAACAATTAAAACATTGCAGGGGCTTTTTACTTCCTCGAAATATTTCGACAAAAACAGCTAGGGGTCCAATACGGTTTAAACTTAGGAACGTCTTGTCATGTTCAGTGTTTTGTAAGAGTACCAAAACCATCGGCATTTCTACTGAGCCATTTGCCTTTTTCAGCCTGATGGCTTTTTCTGGAAAGTAATTAGCCTTTTTTAGGTCATCACAGAAGTCTTCCATAACATAAGTAATATCGACATTCCTAACAACGTACTTGAGCATTTTTTCCGATTTCGAGTTCGGTAACCAAAAGCCATCCCTTATATATCGCAACAGGTGTCATACAAGCGGGCATCGATTATTCTGATTGGTTAACCTCTAGCGGGCGTCGATTATCCTAATTGGTTGCTTTCTATTGACGAACGCGAATATTAGACCAGTTGATCATTAGCCAAACGGCCTCTCTGGGCAGAAAGCCACACTAAAAGCGTGGATTATTTGAAATAATTTATTTCCTGTTGATGACTGATTACACTGCGCGATTTGCGGAAAACATCGATGTTGGATGTCATCGATGTTTTCAAAGCCGTTCGAAGAGAACGACGATAAAAACCACCGATACTATAAATTCGTCGATAATAAGAGTGCTTTATTATCGAGTGAATCACCCGCTGTCGATGGACGATCACGCTCGATCATTATCGAAGTGAATTTTTAATCATGTGTAGAATCTATTTATCTTTTTTTTTTTTTTTTTTGTAAAATCTCCGGTAGTAGCGCCGCGGTGGCTGATACACCGCACAGGCCGAATTTTTAACTTTTAATAACAGAAACGCCGTGGCGTTACTCCCGAAAATTACGATAATTACATCTCTTGCTATCATCAAAAAATCTATTGTCAAAATAAACTAACAATGCATAATTTTAAGCTTATAACTTTGAATAAAACTCCCAACAACTCCCCCCTAAAATTGTGATTGATTTGACTCTTGGCAATAGTCTTGCATCAAGAGGCTACCTCGATGTCTGTTGAAGGTCATCACGTTTAAATCCTGTGTCATCATATCAGCTTCTATGCTGTCTGTATCTTTAAGGGTAATCTAATATTGCCATTATTAATTTCTTCGTTGACATAATAAAACTATATGTTAAAATGTTTTTTTTTCTTCTTAACTTTTGGAATATGTGACTAATCTATCAGAGATTTATTGTCGGTGCTGATTTCAACAGTTTTCCTTACAAACTTCTCGAATCCCAATTCTGACATTAGATCCATAAACCACTTCACTTTACTGGTGGTCTCGCAAAAGCTAGCTAACTCTGCCTCCATACTAGACAATGCGACTATTTTTTGCTTCATGAAACTCCAATGTACGGTATTACAACCCAATTGAAATAAGTAGCCTCTAAATGCTCGACAATCGGCTGTGCTTCACCATCCAGAGTCACTACAAGCATGGAGTTGTCCACTTTCTTTCACCATGTTAAGACCCAATTATTTAGTACCTTGCAAATACCTCAACAATCTTTTAAGTGGCATGTTATGTATATATCTAGGATTCTGACTATATTGTGCCAACTTACTGATTGTGAATGCAATATCAGGTCTGGTACATCTTGCAAGATAGCCTGCACTTCCAAGTATCTCTTGATAAAGTATTTGATCCACAATCGGAAAATCCTCGTATTCGTCCAGGTTGCTGCCAAATTCTCCGGGCGTGTCTACTTTATGACATTTATCCACTTTATACTTCTCTAGAAGTCTTTCGATGTATGTCGACTGTGTCGGAATTACTCCATGATCCACTGGATTGATATCTATTCCCAGGAATCTTGCTTGATCCGTTGACTTCTTTATCTTGACCCTCCACCATTTTGGAGAGTGCTTTATTTGTTTCACCTATAACAAAGAAATCATCTACTTATACTCCTAAAATTACTCGTTTTCCCTCAAACACACCTTGGAACACACATGGATCAGATTTAATTGCATTCATTCCAATATCCTCAAGTATCTTACGTAATTCCAGATATCAATGTCGTCCTGATTCTGGAAGACCATATAAACTTTTCTTCAGTTTTAGAATCTTCCCTTGACCGATTTCAAGGTTTTCTGGAGCTATCATATATACTTCCCGATCTAAATATGCATTTAAAGAAGCGGTTTCTACATCCAGTACCATATATGGATAATCTTGAGTTATTGCTATGGCTAACAACAATCTTATGGATTCAATTCTGACTACTGGACTAGAATTCTCGTCAAAGTCAATTCCTGGTCTCTGACCTCTTCCATTGGCGACTAGGCGAGCTTTATACTTTATCCCATCTGGCATCTGCTTCCGGGAAAATACCCATTTGCTCCGAATCGACTGTATCTCTGGGTTTGATTCGATACTTCCTAAACTTTAAGGTTTTGCATTGCTCTCATTTCCTTATCAATTGCAGCTAGCCATTCTTCTTTGTGTTCCGATCGCAGCACGTCTCAATAATTGACTGGATTCCCATCTGAGGTTAGATGCGCTGAATATTTTATGACTGGCTTTCTTTCTCTTGAAGACCGTCTTAACTCCTAGCGCTATTAATCTATCTTCGTTTGGCTGATTATCTATCTGTCTCTTGATTTCTAAACTTCCTTTTTGCTTCCTTTTTTCTTTTTACCAGGAAAGGTTGTTGTATATCTTCCAGTTAATGTGCTGAATCCTCCATTACTGTTTTCTGATTTTCTTGAATTGTAGGCATGTCACTCTCTTCCAAATCTTGACGTAAATGTACAACATCATCATCAGTTTCAGGAATATAATCGTCGTCATCTTGCAAATATGTTTCGTTGTCATCTTCTGAATTATCGCTTTCGTTAACCACATTTCTCGTATCCGAAGATTCAAGCGATGCACATCCAAAGAGATCAACATACATATAAACGGGATCGTTTTGGGTATCACTTGCGTTTGGAAGTCCGAACTTGTCTTCTTGAAAAACGACGTCTCGGGAGTTGATTACCTTTTCGGTTTGTATGTCATATATTCTGAATGCCTCACTCGTTAGGGAATAACCAACAAATATTCCAAGTTTGCCTCTGGCTTCAAATTTGTCCCTAGAAGGTCTTTAATCCTTATAATAAGCTTGACAGCCCAAAATCCTTAAGTGCCTTGCCGAAGGTTTTCGTCCACTCCAGGTTTTCCATAGGTGTGCATTCTCTGTCCTTCCCTTTGCTTCTGTTATGCAGTAAGTTGCTGTCAACATAGCTTCGGCCCAAAATCTATTCGGTAACTTTGCACCTATGAGCATAGACCTTGCCATAGTGGTGATAACACTTATCGCACGCTCTGCAACACCGTTGCTCTGAGGACTATAAGTAGGGGTTTGTTGCATCTCTATACTTTTCTGGTGACTGTAGGATTTTAACGTTTTATTAACGAATTCTGTGGCATTGTCGCTTCGAATTCGTTTCACCAGTTTTTGCGTAGATCTTTCTCTCAAAGTGATCATATCCTGTAATTTTGAGGATGCCTCATCCTTGGGCATCACAAACTTGATTAAATAACGTCTGCTGAAGTCATCAACAATAGCTAATGCATAGCAGCTTCCTCTATCGAATCCATCTTCATAGGACCACAAAAGTACACACGCAGTAGTTCCATTATTTCCGATGATTGACTTCTATTTATCGAATGAAATGGCTTCCAGACTATTTTTGAAGTAATACAGGTTTCACATACAATTTTATCCCCAACAATGTTTTCTAGTCTAATCAGCATCTTATTCTTGATCATTGATTCAAGATATGTTTCTGATACATGCTCAAAACGCCTATGCCACAGTCCTTTCTCTGATGTGGTAGAACTCATACACCTTTCGATTGATAGCATTGACTGTTTTGTCACTTCTAGTTGTGCATAAAAAGTTCTATCCCTAAATCCCCCTTGGGCAATTAGTTTTCCTGACTCATTTTCATATATCAGTGCTCCTTCCTTGTCTAGTACTACCTGATAACCAAGAAGAACCAACTGAGGGATGGATATCAAATTGTTCTTTAGCTTGGGCGTATAATACTTGTTCCAGTTTCACCGGCGTATGGTCGTGACCATTTTTTATTCTGCGACAGAGTTGCCCTCTTAATTTTGATTGGATGTGGACATCATTACTTGCGGTCTCAATTAAGATCATTTCCGGTTCGGTATTAATCATCCACTCCTCTTCTCCGCACAGGTGAGTAGTGCAACCTGAATCCATTATCCATTCCTTTCCATCAGTTCCATCTTGCTCGGCTTCTTCAATTTTTATTGACGCACGGGCTACCATTGTCCTTTCTGCTTTCTCGGTCGAATTGTTTGACCTCGATTTCCTACATATACTTGGTCTATCTCTTCTTACCAAGGAAGACTCCTCGTGTGGGCGTACATCTAGCTGATGTTTCTTCGGACTATTTTTCTTTGTCCACGTTTTTTTCTTATCATCTCTATTCATTTTACGATTGGGGCAGTACTTGATAACATGACCGAACAAATTACATCCATAACATCTTACTACTCTCCGCGTTTCATAAGTACGGAATGCTCTGTCGTCTTCTTTCATCTTAATCTTGCGTTCTAGTCGTACTAGTACCTCTCGAGCTTCTGTGAGAGTGATATCTCTAACAGCAGAAATCGTGTAGCTGCTTCGCTGAACTTATCAAGTATACCATTAAAGATAAAATTGATCATCTCGTCTTCAGGAACTGGAGAACTTAGTTCACTCAATTCTGTTATCATTGCTTTGATTCTTGTAATGTAGTCGTCAATGGACTCCATTTCGCATTTGACGACTGCGGCAAGCTCGATTTTCAGGTGCGATCTCCTTTGACGATCCATTCCAGCGTATCTCTGTTTTAGGTTATCCCAAACTTTCTTCGCAATGCTGATACCTCTCAGAGCTTGTAGCTGCTCTGTGGACACAGTCATCCTTAATATAGAACAGGCTTCATCGTTTCGCCTCTCCCATTCATCCCACGCCTCCATCGATGCCTTATTCTTTTCGTCCTTTATAGGTTCATCATCAAGAATGGCAGACAGCAATCGTTTCCCTCTCAAGACGTTATCGATGCGTAAACTCCACTCCGCATAATTCTTAGAAGTAAGAGTTTCCAAACGTGATAATGCGTAATTTTCCATAATTTTTTCGACAAAGTCTCTTAACACGACATTGTTCTTTTTATAGGCCTATCTTCTGTAGTGGAACTGAACCACGGTCTGCTCCACTGTTGTTTTATGTAAAACATATAACAGGCATAACAGATTCAGATTTAAAGAAAAAAACTATTTATATCTGAGGAGTTACAGAATTTGTTGCTCTAAAATAAAACTAAAATGCTTAGCTACCAGTAACAATGCGTTTTTAAGGTATTTACATCTTGTGCTATCATTTAAAAATCTATTGTCAGAATAAACTAACAATGCATAATTTTAAGCTTATAACTTTGAATAAAAATCCAAACAATTATATACGAATGTATATAATTATATAAATAAATGTATATATTATTAAACAAAAGTACCATCGTTACATTTTTATTATTGATCAAACTTATAACAGGAAAAAACTCAATAAAAATGATCTACCATTTATAAAAAAATGATTCGTAACTTGGATAATTTTTTTTTTCTGTGGGGGTTTTGTGGCTGGAGGGTTTTTTACCAGTGAGTTTTAGGCCTGGGGGTTTTGTACATGGGGTTATTTCCCTCCCTTGCACTTTAATGCTGGGGTTTTTTAACTGGTGGGTTTTATGCCTGGGAGTTTTGTGTAGTGGGAATTTTGAATGGATCCCATTATTTACAGTCCTAGGGTTCAAGCTAGATATTGCTGAGTGCTGACTAAATT
Source organism: Rhysida immarginata (assembly GCA_023313115.1). Lineage (NCBI taxonomy): Eukaryota > Metazoa > Arthropoda > Chilopoda > Scolopendromorpha > Scolopendridae > Rhysida > Rhysida immarginata. The sequence continues at coordinate 73,507 of JAHWFO010055735.1, read as the reverse complement.
TGATATATTGTTTTGATATATTTGTTTTGATATATTGTTGATCCCTGCCTTGTGTTGGTGCATTGCGTGTTGATACCATTGTTCATACCTATTGTTGCACAAACTTTTCCTTGCCCTGTTAGTCATGTTATATATATTGTTTGTCCGTGCATAGTGTTTGTGAATTGCGTGTTGACACCATTGATGATACCTTTTGTTGCACAAACTTTGCGTTGCATTGTTAGGTCATGAGATATTTCTCATTAATATGCCCTGCCATAAGCAAGATTATCGATTTTTTTTCCGATAATACTTAGTTTGCCAAAATCTGATATATCCTCATGGTTTGAAGGTCAAGTATGCAAAATTTCATCAAGATCGAAAAAAAAACCTGTAGATTTGTATAACAAGCAAACAAACTAGCAAACAAACCCACAAACAAACCCACCCACAAACATCCTTCTTTATACAGGGTGTTTTTGAATTGAGTACAGATTTTTTGAGAGATTATAGAAGAGGTCCTTTGAAGTATTTTTGTCATATAAACATAGGGTTTCCGCAGCTCCGTTTACTTACACTACTTACAAATTTCAAATCCGTTTGATCTTGCTTGTTGGTAAATAAAAGTGCCCAACCAGTTACATGTATATGGGTCTTTAAAACCAACCACAGAGTCGACGCATGTAGAAATAACTACCAGAGTGAAATTATAGGAAGGAGAACTTAAATTGGTTGAAACTTAACAAAAATGATCTTTGTCACCCACGTCTATTAATAAACACAAAAAAAAATTTGAAATTTTTGCTTTACCACTTTTATAAGTTGAACGCTTTATTTTCAGTCTTTATTTTATATGATTAGGAGGGGCTAAACAAAAAACTATACTACCTTGTTCTTTGATGTCTGAGAAGCCGAAGAATAAAAAAAAATCTGAACCAATGCTGAGTTCGCCCTTTGTAGCCACAACGCCTCATTTTATCGTCATATAAATTTCTATAAATTAGTTTTTGACTGAAAACTGATAACTACCAGCAAAATCATCCACTCCATCTCAAACAACCCTCATACACTTACGTATAATGACCATATTCCTAATGGACTAGAAAGAAAAGGCTGCATATATACACCGTCAAACAACTTGCAACTATAAATATGATAAATAGCATAACTGAAAATAACACCGACAAACAATTCATAAAAAGGACTGAACTGAAACGATCCACGTTCACTTTTTTTAATGGGTCTGTACAGAGATTAACCAATGTCGTAAAGAAAAAAGGGTTAAAAATCTCCTTTAGGACCAATACCTCCTTAAAGATAAAGCTCAGCGCTCCCACTAGGACTACGAACCAAGAACCTTACAACAGTAGGGACGTATCTAAGCTAACATGTGGCTCCTGTGATCAATTTTAAATTGGAAGGACTAAAAGAACTTTTAAACAGAACACCTGAGTGCAATAAAATACGCTAGCCAGATATCCACCTACGATGACCACATCATTAGGAATAAACACAACTTCGGCAAGATAGAGGATATCATGGAAGTAATCACGCATTGCAAACGAAAATAATACATTTAGAGAATCTTGAATTTACAAATCCAAGTCTATCAACCCAAATCAGGCTATGAACACCACGCAAACGACGTCATAAATGGACTCACTTTTGAAAACAACTAAAGACATTTTACTGCAACCCGGCTAGAAGATGGATCACTTACATGGTTCCCCCAGCCTTCTCTCTGTTTCCTTATTATCCATGCCCCTCTCCCCGCCCTTGCCTTTTCATTGTTATTTTATTTAGTTTACTTCAATCAGGGATGGATTTAGTTTACTTTCATCCATCCCTGCTACAACATAAGTTTAATTTAATTTAATTTAATTTGGTTTACGATGGCAAAGATTTCAATACACTGTCTATAGTTTAACATGTCAGTTCTCTGCCTTTGTAATTTATCGGTGTGATATTAAAAATCCCTTGTATAAATTGTCAGCATGTCCATTTTTTTACTTCTCCGAAACGCAGCAGTATTGCTCCATTCTCCCCCTCCTCTCCTTTCACAAATCTGTTTTATTCTCCCTGGCCCATATTCCAAGTTATTGTTGTGTTATTTAGTTACTTATAGTTTATAAATACTTGTTGTTATTAATTATATTCGTTTTGGTTTATTTAATTTAATTCAATTTAATTTAATAATTATTCTGAATTATTTATAAGTATTTATCTAATGTTTATTTTTGCAATGTTAGTTTGGTTAAGTCAAATCTTGTAATCAATATTAAACCAACTTTCCGTCAAGATAGGGAGCTGAAACTTAACACACATACACAGTATCGATGACAATTTATGTTAAAGAATAATTTTTATAAATCGTCTCACTGGTTCGTGTTCTAATGGTACTAATTTATTACTACGAATTGTCTAATTGCAGCATTAAACATTTCGCTATGGCGAGGGTTAAATGTATCTATTGTTTATTGTTGCAAAATTAAGCTTAATTAAGCTCACTAAAAAAAATATTATAAAAGCTTGGTTTAAAAAAAACCTTTTCCTCTAATCGTGTTTATTTTTAATTTTATTTACTTATCTATTTATTATTTTTTGTTGTGTTTATTAATAGGTGTGGGTGACAAAGACCATTTTGGTTGTTTTAACCAATTTATGTTCTTCTGCCTATAATTTCACTCTGATAGTGAATTCTAGAGCTCTGTTCCCCATCCTCCCTATTCTTTTAAAGGAACTGTCTCCAGATGTGAGCTATTATCTCCCCCTCCCTTACCTTGTTTGCCAAGTGTTATTTTTTTAACTCTTCCAATCCCAGAGTTTCAGTCGGATTGAGTACTATACTCCTTCTTAATATCTGGTTCAATTTCTTAACAATTGTTTTGATATCCCAACTTTTGTTTTCCTAATAATTGAATTAGGACATGCCTACCGTTTTAATTATTCTACTGTTGAGCTAACTAGCTACAGTTTGTATTGTTTTTCAGTTTGTACAATTTATTGGGCCAGAATAATCCTATTCCCATTGGTTGTTTATTTCAGAATGCAGCAATGACATGGGATCCCCTTCCCCCACTCCAACCCTCTCTCCCCCTAAAGTGTCCTTATAAAGTTCTTTAAATGAGTTGCACACTTTCCTAAACACATCGAATCTATATCGTAAAATCACTGATTGTTAATAATTAAAGACCCATATACTTTTATCCACAAACTTAATTTACTTATATGCATGATACATATCTTCACATTTCAGGAGCCACACTACCTTCTTCAAGTTTTATTTTAGGATTTATCAGTAATCTTAACCTGTATTTTAAGTTTGCTTTCATGGCGTTTTCGTTTAGTTTATTTCTTTTTAATTCATTTTTCCTCTTTTGGGTCAACTGAGGAGTTTTTGAGACTTCTTAGGTCGATTTCCACTCTTCTGTTATACGACCCACGTAGCTCCTCCGACCTTCCACCCATGGTTCTTCCTATTTACGCTCCCTTTATCTAATAACCACGCCTTAACTTTACCTTTCCCTCTTCTCCCTTTCTGTCACATGTTTGTTTTAAAACTCTCCCCCTACCATCTTGCATTTATTTTTATACTTTGATCTTTTTCTTTTTTCTTTTTTTTATTATAAATCACAACGGTCGTAGTGTGGCATTTTTTCTATGGGTATCGGTTTAAGCTTATATTTTTTGCATTTGATTTATGTTTTATCTGGAACAAACCAAGATAACTACTCTTCACCAGATCATTTCTTCTCTCTTACCATCACTACTTCGACATTCTTACGTCCTTCACACAATTCCTTCTTCTCAATGGCTCGGACTCCTTTTCAATAGATACAATTCACAACTGAACAAGAAGCAAACAACTTAATTGCCTTCTTGACTTATTCATCAGCCGAATGCCCTCCTCAACCACCTATTCTTTTCTAGCGTGGAACCTGCTGTATTATTTTAATTAGAATTATATTCATAAATAGCGGGAATGTATAGACGAAAAATTGAGTTATAATATTTTATTTTCCCCAGTAAACGAATGAAAAATTGAATTATAATATTTTATTTTGCCCAAAAAACAAATTGTTATTTAAAGTGTATTAATCTGAAGTATTTATTGGTCTTCCGCGTATTAGAGGAACGCCTGTGCTCGTTTCAGAAACTTAATTTTTTCTGAAATAGACTTAAAAAATGATGATTCGAAAAGATATGTTGACTTACTTACTTACTTTTCAAACCCGCTTATCCGTTAGGGTCGCGGGGGCAGCAGCCCTATGGAGGATCTCCAGCGATCGCGATCTTCCGCCATCAGGCGCATGTCCTCCCTGGTAATATCCAAGCGACTCGAACCCAGATTCTCCAGGTAGTCTAGCCACCTGGTTCTAGGCCGACCCCTTGGTCTCTTACCCACCGGCTTGGAAAATAACAACTGCCTGGGAAGACTAGTTTGCGGCATCCGAATCACGTGGCCATACCAGCGCAACTGAGACTTCTCAATGCGGAGAAGTAGCGGCTCAACACCTAAAGATTCCCTTATTGTATTGCTGTACACTCTATCTAGTAGGGTAACACCTGCAACACCTCTCAGAAATCTCATTTCGGCCGCTTGTACCCGCGATCGCACTCTTTCGGTCATTACCCAAGCCTCATGACCATAGGTGAGAATGGGGACAAAGATGGATTTGAAGACGGAGAGCTTAGCTTTGTTACTCAGCTCGCGTTTCGTTACCACGGATCGCCACAGTTCACGTCTGACACAGCTTGCTGCACCGATCCGAGCATCCAATTCCTTCTCCTGCCGTCCATCACTCGTGAATGCAATCCCGAGATACTTGAATTTCTCCACCTGTCTCAATGAGGCTCCACTAACATGGAGAGCGCACTGAGCAGGCTGTCTTGAAAGGACCAGAACCTCGGTTTTAGCCACACTGATCTTCATCCCAGCTTCTTCACATTTGGCTGCAAGCCGGTCTAGTGCATGCTGAAGTTTCGTGCGAGAAGACCCAAGGAGGACAAGGTCGTCAGCAAAGAGCAACCTCTCCACCAGGCAGTCGCCCACACAAACACGCTCATCGCCTCGGCTGCCCCTGTCTATCCAGTCCATAAAGATAATGAACAAGATGGGCGACAGTACGCACCCTTGGCGAAGTCCAACACCCACGGTGAACGGTCTTGACTTAATGCCATTTATCCGGACACACATCTCAGAGCATGATAGCAACCAGTAATTGCCCATCCACTCCATACTCTTGCAACACTTGCCAGAGCTTCTCCCGAGGAACTCTGTCATATGCTTTTTCAAGGTCCACAAAGCAAGCGTAGACCTCTTTTGCATACTCCCAGGATTTCTCAAAAATTTGCCTTAGAGCAAAGATGTGATCCGTCGTGCTTCGGCCAGGTCGGAAACCACACTGCTCCCCCGACAGTTTGGAGTCGACTATTTCCCGACTTCTCTTCTCCAGACACTTAGCGTACACTTTCCCAGGAATGCTGAGCAAAGAGATGCCTCGATAGTTGTTGCAATCTCTCTGATCTCCCTTTTTGAAGATAGGGATCACAATTCCTGTCTGCCATTGCTTAGGGGCCTGTCCAGATATCCAAGCAACCTGACACACTCGAGTCAGCCACAGGATACCATCCTGATTTAAGGCCTTTAACATCTCGGACCGGATTTCATCATCACCTGCAGCTTTGCCAGTCTTCAGGGACTTAATTGCCCATCTGACTTCTGTTTCAGTGATACTACCGTGACTATTCTCCGCTCCAAGGTGCACCTCGTATGCCTCCGTTGTTGTTGTCACCAGATTAAGAAGAGATGCAAAGTATTCCTTCCACCTATGCAATACGCCTTCCTCCGTTTTCAGAAGCCTCCCATCTGAACTCTTAATAGTTTGTGATGAAAGAGACTTCTTTCCACGGAGGCGGCGCACGGTCTGCCAGAACACCTTGTTTGCCGAACCATAGTCTGCCTCCAATTTCTCCCCGAACTTCTCCCAGGTCTTGGCTTTAGCTGTTGATACTGTCTTTGCTGCTGCTTTTCGCGCCTCAGTGTACCGCACTCGGCTCGAAGTTGACTTATTTGCAAGCCATAGCAAATAGGCTTCCTTCTTTGCCTTGACAGCTTCTTGGACTTCACCGTTCCACCACGCAGTCCTTTTCTCACCGCCCTGCGCCACACTCAGCCGCTTACGACCACAGCACAATGCAGCCGAAGTAATCACAGCAGTTTTAAACAACTGCCACTCCTCTTCAACAGTACCACTATCACTGGGAAGTTCTTTGAAACTTGAAGATATGTTATATGCAAAGGTCTTCCTCACAGCTCTATCCTCCAGTGCCTCCCATTTGATGCGCCAAGTTTGTCTGAACCTAGTATTTCGCTTGGTTGGCATGGATTCAGAGAACCGCAAAGTGCAGACAACAAGGTGGTGATCAGTTGATAGTTCTGCCCCTCTTCTCACACGAGTATCCAACACTGATCGGAATAAGTCAGCTGAAACAATTACAAAATCAATCAGTGACTTCTGGTCCATTGCATCCCTGTAGCAGGTATACTTATGGACATCCCTGTGCTGGAAGAAGGTGTTTGTGATGGAAAGTCCATTGTTGCAACAGAGATCCAACAAGCACCTCCCATTCGCATTTAAATCGGGGTCACCATTCCTCCCAATCACGCCTTTCCACGTTTGGTCATCAGCCCCTACGTGTGCATTGAAGTCGCCCATCAGGATGACAGAATCTGCACTCCCTCTCCTGCTAAGAGCAGCATCAACTTCATCTAGAAAAAGTGGGTACTCTGTGACTGCATTCGGAGCATATGCAACGAATAGAGAGAGAGACCGTTTCCCTATCTGAAGTCTCAGGAGACACAGTCTTCCACCTAAGGCGGTCCAATCTGCAACATAATCTGCCAGCCGGGGACTTGTGAGTATCCCCACTCCCGCCTGGGCAGTCATGTTAGGGTCGACACCAGAGTAGAAAAGCTTCCACCCTCCTTCTAAGTCCACAGTTCCAGAACCCGGACGTTTCGTAGAGGTAATACCTATGATATCCAGTCGATACCGTTTGGCTTCCTCCACTAACTCTGATTCCTTTCCTGTCATGGAGAATACATTCCAAGTGCCAATTGACAGCACCCGATCCCGTTGTCGCTTTACCAGTTTCTCCTCCTGGGTAAAGGCATGCGCTGCCCCCGACCGCTTCCCCAAGCGCATAACGAGTGCCCTGGTGGGGCTTCTCGGAGGCATTGCTCCGAGATAACAGCCGGGAGACTGTCGCTTATTTTTCGAACGAGAGCCTCTGCCTAACTCCCGAACGCGGGTGACTTTAACCTGCGCCACACCCGATGCAGTATGAATTTTCTTATTCGTAGACATCATGAGATATATATTTGTTTAGATACTCTTCGTCTCACTTCTCAACCATGACCTTTCTGGTAAGGGTGACCCTAAAGTAGCCATGCTACAACCAGCATAGCTCACAGAATCCCTGAAGCACCCAAACCCCTGACCCACGGTAAGGGGGCATCCACGGTAAAGATATGTTGAAAAAAATAAAAATCCGTCTGTAAGTAAGTGAACAATTTTGTGCAGCTAACTCCTCCAATACGGCAAATAGCAGAACCGAATAAAAATTACTCATATTTAGAGGGTAAGTTCAATAAATTGGGTGTTCTTTAATTGTGCCTTGGTGTATTTTTTTATATCAATTGGGTAAAATTTTTTAAAGATTTTAGCTTTTTTCTAAAAATTAAAAAACTGTTCCGTTCAAACCAGCAAACCAAAAGCAATAAACTCGACATGTACAGATTCCTTTGGTTGCTTGCCTAAAAGTTTAAGAGTCGACTACTAAGGTCATTTTGCACAAGTTATAACAGTACGCAGCCGGGACAAACACAAACACCCATGCCCACAGCGGGATTAGAACCCACTACCAGGCGGACTCCAGTCCTAGAAAGCCTATGCCTTAGTTCTCTCGGCCACCTGGCTGGCACAGACTTCTTAAAGATTATTTTTTTTTGGCTCTCATAAGCCGATTTGGAGTTATTAACACTTTTTTTTTATTAAAAAATTATTTCCTAACATAGAGGGATACTTAAATTACGCATTGACGTATTTTTCATGGAAATGGGTTAGGCTTTTTTAGAGAAAATAATTTTTTTTCCCTCAGGATGCAGAAATGGCAGAAGCATTCATTTCGTCGACCCAAAACACAATAAAAACGACATGAACGGCCTCCTCTCATTGAGAGAAAACTTTTTGGAAAATAAACTGTTTGGTTGCGAAAAGTATTTAAAGTGTGATAATCTTAAGTATTCATTTGCTTTGAATAAAGTATATCTGCCTATATTCAAAAATTTCTCCTTATTCCAATGAATGCTTTGAATCTAGTACAACATAAATCAAATTAGAGCAGGTAATCCCTAATGCGGAATACCTAGCTCAACTAAAGTGTAGTCCCACACATCAACTGTTTTTGGTCCTACTTA